>CM042396.1:17845561-18445561 GCA_023634145.1 Thymallus thymallus | reverse complement strand
TAAAGTAGTTTATTGGGTTATCTGTACTTTACTTGACCATTCATATTTTTGACAACTTTGACTTTGACTTACTTTTTTTGAAAACTGAATCCTTATCAGGACAGGAAAATTGTCTAATTCACACAGAACATCCTAGCTTTGTTTGTAAATGATTGTTGGAGCGTGCCCCTGGCTATCCGTAAATAAAAAAATAAAAAAAAGATAATGGTGGCATCCGGTTTGTTTAATATAAGGAATTCGAAAGGATTTTAACTTTGACATTTACTTTGATACTTAAGTATATTTAATCAATTTACATTTACTTTTGATACTTACGTATATTTAAAACCAAATACTTTTAGACTTTAACTCAAGTAGGATTTTACTGGGTGACTTTTACTTGTCATTTTCTCTTAAGCTGTCTTTATTTTTACTCAAGTATGACAATTGGGTACTTTTCCCACCTTTGCAAAACTGCACATTTTAGAGCGGCAGGTAGCTGAGTGGTTAGAGTGTTGGGCCCATAACCGAAAGGTTGCAGGATCGAATCCCCGAGCTGCCTAGTAAAATAAAGGTTCAATGAGATAAAAAATCCCCAGCACAAGGTACACCTGTTTAATGATCATGCTGTTTAATCAGTTTCTTGATATGCCACACCTGTCAGGTGGATGGATTATCTTGACAAAGAAGAAATGCTCACCAACATGGATGTGCACCAAATTGGAGAGAAATAATAATTGGAGAGATTCTTTATTTCAGCTCATAAAACATGGGACCAACACTTTTTCCTCGTTGCGTTTATATTTTTGTTCAGTTTATAAATATAAAAAGAATATCTAAATAAATCCACACACACTCTCTCTGTCTCACACACACACACCTAGAGTACATGCAGTATAAGCAAATTCATTGGAGTCATTTTATCCATGTTTTTTAAAATCTTTCTTTAAACATCTTTAAACATGTTCAAGTCTGGGCCAATATGTATATAAACATTTTACAGAGAAAAGGCTGTAATATGACTCCAGTCTCCATTGACTAGCATTGGATTTGCTTATACTGCACTGTGTGTGTGTGTGTGTGAGAGAGTAAGACAGTGTGGAAATCCCAGCAGCATTTGCAATCCTTGACATACACAGTCCATGTCTCAATTGCCTCAAGGCTTAAAAATCCTTCTTTAACCTGTCTCCTCCCCTTCATCTACACTGATTGAAGTAAATTTAACAGGTGACATCAATAAGGAGCTTTCACCTGGATTCACCTGGTCAGTCTATATAATTCCTAATGTTTTGTTGGCTCAGTGTATATAACGCCTCCTAACGCTAGCTTCCTCAAACCAAGGCCCCCTCAGAACCGGTCATCCTGGATCTGGGGTGCCGTTCAGACTTGCATTTTTGTCTATTTTCCTCAACCACTGGAACAGCATCTCTGTTTTCCAGTGTCTTCCCGTGCCCTAGAGTTATTCACGGATGCGGCCCCTTCCGTGGGTATAGGGGCGCATTTTCAGGTTCAGTCTTTCGCAGGTAGATGGCCATCCAACCTTTCAAACTTAGATTGTTGTGGCTTGTGCTATATGGGGCCGTGTATGGCAATAAAAATCGCACCATTGTTCATTGTGACAATGAAGAAGCAGTTGGCATAATCAATAAAGGACGTTCGTCAGCCAACATAATTATGACTCTGGTCAGAAGCCTTAAATACCTTATATGGCTGTCTGTCATTCAGAATGTTATCATTAATGCTGTGTACATCCCTGGGAACGAGAATACTGCAGTTTCATTGCTTTTGCCCAGCAGCCAACAAGGTTCGGTGCCACTTCTTACTTTTCTAATCAATCCTGCGATGGCCGCACTCTTGGGGTCGGCTGAACGATACATGCGCAACGGGATATCCACTTCTACTCTGAAGTCTTACAATTCCGCATGGAAATAGTTTGCTACTTTCTGCGTTTTGTTCAACGTTGATCTACATCATGCCATCATAACTACGAACTGTGCCTTTATCACGTTCTGCATGGACCATCATCATCTTTCTCCTCACATTCACTGTATGGTGGTGCTTATTCAATTTCTAGTGATCTTTCTTTTCTGAGTTTATTTTCTAACCCCGTTATTAAATGAATGCTCAAAGGGGGGCTCCCAAGTGGCGCAGTGGTCTAAGACACTGCATCTCAGTGCTAGATGCGTCACTACAGACAACCTGGTATCACCAGACTGTATCACAACCGGCCGTGATTGGGAGTCCAATAGAGTGGTGCAGAATTGGCCCAGCGTGGTCCGAGTTTGGCCGGTGTAGGCCATCATTGTAAATAAGAATTTGTTCTTAACTGACTTGCCTAGTTAAATAAAGGTTAAATAAAAAATATATACAGTTGAAGTCGGAAGTTTACATACACATAGGTAGAAGTCATTAAAACTCATTTTTCAACCACTCCACAGATTTCATGTTAACAAATTCTGTGATACAGATTCTGTGATCGAAATGTAAAGGTCATTTCTGATTGAGCCGACACATGCATTGTTTACTGTGAATGCAGTCTTAAATTTCAATCACACTTTTAAACTGAACTTCAGCGATGCGAATTGAATAGAGCCCATTGAAGAGGCAATCTGCAGTTCAAACAATAACATATTGCACATATTGCAAATAAAATTGAGTGTTGTGAAGATTATTCATCAGTTAATCTAACAGCTCAATGATGTATGGCCACGTTCAGTCTTGGGAAGGTCCTCTTGAAATGGAATAAAAATTCCATTCCTTGCATAAATGGCTGTCAAACTATACTGTGAGTGGTCAGAGACATCTAAACAATCTTACAATAATTATGTTTACACTGAAAAATGACCATTTAAGAAACAACTGGATCTTTAAAGACATATAATAATTAATGTATTCTATTTATTTTATTTTCTTTACACATTTACCTGTCATTTCCCATTGTCAGAAATAACACATTACTCATCTCTAGATTATGGGGCTGATAGTGATAAACTGCATTGCACTGTGGCTGCAAGGAAATGTAGCTGCAGCTGTTTTTTACCTTCATTTTATGAAATATAAACAAAATTAAAAGTGCAGAGGATAGTCTACCTGTGTATTGCATCTACATGAAGAGGCTGGAGTGGAACTAGTCGAAAATGGAGCCAGACCCAGTCCCCACGCTCCCCCTCAATTGTCTGCATGGTGTTCGGAGGCATTCCCTGGGAATCAAATGATTAATGAGGCTTATGAATCAAGAGTCCCCGCTTTTTAAATATTCAACATACTTCTGACTTTAGCTATTGTACTAATTATTTTGGACTTATTATTATTATTATTATTATTCTTTACAATGCTACTCCTCTTATACCGTTTAAGCTAGAAACACTGTTCAAACTTTAAAAACACATAGACTGGTCTGGAATAGTGTGCATGCATACAACTATTACACTTTTTGTTCTTCTTTTTGTCCTCCATCCAATTTCATGGGATGTCCTCAGCATTCCAAAGGCCCCAATGTGACATCTCTTCCAAAATCCTATTCACTGTAAATGCAGCAGTGCTACTGTCGACACTAATCTTTGACCACTTTGCCAACAACTTAGACAAAAAGTGAGCAACTGTGACTTCTTGTTCTACTTCCCTGTTATTTAAATTTGAAATCGGAACAGAATTATCTAGTACAGATTAAACGCTACAGCTGTTTTAATAAGCTAGACAAAAAGTTAGACGGTATGTCTACTTCTCTGCAATTCAAATCTGTTGTAATTTTCCCAAAACCTTCTCCAAACAACTGAAGTTTTGACAACTTTCGCATGAAATATGTGTCAACCTCTCTGCTAAAAAGTTACAGTTGTTTGTCTGAGTTTAGAGTGACAAAAAGTATCTAGCTAACGTCAGCTAACATCGCTCTCATGTCTCATCATTGAGCAGACCAAACAAAGCCATTGCTATGGATACTCACGGATGCAGAGGAGCACATGTAGCATTGCAAGCAAAAATTATAATGTGGGTGAAGAGGCTGAGGCAGCCAAGGGAACAGCACATCTTCCTCCTCCTCAGGATCATGCCCCGTGCTCTAAATAAATCAACTGGCTAGTTTGCCTGTCTGTAAAGACAAGAGCAAGCTGTATGTTGAATCTTCTGCTCTGATTGGATAGAGCAAAGCTGTCGCTGTTCACTCACTTCATATTTCACCCAATCCCTCCTCATTGCACTTCTTTCAGTTTTCACACGCAACAACTGACCACAAATACTGACCACACGTACTTACCACATCCATACTGTAGGGCCCAAAGAACCTGAAACACAACTACACAACTACTAACCAGAACTATTTACCACACAACTACTGACCACAACTACACAACTACTAACCACAACTATTTACCACACAACTACTAAACACAACTATTTACCACACAACTACTGACCACAACTACACAACTACTAACCACAACTATTTACCACACAACTACTGACCACAACTACACAGCTACTGACCACAACGACTGCTCTGGTCCAGCTCTGGTCCTGGGCATAACTAGCTAGCTCTGGTCTAGTTCTGGTCTGCACTATAAATTATAACTACTTAACTGTGCATAAATTAGCATTGACTACCCACCAATAGTAATTGAAACTCTTGAACCGTTGACGTTATAGACATCAAACCTACTTTCACATGTTCAGGCTATCCTATCATATCGATCAATCAATTCATATTCTCATCTTCCTAATTGTTCGACTATAACCACTCACCACAATTACTACGGCAGACACAACCACTACTATAACGTATTTCAATACCATACATACAAGCTAGCAACACACCACATTTTCTTCAGTAAGAACATTTAATTTTCATTGATCAGTTAGCCCAAAGTGCTTATTTATTAGATAGAACTACAACTAGCTATTAGTAAGTCTACATACAAATATATTCTACATAGTTCTTCAACTACCACAAAAATACTTTTAAGGAGTTGTCATCATCATATCTCTCCCCAAATATAAGCCTAAAACGTTCTAATAATTGCATCATCATTCAACTAAAATCAAACTTAATTTACACTGAACGTTTTACAAAAGTAAATTGTGCGTCTATCTAAAACCCACATCATGAATAGTTGAGAGTTGCTTTGCTCTCCGAAGAGTGTTGTCCCCAGTTTTCACACGCAACAACTGTAGTTATGACATTTTTGTGAATTAACTGCCCCATAATCCAAAGTAACAATGTTGATATACAGTGCATTCGGAAAGTATTCAGACCCCTTCACTTTTCCACATTTTGTTACGTTACAGCCTTATTCTAAAATTGATTAAAACGTTTTTTTTACCCTCATCAATCTTCACACAATACCCCACAATGACAAAGCAAAAACTGGTTTTTAGAAATGTTTGCAAAAAACTGAAATATCACATTTAAATAGGTATTCAAATCCTTTACTCAGTGCTTTGTTGAAGCACCTTTTGGCTGCGATTACAGCCTTGAGTCTTCTTGGGTATGAAGCTACAAGCTTGGCACACCTGTATTTGGGGAGTTTCTCCCATTCTTCTCTGCAGATCCTCTCAAGCTCTGTCAGGTTGGATGGGGAGCGTCTCTGCACAGTTACAGTAGTGGTGTCGCCTATGTGGTGGAGACCATATAGAAATAGCGGTCAATAGCCTAGGTCAGAGCCACATATTCCAGTCGCGCAGTAGGCCTAGGCAGAGGCGGGAGGCCACACTCAACGGCTACTGCAGAAGCATGGTGGGCTCCACCACAGCAAGAGCCTTTGATGCCACCAAAGACATTCAAAGCTCATATCTCTGATTGATTCAGCAACACACCTCTCAGCCCGGACTGCGTCGCAATTGCCTATTCACATAGCTGTATCGCATTACTGGATACTCACAGGTCTGCTGGTTTTGATTAGCAGAAGGGACTTTTCGTTAGCCTTAAAACTCACACTAACTTCTCTGCTGCTCTGTGGTTCGCCTACTTACTTTAGTTTGAGACTACCATCATTGAAGTCGTTTGTGGTGACGAGGGGTGTTGTACAAAACAAAGTCATCAGGGAGCGATTGGATTGTCTCTAATCAATCAGAGTTTCAAAGCCAATGACACATATTTTCTCATTGTTGCTTTACTCGTGTGTTCTGGCTCTGGCCAGACCCATCGGTTTCTGGACCAATCAGACGGCCCCAAATGTGTTCGCATTCAGTTAAGGGTCGGGGAGGAACTCAGATCCAGACTCATTGTGGAGAAGAAACTCTCGCCTGAGTGTGCTAGAGAACGCAGAATAACTGATGAATTTACATCCCTTCCAAATGAACCTTTGTGAACGTCTGGATTAGTCATTTAGAGTAATAGTTGACCTAATTGGTTCCAAAAATGTTAAAAAGACCTCCGAAGGAATACCGTCCCAACCAGGTGATTTGCCTGTATTCATGTTATCCAATGCCCTTTTTAAGTTCATGGAGAGAGATTTGGGCTCCCATCAAACCGGCTTCCTCAGTTGAGAGAAGAGGAGTTCTTATATCTTTTAAAAAGGACTCAATCTGGCTTGGTGTACAATCAGAGGTGTACAATTATTTATAGAAATGGGGGAATCTTTGGTTGATTCTTTTGGGTTCTGATAGTAATTCGCCTGATTCAGACTCAATGGTCGCAATATCCGCTCATTTATCATTACTGCGAAGCTTGTTAGTAAGTAGACGACTGGGTCAATTAAAAGTTAAGTCTAACTTGATAAATGGCCAATTCTGCTCTCTGTCTGATCAATGGATTTATTTCTGATTTGCCTAGTTAAATCAAATAAAACGTTCTGCCTTGACTTTAGAGAGTAGTCACTACCTGGTCTGAAAAAAAGTGTGTGTTGGGAATATATTCAGCCCAGATGCAAATGCAGTTGCATTGTTTTTAATAAAATATTTGATTCTGCCTTCTTGGTCTTCACCTTTACCCAAGATGGTGATTTTTAGTTTATTATGTATCATTATGGATTACACCCTTAGTTTTGTTTGGGGCTGAAGTAAAAGCGGCAGGTTTATACAAATGTTTATCTATTCAGAGAAATGTATTGATTGATCCAGAAGCGCATAGACTGTAAATACTAATAGTATTGGTATTGGTATACTAGTATTTTCTGACTGTTTGACAACAGTTGCCTGCCCAGCTGGCCCATCCAAATTACACCTTAACTATATTGAAACAAATTTCACACATAATAATAATAATAATAATAACAATAATAATAATAGATGTGGCCTAAAGACAAGATTAATTTGACGATAGTCTGATGGGTGACAATATTCTAAATAGTCAAATATAGAATGAAGAGAATGATGACGTAGGCAGCGTTCATTGATAGCTACAGAGGTCCATGCAGGCCAGACGTTTTGATTGCAAGGTTTCTAATTAACCTATTTTTGCCAAGAAACTGTACAAATTGCACAGATAATCTCTGTTTCAAAAACAAACAAAATCCTAGAATATCCATGGCTCCATGCATTCCTCATGTGAGAAGGCTACTGGTGACAATTAGCAATATCCATTCTGGATATTCCATTATATTCTTACTGTAAACTATATGTGTGTTGACTGTGGTAGGGCAATATTTGATTTAATTGGCATGGGCAGCCATAGATTGACATGGCCCAGCCATAGCCTTGGCTACTGAGCACAGATAAATACAACTCAAAACATGCTATTCTGTTCTTTTGAAATAAATTGCCTTGTATCAGTGTTTTTTATGACCTTCCTAAACTAAATATTTATTTATTTATTTGTGATTGTGCAACACTAAAAAGACAGAGAGCATCATAACTCAAAACTAATGAAAATGTTTAATTACTCTATAATGTCCCCTTCATTCTTGACTTTTCCTAAATAAGTCTACAGTATATAACACACTGTCGTTGTTAGAATCTTAATATCACAAACAGAACTGGATTATAACCAGTTCATAACCAGTTTATAACAGCTTATAACCAGTTTTAGGAGGGCATGTCTTGTTTTGAATGGTTTTCCCCAGCCTGCTCCGCTCCTTCTTCGATAGTGGAACGTGTCATGCCCAGTTGATAATCACACTGATAATTGCCTCAAAACTGAACCTAAACTATACCGAAATGAATTTCACACATATAACAACACATAAAGAAAGTATAGTATGATGGGGAAGAAAGACAACACATAAAGAAAGTATAGTATGATGGGGAAGAAAGACAACACATAAAGAAAGTATAGTATGATGGGGAAGAAAGACAACACATAAAGAAAGTATAGTATGATGGGGAAGAAAGGGGTGAGAATGGGTGAGTTGATGAGTGAGGGGGAGCGAACAATGTATAATTATGTCATCCCCAATTGTCAATGAAGAACAGGGCGGGCCATTTTATTGTCTTGATCTATTCTAATTATAATCTCAAAATGGTATTTACTCTTTATTAGTCCAAGTAGTAATAATTTACAATGGCAAGACCAAGATGAAGGGATGCACATGCTCCACTAGCGTTACTACAAGATCTGAATGAAAATGATTCAGATTGCTGGGAAGACATGGATCATGGCATCTCTGATAATTATTATTGTGATTCATGCTGCATGGCTTTCCATATCTGGGAAGGGATACATGTCGGGCAGCAGGTGAGCGAGTGTCGGATAATGTTTTGGATCAGATGGCACGGCTGTACTAGGGTGAAAGGAGGTACAGTGATAGGAGGAACTCGCCGCTGGCCCATTGCTGTGTTCTACAACATGCTGGAATTGGCTGTCTGCTATCAACGCACAGGTGTTGTTCAAGAAGTGCATGAACAACACCATGAGCAGGAGAGACTTCATCATGACTTTGGCACATGGGCTACGTGAGAGACATACACTATGAAGGCCAAAGCAGGAGCAAAGGTTCCACGCAAGCCATTATGCGAGCCAAATTGAGCACGGCTCCTGGGGAGGAGACACTGCAAGGTGGGCAGAAAACCCATGAAACCTGTTTCAGCTGCAAGTGACTTGTTTGTAGGAAGTGTTGCAATCAATTTAAAGTGACAAAGGTTTGTGGTGACTGTTAGGATAAAGAACAACAGCTAAATGATATCCAACTGTTGCATGAATACGCACACCATACTGTAAGCACGAGCTAGGCCACAAATAATGTGCCCAATAACTGGCAATAAAATACACATTTTGACTGCTGTCATATGACACTTAATGTATATTCATTATAATGCCATTACTGATTTTGTGCTGAGTTTTGCTATTTACAAGTACACTTGGCACGTTTTGGGTATTTTTTATTTATTTTGTCTTTATAAAAAGAAGATTTTACTGTGTTTCATCGCACATGTTTTTTGTTTTATAGTTGTAACAAAGGCATCCACTAGATTTTACATTTGAAATTCTGTTTACATCCAGAATAGCCTACAGTAACAAACTGATAAAAATGTTATGTTCGTTCAAATATTTACATTTCTAATGTTACCTAACATCTTCATAAACACGAAGGGGGCTCCAATGAGGCCAGGCTTTTGTAATTACATTGATTTATTAGACTGGTTTTCTATTGGTGCTCCCTGAGGCCCCGCTATTCTACTATAAACATGTACACGGTCATGCCATCATGGCACTTTGAGGATGAAATTATCAGAACTTTTTGTGTTAAAGTACTGCTAGAGTGTAAAATACACATATTTAGGAAAAGTCAGATACAGGTAAGTCTAATTTTATTGAAATTACAAAATTGAAAACATCAGATTGACCATCTTGGCGGTTCTAGTGATAAGCCCCTTCCCAGTTTCGGTTTCCCCTGGCCAGAACTATCATAATAATAATAATAATAATACAAATAAAGTAAAACATAAAATAACACATTTAGAACTTTACAGCAGACTTGATGAGTAGGTTTGGTAATGAATAAAAATATAAATATAAAAGTATTTATTCATCAATGCTACAAAATGTCTAAAGGTTTTTCTTTGTAATGTTGAAATAAACATTTATCCAACCCCCATATTACACACTCTGTCACGAGAGGGTGTATAGGGAGACCAAGACGCAGCGCAGGGATAGTAGTTCGTCATTTTCCTTTATTTATACTATGTATATTTAAGAAATTAGAACTACCACACACAAAACAAACACGATGTCGAAACGTCACGTTAAAAAATGACACACGATAGACAAACGTAACAAAGCACACTTACTGTCACCGTGACTTGCGAACTATACGATAATGACCCACCTCCCCGGTGTGGAACATACAAACCTATGTAGGATCCCTAATTAGAGACGATGCGCTGCAGCTGCCTCCAATTAGGGATCCCACACAAACCACCACCAGAAACAGAAAGAATAGAACTGTCAGACTCTGACCATGGCTACATAGAGAAGCAAGTGGGCTTCTCTATGGCCAGATCCTGACACACTCACAAACTGTAAATATACAGCGGGTGAAATAAGTATTGAACACGTCACCATTTTTCTCAGTAAATATATTTCCAAAGGTGCTATTGACATGAAAGTTTCACCAGATGCTGGTAACAACCCAAGTAATCCATACATACAACGAAACCAAAACAAATAAGTTCATAATTAAGTTATGTGTAATAATGTGAAATGACACAGGGAAAAAGTATTGAACACATGAAGAAAGGGAGGTTCAAAAAGGCATGGAAAGCCAAGACAACAGCTGAAAACTATCAGTAATTAAAAAGCAATCCAGCCCCCTGTCAGTGCAAATTAATATTAGCTGGTTCAGTCCCAACTGATGGCCTACAAAAAGGTCTCATTGCCAAGGTGTCACACAAGACACATCTCATGATGGGTAAAAGCAAAGAGCTGTCTCAACACATTCGCAACCTAATTGTTGCAAAACATAATGATGGCATTGGTTATAGGCGCATTTCTAAGCTTCTGAATGTTCCAGTGAGCACTGTTGGGGCCATAATAAGGAAGTGGAAAGACAATCATTTCACCATAAATTTGCCTTTCATGTCAATAGCACCTTTGGAAATATATTTACTGAGAAAAATGGTGACGTGTTCAATACTTATTTCACCCGCTGTATATGTGTACATTGTACCATCAATTGGTGAGCAAGAGCTTCAAAGTTGGTTCCTGCTTCAGTCACATCTTTGGACACATCTTTGGGTCAAACAAAAACACCTTAATGATTGGTTGACAAATAGTGTCTCTCACTAGCCAGGCGATGACTGTATGGTGCAGCCAGTGAGAAGCAACTGCAGCGACTTGAAGGGGCATGACCTTTGATCACATGGTTTTTGTAAAGTTCATGCAGTTGACATGCAGGCACAAGTCAGACAATTTTTATCCCCATAATGCAACACACTTTGAAAGGTGTGACCAACAATGGTCACCAACTTAACAAAATGTATCCGCTCAATTGTTTCCATTGGCACCACCAGCGGAAGAGAATTTTCTCTGTAACTGTCTTCCCAATAATCTATATGTATTTGTCCATTCCCATTGTGTCATTGTTCCAATGAAGACCATTGATGAAGGCTGAAACTTTATTAAAATAATGACTTTTTAATGGTGAGTGAGCATTGCACCTTTTCCTTTTCCATGATTTTTTATTTTTTTTAATGATTGCTTTGTAATGGAAAAATCACTGAAGTTCATATTCAATTTAGAATTATTAACACAATGTTTAGCATATTTATATATTTTCCCTTTCTTTAATACACATTATTTCCAGTGTTTTATTTGTGACACTTAAGGGGCAGGTTGATGGTCACTAGACTTGATAATGAAAGTTACAGATTATTCTCATATCTGTTGATAGTGATTGACGCCAGACTGGAGGTCCATGTACAAGGACCGAGGACACACTGATTATTCACTGTTGTATTGTATTGATGACATTTTGTGGACATTGTGTGATTCTGTAGCAGCTGACAAAGTAACTGCCTTTTTGTTTGGACTTCATACAAGCCTCTTGGGCTGGTGTTTACAGAACACTTGGTGCTGTCTGATTAGGACATAAAGGCCCTGTTTCAAAGAGGCCAGTTAGACATGTTCTCTGCTTCTGTGCTGGGAGGTGTCTGCCTGTTGCAACTTGTAATAAAGCGGATTGATTTTTGATTGACTATATCTGTGACTGCTCTTCTCTTTTGTTACCTAGAAATTCCTATTACAAGGTTATTTAAAATCCAGGTAAAGATATTGCGACCTTCATCTTCACAAATCATGTTCCTTGCGAAAATGGCGAGGAGCGCAAACGTATCGTTAAAGGCACTTTTATTGATGGCTTGGGTTTATATTGGTCTAACACTGGCCCAGTTCAACACGGAAAAAGGCAACTTTAATGCGGGTGAGGCCAGCCAAGGTTTTCCCAGTAAAGGTCCGGCATATGATGATCATGATTCTAACGCTGAAGCTTCTGTACCATCAAACGACCTGGGAAGTGAAATGACCATTGACCCACGTGTATGGAAATACCTCAAAGGTAAGATTATGCCGGCAACTGTCATTGCTTTGTACAGTAGGCCAGGCTATACCATCTATTTAGTTGGCCTATATTTGACCTACATTACTTGATCATGTGCAGGGTGAATGTGTCCAATTTAAGATTTAAACAACACAAAGTTGTCTGTTTTAAGTTATGTATGGTTTCAAACTTAGTTTTTTGCATAGTCACCTTGCCCAGACATATTCTTGAAAGTATGGACAAAAAATAGGTTTTCTTCTCATATTAAACCTACAATATTTATAAAATGTATATATCTATCAGCTTTCAAACCATATAAAGGATTGGAGGATTAACCTCCTAATTAACCCCCCCCCCCCCCTCTCCCCTTCATAGAACATCTTGTGTTCATTTCCCAGATACCTTTTTCAAATAATGTCTTGCCACATTTAAAGAATTGTTTTATTTGGTCATGTTTTAGTTTTTCAGAAGAGTCCTGAAAGTGAAAGGCAGTCCCATGTCAACCAGCCTTTATATCACTGTGGCAATACACGTCTCTCCATCCGGTTTTCAATGATTCGGCAGGCTGAGCTCTATTTCGTAAAAGGTAGGTAAAAAACTCAATCCTTTTATTGACTAGACAATTTTTGAAATGCTTAATATCTTGAAGCTTTACCGCTTGCTTTGTAATATTTTTGATAATTATTCCATTTGTTTAACATAATATACTATACAGGCATATCAAAGTTAAACAATATATTTAAAAAATTGACAAATCAAAAATTGTTTTTCTATATTCATGTTTATATTAAATTAATGTAAGAATTTAAAAACTGATAAAATACTACTCATCTGTACTAATACAGATGATACATTATGGAGTCTTAAAGGAGGCCTGGGTAAGGCCGAAATGTTACAAATATTCCAACTTCAATAAATTATAGCTCAATTATGCTTTTAGAAAGAAATGTCAAACATGTCAACAATCCTTCCTCCAAAGGACCATTCTATAGATAATGTTTTTGTGAGGAATCACCCAAGAGGCTGTTGCTGTTCTCTATAATGGGAGTTTCTCCCATTCTTATAGGGACAGTACACAATCAACAACTCACACAATCTTGAAGTGTAATGTTGCTGGATTTAACAAGACTGATAGTGGATACAGACATGGCTGAACTACATGTAAAAAATATTAATAAACAGTTCATATAAGGAAATCAGTCAATTGAAATAAAGTCATTAGGCCCTATGTATACAGACAATACAGATATGCATCTGTTGACTGAGTAGGGTCGTGAATCAGAAAACCAGTCAGTATCTGGACTGACCACCATTTGCCTCATACAGTGTGACCTCTCCTTCGCATAGAGTTGATCAGGCCTGTGGAACGTTGTCCCACTCCTCTTCAATGGCTGTGTGAAGTTGCTGGATATTGGCAGGACCTAGAACATGCTGTCTTAGACATTGATCAATGTTGACGTGTGACATGTCTGGTAAGTATGCATGCCATGGAAGAACTGGGAATTGTTCAGCTTCCAAGATTTGTGTACAGACCCTTGCAACATGGGGCTGTGCAATATCATGCTGAAACATGAGGTGATGGCAGCAGATGAATGGCACAATAATTGGTGTCAGGATCTCGTCACAGTATCTCTGTGCATTCAAATTGCCATCGATAAAATACAGTTGTGTTCATTGTCCGTAGCTTGGGGGGGGTAGCACTCTGTTAACAACGTTGACATCAGCAAACCGCTTGCCCACATGACGCCATACACTTGGCCTGCAGTTGTGAAGCCGGTTGGACATACTGCCAAATTCTCGAAAACAACGTTGGAGGCGGCTTATGGTAGAAAAATTACATTAAATTATCTGGCAACAGCTCTGGTGGACATTCCTGCAGTCAGCATGGCAATTGCATGCTCCCTCAAAACTTAAGACATCTGTGGCATTGTTTCGTGTGACAAAACTGCACATTTTAGTGGCCTTTCATTGTCCCCAGCACAAGGTGCACCTGTGTAATGATTATGCAGTTGAATCAGCTACTTGATAAGCCACACCTGTCAGGTAAATGGATTATCTTGGCAAAGTAGAAATGCTCGCTAACAGGGTCGTAAACAAATTTGTGCATAACATTTGAGAGAAATAACCTTTTTGTGCGTCTGGAACATTTCTGGGATCTTTTATTTCAGCTCATGAAACATTGGACCAACACTTTACATTGCGTTTATATTTTTGTTCAGCGTATATTGTTTTTTAACTCAGTCGGGATCAACTTACTGTTACGAGTTCGAATAGAATACACAAGGTGCAATTTCCCCCCACCCCCCCCTCCGGACCTCACTAAATTTCAGACCCTGGCTATGGCCCTGATTTCAAGGTGTCTAAGAGGGACAAAAAGCAGAGAAAAAATAAAACAAAATGCATACAATATGATTACATTATTTTTTTTATTTCAAACCAGATTTAGCTTTTTTGCTTAGGAATCAAAATGTGCAGGTTTCCATATAAGGTATTCTAAAAGTTGGAAGCTGTAACTCAAATTTACTTTATTGTCTTATTTTCCCTTCGTAGATGAAATGGCACCCATTCCATTGACGCACCTTCCGGAGCAATGCCACCATGTTGAGTTAAAACATGGACCTTGGCTGCTTTTGAAGATATCCTACTGGGGCTGCGACCTGACCCACTCGGTAAGTAGTTATTACCTACACCCTATTTAAGGTTGTCACTAGTCTTAAAGTCATGGCATGATGACAGTAATGGAGATGGCAGATTTTGAGTTGGAGTCCTCTTTCCATATTTAGCTTCTGACTGGTGCATAGGGTGGAGTATGTAGCCTAAAGCGCTTATCAGTCCAAAAGGTGTCCGCATTCACACAGCTGCATTTCTAGAATATTGGACCTTTGGCTTCATACTTTTCAAATTCTCAGCACTCCTCCAATAGTGTATGTCTCTCTCTGTCACAAATCAAATCAAAGTTTATTTGTCACATGACAGAATACAACAGGAATTTTCAATTGAGCGGACATATGCAGCATTTACATCACTGCAGTCTCTGGGAAAGCAGAAACTTTAAATTCCTTTATATTTAAATCACGGTGCAACGCTGATCTTCGAAGCTACAGAATAAATACAGCCCTAAGTCATTTTATTAGGTTCCCCATTAGCAAAAGCAGCAGCTACTTTTCCTGGGGTCCACACAAAACATGACATAATACAGAACATTAATAGACAAGAAAAGCTCAAGGACAGAACTACATTAAACATTTTTAAAGCACACAAAGCCTACATATCAATACATACACACAAACTATCTAGGTCAAAAAGGGTAGAGACCTTGTGCTGTGAGGTGTTGCTTTCTCTGTTTTTTTAAACCAGGTTGGCTGTTCATTTGAGCAATATGAGATGGAACAGAGTTCCATGCAATAATGTCTCTATATAATACTGTACGCTTTCTTGAATTTGTTATGGATTTGGGGACTGTGAAAAGCCCCCTGGTGGCTTGTCTGGTGCGGTAAGTGTGTGTGTCAGAGCTGTGTGTAAGTTGCTATGCAACAATTTGGGATTTTCAACACATGAATGTTTCTTATAAAAATAATTAGTGATGAAGTCAGTCTCTCCTCAACTCTTAGCCAAGAGAGACTGGCATGCATAGTGTTTATATCAGCCTTCTGATTACAATGAAGAGCATGACGTGCCGCTCTGTTCTGGGCCAGCTGCAGCTTAACTGGGTCTTTCCTTGCAGGACTCGCTTTTTGGAGAATGGTGTCAAAAAAGCAGAGCATCTCTTTATTGCGGACAGACCTCTCCCCATCTTTACAACCATTTAATCTATTTTTTTTTACCATGACAGTTTACAATCTAAGGTAACTCCAAGTAATTGAGTCTCCTCAACTTGTTCAACAGCCACACCATTCATTGCCAGATTCAGCTGAGGTCTAGAACTTAAGGAATGATTTGTACCAAATACAATGCTAGTTTTAGAGATGTTCAGGACCAGTTCATTACTGGCCACCCAGACTGCAACAATGTTTTAAGGGTCAGCGACTTCATTAGCTGTGGTTGCTTGCAATGCTTTTCTTTCATTATTTGTTTTTTTATGCATGAATACGATGGCTCACTGTTTGTTGTTGGCATTTCCTGCCTACGTTTGCCCACTTGCCAGTGAAGTAATCATAAAAATAATTTGCAACATCAAATGGTTTTGTGATAAATAAGCCATCTGATTCGATGAAAGATGCAGTTGAATTTGTCTTTCTGCCCATAATTTCATTTAAAGTACTCCAAAGTTTTTAAATTAAAGCTTTATATAATTAATCTTGGCTTCATAATATAGTTTACTCTTCTTTTTGTTGAGTTTAGTCACATAATCTCTCAATTTGAAGTAAGTCAGACAGTCAGATGTCCAGCCAGACTTATTAGCAACTCCTTTTGCTACCATCTCTTACAGTTTTTAAATTCCTCATCAATCCAGTCCATTTGTTAACAGGAACATGTTTATCAATAATTGGAAGAAGCAATTTCATGAATTCATCAAGTGCAGTGTCTGGATGCTCCTTATTAATCACATCAGAACAACAAATATTTGTATCATCATCCACATAAGAGTCACAGCAAAATCTTTTGTATGATCTCTCATACACAATTTTAGGCCCAGCTTTTGGAACTTTGGCTTTCCTTTATAGCCTCTATATTGTGATCATGGCATCCAATGGGTACGGATACAGCTTTAGAAGAAAGTTCTAAAGTATTAGTAAAAATGTGATCGATACATATGGATGATCTTGTTCCTGTAGTGTTTGTAAACACCCTGGTAGGTTGATTAATAACCTGAACCAGATTACAGGCACTGATTACAGAGAAGCTTCCTCTTGAGCGGACAACCAATCAATGTTCAGCATTTCACACATATTATTGTTGAGGTTTGTACATATGTACATGCATGCAGGGGTAAAAAGTGACTAGGTAATAGGATAACTAATAATAAATAGTAGCAGCATCGTATATGGTGAGTGTGTGTGTGTGTGTGAAGGTGTGTGTGTGGTGTCAGTGTGTGTGTGTGTGTGTGTGTGTGCGAGAGTGACAGTGTAAGTGTTTGTGAGTGTGTGAATAGAGACCTGAGAGTGTGCATAGAGTCAGTGTATATAGTCTGTGGATGAGGGCGAGAAGCCATTGGTTAGCAACCCTCTTATTGACTGGAGATAGAACTTGTCTCAGAGCCTGTCGGTCAGAGACCTGATGATCTGGTACTGTTTACCAGACGGGTTTTCCAAACCCGCCCACTTCATCCCTCTTCCCAAACTGCCCTCGGCCAAGGAGACGGCCCAACTTATCGTGCAGCACGTCTTCCAGATCCACAGACTCCCGGTGGACATGGTTTCCGACCAGGGTCCCCAGTTCTCTTCCTGGTTCTGGAAGGCGTTCTACACGCTTATCGGGTCGTCGGTCAGCCTGTCCCCTGGTTTCCACCCCCAGTCCAACGGTCGGAACGAGCCAACCAGGACCTTGAGACGACTCTTCGCTGCCTAGTCTCTGCCAACCCCACCACCTGGAGTCAGCAGCTAGTTTGGGTCGAGTACGCCAAGAACACCCGTCCTTTCTCTGCCACGGGTCTCTCACCTTTTGAGTGCTCCCTGGGCTATCAGCCCCCACTATTTTCTGAGCAAGAGGAGGAGGTCGGCGTACCTTTGGACAAGATGTTTGTCCGCCGCTGTCGTCGTACCTGGCGGAGAGCCCGGTCAGCCCTTCTCAAGACCACCTCCAGGTATCGATGACGGGCAGACCGCCAACAGACCCCGGCTCCCAGGTATTGGGTAGAGAAGAAGGTATGGCTGTCCACCCAGGATCTGCAACTCCGGGTGGCATCCTGTAAACTGTCCCCCCGATTTATCGGCCCTTTCCCCATTTCCCGCATAATTAGCCCCTCTGCTGTCCACCTGCTGTTGCTCCGGACCCTTCGTATTCATCCCAATTTTCATGTGTCTAGGGTTAAACTTATGTCTCACAGCCCTTTGTCTCCTGTTTCCAGGCCTACCCCTCTTCCCCGTCGGCCAAACGGTGTACACGGTGACGGTGAGGCGTCTCCTGAAGGTTCAGCCTTGGGGCAGGGGATTCTAGTACCTGGTTGACTGGGAGGGGTACGGAACGGAGGAGAGGTGCTGGGTCCCTGTTAGGGACATCCTGGATCCAGCCCTCATCTCTGAGTTCCACCGCCGGACCCCCGGTCAGCCAGGTATGCGCCCAGGTAGGACGCCAGGTGGCGCCCGTAGGGGAGGGGGTACTGTCACACCCTGATCTGTTTCACCTATTCTTTGTGATTGTCTCCACCCCCCTCCAGGTGTTGCCAATCTTCCTCGTTATCCCCAGTGTATTTATCCCTGTGTTCTATGTTTGGCTGTTGCCCGTTCGTTTTGTTTATCAAGCCTACCAGCGTTTTCTCCCTTTATTCCTGTCTCTCTAAAGTGCCTGTTTTCTTGGTTTCCCGGTTTCGACCTTTACTCTGCCTGCCCTGACCCTGAGCCTGCCTGCTGTCTTGTACCTTTGCCCCACCACTCTGGATTACCAAACTCTGCCTGCCCTGACCCTGAGCCTGCCTGCCGTTTTGTACCTTTGCCCCACTACTCTGGATTGCCAAACTCTGCTTGCCCCTGACCTGTCTTTGACCTACCCCTGTTGGTATAATAAAAATGTGTTATTCCAACGTTGTCTGTGCCTGGGTCTCACCTGTACGTTGATAGGGCACTCTGTTCGGTCTTTTGATTTTCCCATGATGTCGAGCAAAGAGGCACTGAGTTAGAAGGTAGGCTTTGAAATACATCCACCGGTACACCTCCAATTGACTCAAATTATGTCAATTAGCCTATCAGAAGCTTCTCAAGCCATGACGTAATTTTCTGGAATTTTCCAAGCTGTTTAAAGGCACAGTCAACATAGTGTATGTAAACTTTTGACCCACTGGAATTGTGATATAGTGAATTATAAGTGAAATAACCTGTCTGTAAACAATTGTTGGAAGAATTACTTGTGTCATGCACAAAGTAGATGTCCTAACCGACTTGCCAAAACTATAGTTTGTTAACATGAAAATGTGTTTTAATGACTTCAACATAAGTGTATGTAAACTTCCGACTTCAACTGTACATATGTACAACAGCTAGCAATATCTATACCACAATGCAGTTGTGAGCATTCTAGGCATTCTATATTATACTAAAACATCACTAACTAAATATTGATGTTGTGTTGGTTGAATGTTCCAGGCAGGTTCCAAAATGTTCTTCAGCTGGTGAACCTCTTCTTGTGTTGGTTAATGCAAGCTCGTTTAGCAAGCATTGGTGCTGTAGCAATGTTGCCAGGGATGTTGGGTTTGGGTAGGGCTGTGACTCTGGCTCTTTGTAGACAACCATCTGGTCCTTTCTACTCTCCACAGCCAGGTGGACAGGCCTCTCAAACCCTTTCTTCACCACCCACTGCTTCAACCTTTTGCAGAAGATTTGTTTTTACTGCAAGTCTCCTGGATTGATATTAAGACTGATCATGAGGATGTGTAAGACATGAAGACTGGTCATTAGGATGTGTAACCATACAATAAACCAAATTAATCTGTAAGCAAAAAAGGGTACAGTAGACTAGTATGTGTTTTTGTTACACTCAGTCAATAATGAAGCATTGAGATGAGTTGTTAGCAAAGATTTGAAATGTTTGTGGGGGGCTTGACTTGTAGATAGTCTAGTTGTGTATTGTTGTGCATGAGCACCTATAGTTGTGCTGTTGAGTAGACAAGCACTGCCATCAATAGTGATTACGGTAGAACATATACTAACAGCCCCTCTCCCCCATGCCAAATAACTGACTGAAAAGGTATACAAAGTTTGAAGAGCACATGTCTTGTAGACAGTTTAGTGTATTGCTGATTTTGTTTTCTCAAGAGGGTATTGTGCTTTTATAAATACCTTTTGCTGTCGTGGCTTATTTCAAAGTCAGATGATGTTGAGCTTGACCTTATTCCAGGCTGAAAGCTTTCATCCAATGGCTCTACAGGATCTATACCACTAAAGCTGGTGTCAAGGTCATCAGCAGCAGGATTAGTTTGTAGGACACACAGTAGACAGTGATTTGCCAACATTTTACCCCAGCCAGTCACCCACACCATCCCCTCCTTACTAATATGCCTGCCTCCAGTATATTTATTTGCTCATCATGAAAGGATTTAGTAGATTTTAGTAAGATTTTAGAAGGTGACTTACACTAGTTCCTGGTGCTGAGCTTGATGCTGATGCCTCTACAAATGTTGATGGAATCGGACTCTAAATAGATCACAGTCACGTTAGCTTCTGCGGTAGTTAGGTAGCTAGCTAAAGGTTAGCTAATGTAACCTAATGCTAGCTTGCAAAGTTACAAATCACATTGCCAGATAGCAGTTGCCTAATTACATTGATATGCTTTGGAATGTCTAGCTAGCGTATTATGAAACAAATGTAGTTTGCTAGCTCAATGTTGGATGACATGGCAACCCCATCACTTGAGACTTGTACCATTTCGAAATCCTCTGGCTGAATGTGCTGGCTACAAACACAGACATTTAAATATTCCTCACACGTCCATAAGGCGGTCCACCACCTCCTGAAATCACCACGAATTCTGGATATTGTGGTTTGCATACAACCAGGCAATGTAGCTGGCCCGTTTCTACTGGTGAAATGCAGTAAGGAGTAACAAGATTAACAATATTGTATCATGTTTGTCATAATTTCTGTAGTCATTTAAATGCATCTTATTGCTTTTTTGGTATGTGTCAAGTACATAAAAAATGCATTTTTACAAAATATATTGTAGCGGTAAAAGTCGACTAGAAGACTTGGAGGTGTGCCTCGTTGGCGCGTGGCTTTCTTGTAGTACTATTTGGCCTCCCATGAAACTGATTGTCATGCTCCTTTGTATCTTATTTCATAGAGTGTAACACCAGGGTGGTGGGTTCATTTCCCAGGACCACCCATTCTTTAAATGTATGCACACGCCTAAGTTGCTTTGTTTAAAAGTGCCTGTTAAATGGTATATATAATAATAATAATAATAATAATAATAATAATAATTACACTGTAAAAAAAAAAAGATTAATTATACTTTAAAATTTAATTATTTTGAACACATTTAGTTGAATAACACATCTTTACTTGAATATAATAAGTACTTTACTTCACTTGTTCAACCAACTTACTTTTCTTTATAATTAAACATAAGATAAATGCATAATCTAAACAACTCATTGTGTGTAAAAACAACTACAAGGAAAATTGTGATTAACTTACTCCATTTTCATAACATTTACTTTCAACTTAAAAATTGTAAATTCTTCCAACAACTTGGAATGTGGCTCTGTTTTCAGAGGATTGTGGGTAATATATATTTTTTGTACCCTGCAATACTTTTAAACAACATTGTATGCACGTTTGAAGAACGAAAAGCGCATTTCTATATTAATATCAAACTGTTTGTTATGCTATGAGGTGTAATGGTTCATGATGAACGGATATCAAAACCATCGGACAAAACTGACATTCAATGATCAGACCACCCATTCTCACCATTAGTAAGGTCATGCACACCACTCTTGAGAGAGGCAAATACGTCAAGCTACCATGCTTGCTGTTTAACCTCCAGTTGGTGCTAGTGGAACCTGCTTAAGTAGATAAAAATGTCAAGTGATTAAATACTATACATAAAGCCATGTTTAACACTAAGACATGATCAATGAAAATAACTAATCAGAACGATTAAGTAGATCTAATGTACAATAGCAGTTCTGGATTTGATACAATTAAATTGTATCTTAGCCATTGTTTTTATGCTGGACTTGTGAAACACTAAAAGGTAAGGATATTATACGTAAAAATGCATAATGTTGGAAATACTCAAAAAGTTGATGCAAATAGTTGCCTACATTTTTTAAGTGAAACTAGCACAATATTTTTTACAGTGTACTGTGAGTTAAAGTTAAGCTTGAACACTGCTAGTTCTGCAGTTGTAACGACGTAAGTCCATGTGATACCAAAGACTACTACATTTTAATTGTTAAGACAGTCACCATTTTCTTACAATATGATGTTTTATATTTGTCATACATTTTAATTAAAAAACATATTTCTTAAATACATTTAAATGCATGTTGGAATATATTTTGCAACACATTTCCAAATACATCTACCAAATCTATCGATGAATACATGTGAAAATATATTCAGAATGTATTGTATTTTGAACTACATTAAATACATTTTCCAATGCATTTCACATAGTGATATACATTCCGTAATTTTTTAAAAATATGTTATTTGGCCAATTTTTTTATTTCATGTGTATCCTAAAAAATGTACAAGAAAATAGACTTTAAACGTATTTTTTTCCCCGTATTGTCATGTTCTCCGTAGACCCAGGGTGGCGTCCATCAGCACTCTGTTAAAGTGCAGTACTTTGACCGCCTTCTCATGAGGAATGTGTCTGGCATGGCAACGTGTCAGACTCGCATCTCCACGTCTCCTACCTCTGTTCCACCAACATTGTGGCTGCCCCAAGTCACCTGTGGGAAAACAGACATGACTGTGAAACTACCTACTGGAATGCTGATAGATGTGAAGGTGCTTGGTAAGTATTAATAATTCATGCTCCCACTGAATTAATTGCAATTATTTGATGTCCATACTAATCTGATAACATGTTCCACATATTGGAGAAATTGATCTAAAATTGGGTAATTATATTATCTTGGGGGGAAAAAAATGCATTGCTACTCTATGGCATGTAGTAGATAACTAGAAAGTCTTGGTGTGAATGGCTGGTTACTTTGTTTTGACCTCTCAGCCCAATTATGGGCAATTAATGGAAAAATATCTGATCTTATCGGCCAAAAGACCAATCAGTGGCAAAAAAGTCATAATTGGAGTCCCTGTGTAAACTCATCCTTTGTGCTCTCAGATCTGATAAGACTGCTTAGGTGGATGTAACATGGTAACAGCTACACTTGACCTATTGGAAGACTAGGTGGTGCCATCACCATATTGCTTATTTCTACTTTCAACCCTTTGAACACTGAACCAAAATGGAAACTGGCCTGTTATTTTAAAGGCTGCCCCTTATCATAACTTACCAGACTGAACGACAATGTAATGTGAAATCCTTTATTTTTAAAAGTTGTCTCTGATATTAATGCTGTTTTGCAGGTCCAGAGGCGTTGTTGCACGTTCATGATGGATACATTGTAACTCAGTGGAAAAGTCTCAATAACTTGTTTGTCAAATTTTCTCAATCAAAGGTGGAGGTAAGTCCTGGGGCCTCATTTATCAATATTGCGTAGAACAGGGCTCTCCAACCCTGTTCCTGGAGAGCTACCATCCTGTACAGTCGTGGCAAAAAGTTTTGGGAATGACACAAGTATTGATCTCCACAAAGTTTGCTGCTTCAGTGTTCTTAGATCTGTATGTCAGTAGTTACTATGGTACACTGAAGTATAATTACAAGTATTCCATAAGTGTCAAAGACATTCATTGACAATGACATTCAGTTTATGCAAAGAGTCAATATTTGCAGTGTTGACCCTTCTTTTTCAAGACCTCTGCAATACTCCCTGGCATGCTGTCAATTAACTTCTGGGCCACATCCTGACTGATGGCAGGCCATTCTTGCATAATCAATGCTTGGAGTTTGTCAGAAGTTGTGGGGTTTTGTTTGTCCACCCGCCTCTTGAGGATCGACCACAAGTTCTCAATGGGATTAAGGTCTGGGGAGTTTCCTGGCAATGGACCCAAAATGTCAATGTTTTGTTCCCCGAGCCACTTAGTTATCACTTTTGGTTGGGAGAAGTTGCTCTCGGATGATGTGTTGGTACCATTCTTTATTCATGGCTGTGTTCTTAGGCAAAATTGTGAGTGAGCCCACTCCCTTGGCTGAGAAGCAACGCCACACATTAATGGTCTGAGGATGCTTTACTGTTGGCATGACACAGGACTGATGGTAGCGCTCACCTTGTCTTCTCTGGACAAGGTGTTTTCCGGATGGCCCAACCAATCGGAAAGGGGATTCATCAGAGAAAATGACTCTAACCCAGTCCTCAGCAGTCCAAACCCTGTACCTTTTGCAGAATATCAGTCTGTCCCTGATGTTTTTCCTGGAGAGAAGTTGCTTCTTGCTGCCCTTCTTGACACCAGGCTATCCTCCAAAAGTCTTCGCCTCACTGTGCGTGCAGATGCACTCACACCTGCCTGCTGCCATTCCTGTGCAAGCTCTGCACTGGTGGTGCCCCGATCCCGCAGCTGAATCAACTTTAGGAGACGGTCCTGGTGCTTGCTGGACTTTCTAGGGCGCCCTGACGCATTCTTCACAACAATTAAACCTCTCTCCTTGAAGTTCTTAATAATCCAATAAATGGTTGATTTAGGTGAAATCTTACCAGCAACAATATCCTTGCCTGTGAAGCCCTTTTTGTGCAAAGCAATGATGACGGCACGTGTTTCTTTGCAGGTAACCATGGTTGACAGAGGAAGAACAATGTTTTCAAGCACCACCCTCCTTTTAAAGCTTCCAGTCTGTTATTCTGACTCAATCAGCATGACAGAGTGATCTCCAGTCTTGCCCTCGTCAACACTCTCACCTGTGTTAACGAGACAATCACTGACATGACGGCAGCTGGTCCTTTTGGGGCAGGGCTGAAATGAAGTGGAAATGTTTTTTGGGGATTAAATTCATTTTCATGGCAAAGAGGGACTTTGCAATTAATCTGATCACTCTTCAATACTTTCTGGAGTATATGCAAATTACCATCATCAACACTGAGGCAGCAAACTTTGTGGAGACCTATACTTGTGTCATTCTCAAAACTTTTGGCCACGACTGTACGTTTTCACTCCAACCCTAATCTAGCACACCTGATTCTAATAATTAGCTGGTTGATAAACTGAACCAGGTTAGTTACAACTGGGGTTGGAGCAAAAACCTACAGAAGGGTAGCTCTCCAGGAACAGGGTTGGAGACCTTTTCTAAAATACTACTTTCAAACAGAATTTAGAATGTTGGAAAAAGTGTGATTTACCAAACAATCCTACGATCATCATTGATAAATACCAATTGTTTGAATGCCGAGTTCACGTGCTAGTCGGTACTAGGAAACTTGAACATTCCCGACATGCTAATAGGTTGTAGTTCTACACGTGCCGCGCTCAACCAGTTAGCAAGTCGTACATTTCTGAGGTTTCTAGTTCTGATTAGCACGTGAACGCAGCACCAGCCTCAGTGTTCGTGCACAATCTTGTCTATTTGCATTTTGAAACGCCCCTAATTAACAATGTATGGCCAAAATCATCCCTTACAAGCCTTTGGGGAATGTACAATGTCGTCCACTGCGCAACCAAAAAAAGCTACGAAAAATGTAATGTTTCCAAGACTGAAATAGAGGTGCTAGTATCAGATTTAGTACCAAAATGTTTTATTTGACTCACTCAGTTGGGGCTTGACCAGTAAAAAAAGAGAGGACCATTAGGATAATTCAAGTAACAATGGCAAATATAGACCAACATTGCTATTCTGCAGAATTAACGTTCCACCTGTCCACCACATTCAGCAGCGTCTTTTGCGCATCACATAACCTATCACCTGCACATTAAGTGAGCGGAAGCCTTTTCTGCTTACTTATTTAACTCGTTTTGGGAAGGTGCTTTTATGACAATGTGGGTGCTGTTTATTGCTCCTCTCGTACCCGTTGATGGCAACAAAACTCCACTTGACTTCAACCAGTTGTGACACAACTTGGTCTCAGAGCATTTCATATTATTCTGTACATAAATCCGAGACACTCCATTTTGTATGATATGTTACGTTTCGTATGGTATGTATTAATTTGTGTATGTCCATCACCCATTTCCTATTATATGTAATGAATTACAATTTGTATTATATGTTACGAATTTACAAAACTAAATGATATTTATAAATTCGAGCTAGGTGTCTAACATTAGAGAGCTGGCTAACCTTAGCTAGGTTAAGCTTAGGGCTAAGTTTAGGAGTTAGGCTAAAGGGTTAGGGGAAGGGTCAGCTAAAAGGGTTAGGGGAAGGGTTAGCTAAAAGGGTTAAGGTTAGGGTTAGGGGAAGGGTTAGCTAACATGCTAAGTAGTTGCAAAGTAGCTAAAAAGTAGTAGTTGAAAAGTTGTCCGTGATGACATTCGAACTCGCAACCATTGGGTTGCTAGACGTTTGCGTTATACGTCAACCTATCCACCCAGACCAACCACCCAACTTTAGGTTTTGCCTTAAGTAACCATCTGTCTTATATAAACATACCAAATGTAACATTTCATACTAGTCTATGAGGCCATGCTGTATGCAATGGTGTATGGAAATTGTTTGCAACTGTTCATTTGGCTGATGATTGCATCCCGCTGAAAAGTGCCCATTGCCAAAAACCTGAGGGCTGATAGCATTTGGATGTGCACTGGAAGTACCACCTGTCTCTAAAAACGTTCTGCTAAATGCAGCTTTTGGAAAATCTTCCAACAGAGCAGGATCAGCCATCCAAACTCTTTCAAATTACTGTACTTTATATGAATTATAATTGTATCAAATTCACTGATGTAGTCAAATTATATGATATAGCCTGTCATGAAATCGAAAAATCACAAATTCACACATTTTCAACATACATTATCACATGCTTAAATTAACATTTACTAATATAGACATGTGATTATTTGTTGCAAGATTGAACATTTCGTTGCAAGGGTTGAACATTTTAGACATAAAAATACAGAACATTTAATTTGTGCTGGTGATTGCAGTTGCCCTTAACTGATTCCTCTTCCACAGTATGGCAGTCTCTCCCTCCAACTGGTTTATCAGAACTCTGCTGGAGAGTTGTCTACCACCGTGGTATCCTGTTCCCCTCAGACTCTTAAATCAAGAAAAGTAGAAGAACCCTTTGGGGATTTTTGGGGCTTTCCCAATGCACCCTATATGATAGATCAGACCACCACTACTCAGGTAAACATAAATGTTCCTTCAACTTCTGCATCATCCACCCCAACAGCACTAGAAGCATTTGACTTGTGGGGCTTCCTACACATTCCTACTGGACCTTTTATTCCTTGTAAAGAATCAACCATTGCAGTCCCAACTCCAGACACTACAACTGCCAGTACAAGAACTCCAGCCACAACGGCTGCCACTACAACAACTGCAGGTACCAAAACAGTAGCCGCTGCCACCACGACAGAACTGGGAGCATTTGACTTGTGGGGCTTCCCATACATTCCTATTGGACCATTTATTCCTTGTAAAGAATCAAACACTCCAGCCACTACAACTGCCTCTAAAATAACTTATTCCATTACAACTGATGCTACAAAAACTCCAGCAGCTATGACTGCCACTACCACAACTACAGCTATCACTACAACTGCATTTGCCACTTCAACAACTCCCAGTACCACCACAATTGCAGCTGACACTACGACAGTCCCTGCCGCTACAAATGCAGATGCTACCACACCTGCAGCCGCCACTACAACATCACCTGCAACCACAATTTCAGTGGCAACTACAACAGACCAGGCCACCACCACAGTAGCTGCCACCACAACTGCAGCTGCCACTACGACAGCAGCCGCCACCACAACAGTCCTAGCCCCCACAACTGCAGCCGCCACGACAACAGTCCCAGCCACGACAACTGCAACAGCCACTACAACATCCCCTGCAACCACAACTGCAGCTGCCACAATAACATCCCCTGCAACCACAACTTCCGTCGCCACTACGATAGACCACGCCACCACCACAACAGTCCAAGCCCCCACAACTGCAGCCGCCACTACAAATGTCCCAGCCACCACAACTTCAACCGCCACTACAACATCCCCTGCAACCACAACTTCAGTCGCCACTACGACAGACCACGCCACCACCACAGTAGCTGCCACCACAACAGTCCAAGCCACCACAACTGCAGCCGCCACTACAGCAGTCCCAGCCACCACAACTGCAACCGCCACTACAACATCCCCTGCAACCACTACTGCAGCAGCAGCCACAACATCCCCTGCAACAATAACTTCAGTGGCCACTACGACAGACCACGCCACCACCCCAGTAGCTACCACCACAACTGCAACTGCCACTACGACAGCAGCCGCCACCACAACAGCCCTAGCCCCAACAACTGCAACCGCCACTACAACATCCTCTGCAACCACAACCTCAGTCGCCACTACGACATCCCCTGCAAGCACAACTTCAGTCGCCACTACGACAGACCACGCCAACACCACAGTAGCTTCCACCACAACTGCAGCTGCCAATACGACAGTCCCAGCCACCACAACTGCAACCGCCACTACAACATCCTCTGCATCCACAACTTCAGTCGCCACTACGACATCCCCTGCAAGCACAACTTCAGTCGCCACTACGACAGACCACGCCACCACCACAGTAGCTGCCACCACAACTGCAGCTGCCACTACGACAGCAGCCGCCACCACAACAGTCCTAGCCCCCACAACTGCAGACGCTACTACAACAATCCCAGCCACCACAACTGCAACCGCCACTACAACATCCCCTATAACCAAAACTGCAGCCGCCACTACGACATCCCATGCAACCACAACTTCAGTCGCCACTACGACAGACCACGCCACCACCACAGTAGCTGCCACCACAACTGCAGCTGCCACTACGACAGCAGCCGCCACCACAACAGTCCTAGCCCCCACAACTGCAGACGCTACTACAACAATCCCAGCCACCACAACTGCAACCGCCACTACAACATCCCCTATAACCAAAACTGCAGCCGCCACTACGACATCCCATGCAACCACAACTTCAGTCGCCACTACGACAGACCAAGCCACCACCACAGTAGCTGCCACCACAACAGTCCCAGCCACCACAACTGCAGCATCCACCACAACAGTCCTAGCCACCACAACTGCAGCCGCCACTACAACAGTCACAGCCACCACAACTAAAACCGCCTCTACAACATCCCCTGCAACCACTACGGCAGCCGCCACTACAACATCCCCTACAACCACAACTTCAGTCGCCACCACGACAGACCATGCCACCACCACAGTAGCTGCCACTACAACAGCAGCTGCCACTACGACAGCAGCCCCCACCACAACAGTCCTAGCCCCCACAACTGCAGCCGCCACTACAACAGTCCCAGCCACCACAACTGCAACCGCCACTACAACATCCCCTGCAATCACTACTGCAGCCGCCACTACAACATCCCCTGCAACCACAACTTCAGTCGCCACTACGACAGACCACGCCACCACCACAGTAGCTGCCACCACAACTGCAGCTGCCACTACGACAGCAGCCGCCACCACAACAGTCCTAGCCCCCACAACTGCAGCCGCCACTACAACAGTCCCAGCCACCACAACTGCAACCGCCACTACAACATCCCCTGCAACCACTACTGCAGCCGCCACAACTACATCTCCTGCAACCACAACTTCAGTCGCTACTACAACAGACCACGCCACCACCACAGTAGCTGCAACCACAACTGCAGCTGCCACTACGACAGCAGCCCCCACCACAACAGTCCTAGCCCCCACAACTGCAGCCGCCATTTCAACAGTCCCAGCCACCACAACTGCAACCGCCACTACAACATCCCCTGCAACCACTACTGCAGCCGCCACTACAACATCCCCTGCAACCACAACTTCAGTCGCCACTACGACAGACCACGCCACCACCACAGTAGCTGCCACTACAACTGCAGCTGCCACTACGACAGCAGCCGCCACCACAACAGTCCAAGCCCCCACAACTGCAGCCGCCACTACAATCTCCCCAGCAACCACAACTGCAGCCGCCACTACAACATCCCCTGCAACTACAACTTCAGTCGCCACTACGACAGACCACGCCAACACCACAGTAGCTTCCACCACAACTGCAGCTGCCAATACGACAGTCCCAGCCACCACAACTGCAACCGCCACTACAACATCCTCTGCAACCACAACCTCAGTCGCCACTACAACATCCCCTGCAAGCACAACTTCAGTCGCCACTACGACAGACCACGCCACCACCACAGTAGCTGCCACTACAACAGCAGCTGCCACTACAACAGCAGCCCCCACCACAACAGTCCTAGCCCCCACAACTGCAGCCGCCACTACAACAGTCCCAGCAACCACAACTGCAGCCGCCACTACAACATCCCCTGCAACCACAACTTCTGTAGCCACTACGACAGACCACGCCACCACCACAGTAGCTGCCACCACAACAGTCCTAACCACCACAACTGCAGCCGCCACTACAACAGTCCCAGCCACCACAACTGCAACTGCCACTACAACATCCCCTTCAACCACTACTGCAGCCGCCACTACAACATCCCCTACAACGACAACTTCAGTCGCCACTACGACAGACCATGCCACCACCACAGTAGCTGCCACCACAACTGCAGCTGCAACTACGACAGCAGCCGCCACCACAACAGTCCAAGCCCCCACAACTGCAACTGCCACTACAACATCCCCAATAACCACAATTGCAGCCGCCACTACAACATCCCCTGCAACCACAACTTCAGTCGCCACTACGACATCCCATGCAACCACAACTTCAGTCGCCACTACGACAGACCAAGCCACCACCACAGTAGCTGCCACCACAACAGTCCCAGCCACCACAACTGCAGCATCCACCACAACAGTCCCAGCCACCACAACTGCAACCGCCACTACAACATCCTCTGCAACCACAACCTCAGTCGCCACTACGACATCCCCTGCAAGCACAACTTCAGTCGCCACTACGACAGACCACGCCACCACCACAGTAGCTGCCACTACAACAGCAGCTGCCACTACAACAGCAGCCCCCACCACAACAGTCCTAGCCCCCACAACTGCAGCCGCCACTACAACAGTCCCAGCAACCACAACTGCAGCCGCCACTACAACATCCCCTGCAACCACAACTTCTGTAGCCACTACGACAGACCACGCCACCACCACAGTAGCTGCCACCACAACAGTCCTAACCACCACAACTGCAGCCGCCACTACAACAGTCCCAGCCACCACAACTGCAACTGCCACTACAACATCCCCTTCAACCACTACTGCAGCCGCCACTACAACATCCCCTGCAACGACAACTTCAGTAGCCACTACGACAGACCATGCCACCACCACAGTAGCTGCCACCACAACTGCAGCTGCAACTACGACAGCAGCCGCCACCACAACAGTCCAAGCCCCCACAACTGCAACTGCCACTACAACATCCCCAATAACCACAATTGCAGCCGCCACTACAACATCCCCTGCAACCACAACTTCAGTCGCTACTACAACAGACCACGCCACCACCACAGTAGCTGCCACCACAACTGCAGCTGCCACTACGACAGCAGCCCCCACCACAACAGTCCTAGCCCCCACAACTGCAGCCTCCATTTCAACAGTCCCAGCCACCACAACTGCAACCGCCACTACAACATCCCCAGCAACCACTACTGCAGCCGCCACTACAACATCCCCTGCAACCACAACTTCAGTCGCCACTACGACAGACCACGCCACCACCACAGTAGCTGCCACCACAACTGCAGCTGCCACTACGACAGCAGCCCCCACCACAACAGTCCTAACCCCCACAACTGCAACTGCCACTACAACATCCCCAGCAACCACAACTGCAGCCGCCACTACAACATCCCCTGCAACCACAACTTCTGTCGCCACTACGACAGACCACGCCACCACCACAGTAGCTGCCACCACAACAGTCCTAACCACCACAACTGCAGCCGCCACTACAACAGTCCCAGCCACCACAACTGCAACTGCCACTACAACATCCCCTGCAACCACGACTGCAGCCGCCACTACAACATCCCCTGCAACGACAACTTCAGTCGCCACTACGACAGACCATGCCACCACCACAGTAGCTGCCACCACAACTGCAGCTGCAACTACGACAGCAGCCGCCATCACAACAGTCCAAGCCCCCACAACTGCAACTGCCACTACAACATCCCCAATAACCACAATTGCAGCCGCCACTACAACATCCCCTGCAACCACAACTTCAGTCGCTACTACAACAGACCACGCCACCACCACAGTAGCTGCCACCACAACTGCAGCTGCCACTACGACAGCAGCCCCCACCACAACAGTCCTAGCCCCCACAACTGCAGCCTCCATTTCAACAGTCCCAGCCACCACAACTGCAACCGCCACTACAACATCCCCTGCAACCACTACTGCAGCCGCCACTACAACATCCCCTGCAACCACAACTGCAACTGCCACTACAACATCCCCTGCAACCACTACTGCAGCCGCCACTACAACATCCCCTGCAACGACAACTTCAGTCGCCACTACGACAGACCATGCCACCACCACAGTAGCTGCCACTACAACAGCAGCTGCCACTACGACAGCAGCCCCCACCACAACAGTCCTAGCCCCCACAACTGCAGCCGCCACTACAACAGTCCCAGCAACCACAACTGCAGCCGCCACTACAACATCCCCTGCAACCACAACTTCTGTCGCCACTACGACAGACCACGCCACCACCACAGTAGCTGCCACCACAACAGTCCTAACCACCACAACTGCAGCCGCCACTACAACAGTCCCAGCCACCACAACTGCAACTGCCACTACAACATCCCCAATAACCACAATTGCAGCCGCCACTACAACATCCCCTGCAACCACAACTTCAGTCGCTACTACAACAGACCACGCCACCACCACAGTAGCTGCCACCACAACTGCAGCTGCCACTACGACAGCAGCCCTCACCACAACAGTCCTAGCCCCCACAACTGCAGCCTCCATTTCAACAGTCCCAGCCACCACAACTGCAACCGCCACTACAACATCCCCTGCAACCACTACTGCAGCCGCCACTTCAACATCCCCTGCAACCACAACTTCAGTCGCCACTACGACAGACCACTTCACCACCACAGTAGCTGCCACCACAACTGCAGCTGCCACTACGACAGCAGCCCTCACCACAACAGTCCTAGCCCCCACAACTGCAGCCCCCACCACAACAGTCCTAGCCCCCACAACTTCTGTCGCCACTACGACAGACCACGCCACCACCACAGTAGCTGCCACCACAACAGTCCTAACCACCACAACTGCAGCCGCCACTACAACAGTCCCAGCCACCACAACTGCAACTGCCACTACAACATCCCCTGCAACCACTACTGCAGCCGCCACTACAACATCCCCTGCAACGACAACTTCAGTCGCCACTACGACAGACCACGCCACCACCACAGTAGCTGCCACCACAACTGCAGCTGCAACTATGACAGCAGCTGCCACCACAACAGTCCAAGCCCCCACAACTGCAACTGCCACTTCAACATCCCCAATAACCACAATTGCAGCCGCCACTACAACATCCCCTTCAACCACAACTTCAGTGGCCACTACTATAGACCACGCCACCACGCCAGTAGCTACCAACACAACTGCAGCTGCCACTACGACAGCAGCAGCCACCACAACAGTCCAAGTCACCACAACTACAACTGCCACTACAACATCCCCTGCAAGCAGAACTTCAGTCGCCTCTAAGACAGACCACGCCACCACCACAGTAGCTGCCACCACAACTGCAGCTGCCACTACGACAGCAGCCCCCACCACAACAGTCCTAGCCTCCACAACTGCAGCCGCCACTACAACAGTCCCAGCCACCACAACTGCAACCGCCACTACAACATCCCTTAAATCCACTACTGCAGCCGCCACTACAACATCCCCTGCAACCACAACTTCAGTTGCCACAACAACAGACCACGCCACCACCACAGTAGCTGCCACCACAACAGTCCTAACCACCACAACTGCATCTGCAACTACAACAGTCCCAGCCACCACAACTGCAACCGCCACTACAACATCCCCTGCAACCACTACTGCAGCCGCCAATACAACATCCCCTGCAACCACAACTTCAGTCGCCACTACGACAGACCACGCCACCACCACCGTAGCTGCCACGACAACTGCAGCTGCCACTACGACAGCAGCTGCCACCACAACAGTCCAAGCCCCCACAACTGCAGCCGCCACTACAACAGTCCCAGCCATCACAACTGCAACAGCCACTACAACATCCCCTGCATCCACTACTGCAGCCGCCACTAAAACATCCCCTACAACCACAACTTCAGTCGCCACTACGACAGACCATGCCACCACCACAGTAGCTGCCACTACAACAGCAGCTGCCACTACGACAGCAGCCCCTACCACAACAGTCCTAGCCCCCACAACTGCAGCCGCCACTACAACAGTCCCAGCCACCACAACTGCAACCGCCACTACAACATCCCCTGCAACCACTACTGCAGCCGCCACAACTAAATCTCCTGCAACCACAACTTCAGTCGCTACTACAACAGACCACGCCACCACCACAGTAGCTGCCACCACAACTTCAGCTGCCACTACGACAGCAGCCCCCACCACAACAGTCCTAGCCCCCACAACTGCAGCCGCCATTTCAACAGTCCCAGCCACCACAACTGCAACCCCCACTACAACATCCCCTGCAACCACTACTGCAGCCGCCACTACAACATCCCCTGCAACCACAACTTCAGTCGCCACTACAACAGACCACGCCACCACCACAGTAGCTTCCACCACAACTGCAGCTGCCACTACGACAGCAGCCGCCACCACAACAGTCCTAGCCCCCACAACTGCAGACGCTACTACAACAATCCCAGCCACCACAACTGCAACCGCCACTACAACATCCCCTATAACCAAAACTGCAGCCGCCACTACGACATCCCATGCAACCACAACTTCAGTCACCACTACGACAGACCAAGCCACCACCACAGTAGCTGCCACCACAACAGTCCCAGCCACCACAACTGCAGCATCCACCACAACAGTCCTAGCCACCACAACTGCAGCCGCCACTACAACAGTCCCAGCCACCACAACTGCAACCGCCTCTACAACATCCCCTGCAACCACTACGGCACCCGCCACTACAACATCCCCTACAACCACAACTTCAGTCGCCACTACGACAGACCATGCCACCACCACAGTAGCTGCCACTACAACAGCAGCTGCCACTACGACAGCAGCCCCCACCACAACAGTCCTAGCCCCCACAACTGCAGCCGCCACTACAACAGTCCCAGCAACCACAACTGCAGCCTCCACTACAACATCCCCTGCAACCACAACTTCTGTCGCCACTACGACAGACCACCGCACCACCACAGTAGCTGCCACCACAACAGTCCTAACCACCACAACTGCAGCCGCCACTACAACAGTCCCAGCCACCACAACTGCAACTGCCACTACAACATCCCCTGCAACCACTACTGCAGCCGCCACTACAACATCCCCTGCAACGACAACTTCAGTCGCCACTACGACAGACCATGCCACAACCACAGTAGCTGCCACCACAACTGCAGCTGCAACTATGACAGCAGCCGCCACCACAACAGTCCAAGCCCCCACAACTGCAACTGCCACTACAACATCCCCAATAACCACAATTGCAGCCGCCACTACAACATCCCCTGCAACCACAACTTCAGTCGCCACTACGACAGACCAAGCCACCACCACAGTAGCTGCCACCACAACAGTCCCAGCCACCACAACTGCAGCATCCACCACAACAGTCCTAGCCACCACAACTGCAGCCGCCACTACAACAGTCCCAGCCACCACAACTGCAACCGCCTCTACAACATCCCCTGCAACCACTACGGCAGCCGCCACTACAACATCCCCTACAACCACAACTTCAGTCGCCACTACGACAGACCATGCCACCACCACAGTAGCTGCCACTACAACAGCAGCTGCCACTACGACAGCAGCCCCCACCACAACAGTCCTAGCCCCCACAACTGCAGCCGCCACTACAACAGTCCCAGCAACCACAACTGCAGCCTCCACTACAACATCCCCTGCAACCACAACTTCTGTCGCCACTACGACAGACCACGCCACCACCACAGTAGCTGCCACCACAACAGTCCTAACCACCACAACTGCAGCCGCCACTACAACAGTCCCAGCCACCACAACTGCAACTGCCACTACAACATCCCCTGCAACCACTACTGCAGCCGCCACTACAACATCCCCTGCAACGACAACTTCAGTCGCCACTACGAGAGACCATGCCACCACCACAGTAGCTGCCACCACAACTGCAGCTGCAACTACGACAGCAGCCGCCACCACAACAGTCCAAGTCACCACAACTACAACTGCCACTACAACATCCCCTGCAACCAGAACTTCAGTCGCCTCTAAGACAGACCACGCCACCACCACAGTAGCTGCCACCACAACTGCAGCTGCCACTACGACAGCAGCCCCCACCACAACAGTCCTAGCCTCCACAACTGCAGCCGCCACTACAACAGTCCCAGCCACCACAACTGCAACCGCCACTACAACATCCCCTGCATCCACTACTGCAGCCGCCACTACAACATCCCCTGCAACCACAACTTCAGTTGCCACTACAACAGACCACGCCACCACCACAGTAGCTGCCACCACAACAGTCCTAACCACCACAACTGCAGCTGCAACTACAACAGTCCCAGCCACCACAACTGCAACCGCCACTACAACATCCCCTGCAACCACTACTGCAGCCGCCAATACAACATCCCCTGCAACCACAACTTCAGTCGCCACTACGACAGACCACGCCACCACCACCGTAGCTGCCACGACAACTGCAGCTGCCACTTCGACAGCAGCTGCCACCACAACAGTCCAAGCCCCCACAACTGCAGCCGCCACTACAACAGTCCCAGCCATCACAACTGCAACAGCCACTACAACATCCCCTGCATCCACTACTGCAGCCACCACTACAACATCCCCTACAACCACAACTTCAGTCGCCACTACGACAGACCATGCCACCACCACAGTAGCTGCCACTACAACAGCAGCTGCCACTACGACAGCAGCCCCCACCACAACAGTCCTAGCCCCCACAACTGCAGCCGCCACTACAACAGTCCCAGCCACCACAACTGCAACCGCCACTACAACATCCCCTGCAACCACTACTGCAGCCGCCACAACTACATCTCCTGCAACCACAACTTCAGTCGCTACTACAACAGACCACGCCACCACCACAGTAGCTGCCACCACAACTGCAGCTGCCACTACGACAGCAGCCACCACCACAACAGTCCTAGCCCCCACAACTGCAGCCGCCATTTCAACAGTCCCAGCCACCACAACTGCAACCGCCACTACAACATCCCCTGCAACCACTACTGCAGCCGCCACTACAACATCCCCTGCAACCACAACTTCAGTCGCCACTACAACAGACCACGCCACCACCACAGTAGCTGCCACCACAACTGCAGCTGCCACTACGACAGCCGCCGCCACCACAACAGTCCAAGCCCCCACAACTGCAAGAGCCACTACAACATCCCCAGCAACCACAACTGCAGCCGCCACTACAACATCCCCTGCAACCACAACTTCTGTCGCCACTACGACAGACCACGCCACCACCACAGTAGCTGCCACCACAACAGTCCTAACCACCACAACTGCAGCCGCCACTACAACAGTCCCAGCCACCACAACTGCAACTGCCACTACAACATCCCCAGCAACCACAACTGCAGCCGCCACTACAACATCCCCTGCAACCACAACTTCTGTCGCCACTACGACAGACCACGCCACCACCACAGTAGCTGCCACCACAACAGTCCTAACCACCACAACTGCAGCCGCCACTACAACAGTCCCAGCCACCACAACTGCAACTGCCACTTCAACATCCCCTGCAACCACTACTGCAGCCGCCACTACAACATCCCCTGCAACCACAACTTCAGTCGCCACTACGACAGACCACGCCACCACCACAGTAGCTGCCACCACAACTGCAGCTGCCACTAAGACAGCAGCCGCCACCACAACAGTCCAAGCCCCCACAACTGCAACTGCCACTACAACATCCCCAATAACCACAATTGCAGCCGCCACTACAACATCCCCTGCAACCACAACTTCATTGGCCACTACTATAAACCACGCCACCACGCCAGTAGCTACCAACACAACTGCAGCTGCCACTACGACAGCAGCAGCCACCACAACAGTCCAAGTCACCACAACTACAACTGCCACTACAACATCCCCTGCAACCAGAACTTCAGTCGCCTCTAAGACAGACCACGCCACCACCACAGTAGCTGCCACCACAACTGCAGCTGCCACTACGACAGCAGCCCCCACCACAACAGTCCTAGCCTCCACAACTGCAGCCGCCACTACAACAGTCCCAGCCACCACAACTGCAACCGCCACTACAACATCCCCTGCATCCACTACTGCAGCCGCCACTACAACATCCCCTGCAACCACAACTTCAGTTGCCACTACAACAGACCACACCACCACCACAGTAGCTGCCACCACAACAGTCCTAATCACCACAACTGCAACAGCCACTACAACATCCCCTGCATCCACTACTGCAGCCACCACTACAACATCCCCTACAACCACAACTTCAGTCGCCACTACGACAGACCATGCCACCACCACAGTAGCTGCCACTACAACAGCAGCTGCCACTACGACAGCAGCCCCCACCACAACAGTCCTAGCCCCCACAACTGCAGCCGCCACTACAACAGTCCCAGCCACCACAACTGCAGCCGCCACTACAACATCCCCTGCAACCACAACTTCAGTTGCCACTACAACAGACCACACCACCACCACAGTAGCTGCCACCACAACAGTCCTAATCACCACAACTGCAGCTGCCACTACAACAGTCCCAGCCACCACAACTGCAACCGCCACTACAACATACCCTGCAACCACTACTGCAGCCGCCAATACAACATCCATTGCAACCACAACTTCAGTCGCCACTACGACAGACCACGCCACCACCACCGTAGCTGCCACGACAACTGCAGCTGCCACTTTGACAGCAGCCGCCACCACAACAGTCCAAGCCCCCACAACTGCAGCCGCCACTACAACAGTCCCAGCCATCACAACTGCAACCGCCACTACAACATCCCCTGCATCCACTACTGCAGCCGCCACTACAACATCCCCTACAACCACAACTTCAGTCGCCACTAAGACAGACCATGCCACCACCACAGTAGCTGCCACTACAACAGCAGCTGCCACTACGACAGCAGCCCCCACCACAACAGTCCTAGCCCCCACAACTGCAGCCGCCACTACAACAGTCCCAGCCACCACAACTGCAACCGCCACTACAACATCCCCTGCAACCACTACTGCAGCCGCCACAATTACATCTCCTGCAACCACAACTTCAGTCGCTACTACAACAGACCACGCCATCACCACAGTAGCTGCCACCACAACTGCAGCTGCCACTACGACAGCAGCCCCCACCACAACAGTCCTAGCCCCCACAACTGCAGCCGCCATTCCAACAGTCCCAGCCACCACAACTGCAACCGCCACTACAACATCCCCTGCAACCACAACTTCAGTCGCCACTACGACAGACCACGCCACCACCACAGTAGCTGCCACCACAACTGCAGCCGCCACTACAACAGTCCCAGCCACCACAACTGCAACTGCCACTACAACATCCCCTGCAACCACTACTGCAGCCGCCACTACAACATCCCCTGCAATGACAACTTCAGTCGCCACTACAACAGACCACGCCACCACCACAGTAGCTGCCACCACAACTGCAGCTGCAACTACGACAGCAGCTGCCACCACAACAGTCCAAGCCCCCACAACTGCAACCGCCACTACAACATCCTCTGCAACCACAACTTCAGTCGCCACTACGACAGACCACGCCACCACCACAGTAGCTGCCAGCACAACAGTCCTAACCACCACAACTGCAGCCGCCACTACAACAGTCCCAGCCACCACAACTGCAACTGCCACTACAACATCCCCTGCAACCACAACTGCAACTGCCACTACAACATCCCCTGCAACCACTACTGCAGCCGCCACTACAACATCCCCTGCAGCGACAACTTCAGTCGCCACTACAACAGACCACGCCACCACCACAGTAGCTGCCACCACAACTGCAGCTGCAACTACGACAGCAGCTGCCACCACAACAGTCCAAGCCCCCACAACTGCAACTGCCACTACAACATCCCCTGCAACCACTACTGCAACTGCCACTACAACATCCCCTGCAACCACTACTGCAGCCGCCACTACAACATCCCCTGCAGCGACAACTTCAGTCGCCACTACGACAGACCACGCCACCACCACAGTAGCTGCCACCACAACTGCAGCTGCAACTACGACAGCAGCCGCCACCACAACAGTCCAAGCCCCCACAACTTCAACTGCCACTACAACATCCCCACTAACCACAACTGCAGCCGCCACTACAACATCCCCTGCAACCACAACTTCAGTGGCCACTACTATAGACCACGCCACCACGCCAGTAGCTACCAACACAACTGCAGCTGCCACTACGACAGCAGCCCCCACCACAACAGTCCTAGCCTCCACAACTGCAGCCGCCACTACAATAGTCCCAGCCACCACAACTGCAACCGCCACTACAACATCCCCTGCATCCACTACTGCAGCCGCCACTACAACATCCCCTGCAACCACAACTTCAGTTGCCACTACAACAGACCACGCCACCACCACAGTAGCTGCCACCACAACAGTCCTAACCACCACAACTGCAGCTGCCACTACAACAGTCCCAGCCACCACAACTGCAACCGCCACTACAACATCCCCTGCAACCACTACTGCAGCCGCCAATACAACATCCCCTGCAACCACAACTTCAGTCGCCACTACGATAGACCATGCCACCACCACAGTAGCTGCCACTACAACAGCAGCTGCCACTACGACAGCAGCCCCCACCACAACAGTCCTAGCCCCCACAACTGCAGCCGCCACTACAACATTCCCAGCCACCACAACTGCAACCGTCACTACAACATCCCCTGCATCCACTACTGCAGCTTCCAATACAACATCCCCTAAAACCACAACTTCAGTCGCCACTACGATAGACCATGCCACCACCACAGTAGCTGCCACTACAACAGCAGCTGCCACTACGACAGCAGCCCCCACCACAACAGTCCTAGCCCCCACAACTGCAGCCGCCACTACAACATCCCCTGCAACCACAACTGCAACCGCCACTACAACATCCCCTGCATCCACTACTGCAGCCGCCACTACAACATCCCCTACAACCACAACTTCAGTCGCCACTACGATAGACCATGCCACCACCACAGTAGCTGCCACTACAACAGCAGCTGCCACTACGACAGCAGCCCCCACCACAACAGTCCTAGCCCCCACAACTGCAGCCGCCACTACAACAGTCCCAGCCACCACAACTGCAACCGCCACTACAACATCCCCTGCATCCACTACTGCAGCCGCCACTACAACATCCCCTACAACCACAACTTCAGTCGCCACTACGATAGACCATGCCACCACCACAGTAGCTGCCACTACAACAGCAGCTGCCACTACGACAGCAGCCCCCACCACAACAGTCCTAGCCCCCACAACTGCAGCCGCCACTACAACATCCCCTGCAACCACAACTTCAGTCGCCACTACGACAGACCACGCCACCACCACCGTAGCTGCCACGACAACTGCAGCTGCCACTTCGACAGCAGCCGCCACCACAACAGTCCAAGCCCCCACAACTGCAACCACCACTACAACATCCCCTGCATCCACTACTGCAGCCGCCACTACAACATCCCCTACAACCACAACTTCAGTCGCCACTACGATAGACCATGCCACCACCACAGTAGCTGCCACTACAACAGCAGCTGCCACTACGACAGCAGCCCCCACCACAACAGTCCTAGCCCCCACAACTGCAGCCGCCACTACAACAGTCCCAGCCACCACAACTGCAAATGCCACTACAACATCCCCTGCAACCACTACTGCAGCCGCCACAACTACATCTCCTGCAACCACAACTTCAGTCGCTACTACAACAGACCACGCCACCACCACAGTAGCTGCCACCACAACTGCAGCTGCCACTACGACAGCAGCCCCCACCACAACAGTCCTAGCCCCCATAACTGCAGCCGCCATTTCAACAGTCCCAGCCACCACAACTGCAACCGCCACTACAACATCCCCTGCAACCACAACTGCAGCCGCCACTACAACATCCCCTGCAACCACAACTGCAACCGCCACTACAACATCCCCTGCAACCGCAACTTCATTCGCCACTACGACAGACCACGCCACCACCACAGTAGCTGCCACCACAACAGTCCTAACCACCAAAACTGCAGCCGCCACTACAACAGTCCCATTCATCACAACTGCAACCGGCACTACAACATCCCCTGCAACCACTACTGCACCCGCCACTACAACACCCATTGCAACCACAACTTCAGTCGCCACTACGACAGACCAAGCCACCACCACAGTAGCTGCCATCACAACAGTCCTAGTCACTACAACAGCAGCCGCCACTACAACAGTCCCAGCCACCACAACTGCTACCGCCTCTACAACATCCCCTGCAACCACTACTTCAGCCGCCACTACAACACCCTTTGCAACCACAACTTCAGTTGCCACTACATCAGACCACGCCACCACCACAGTAGCTGCCACCACAACAGTCCTAACCACCACAACTGCAGCTGCCACTACAACAGTCCCAGCCACCACAACTGCAACCACTACTGCAGCCGCCACTACAACATCCCCTGCAACCACTACTGCAGCCGCCACTACAACATCCCCTGCAACCACTACTTCAGTCGCCACTACGACAGACCACGCCACCACCACCGTAGCTGCCACGACAACTGCAGCTGCCACTACGACAGCAGCCGACACCACAACAGTCCAAGCCCTCACAACTGCAGCTGCCACTACAACAGTCCCAGCCACCACAACTGCAACCCCCACTACAACATCCCCTGCAACCACAACAGCAACCGCCACTACGACAGGCCCTGCCACCACAACAAGTGCAGCCCACACTACGACAGCCGCTGCCACCACAACTACATCCGCCACTATAACATCCCCTGCAAGCACAACTTCAGTCGCTACTACGACAGACCACGCCACCACCACAGTAGCTTCCACCACAACTGCAGCTGCAACTACGACATTAGCTGCCACCACAACAGTCCAAGCCCCCACAACTGCAACTGCCACTACAACATCCCCTGCAACCACTACTGCAACTGCCACTACAACATCCCCTGCAACCACTACTGCAGCCGCCACTACAACATCCCCTGCAGCGACAACTTCAGTCGCCACTACGACAGACCACGCCACCACCACAGTAGCTGCCACCACAACTGCAGCTGCAACTACGACAGCAGCCGCCACCACAACAGTCCAAGCCCCCACAACTTCAACTGCCACTACAACATCCCCACTAACCACAACTGCAGCCGCCACTACAACATCCCCTGCAACCACAACTTCAGTGGCCACTACTATAGACCACGCCACCACGCCAGTAGCTACCAACACAACTGCAGCTGCCACTACGACAGCAGCCCCCACCACAACAGTCCTAGCCTCCACAACTGCAGCCGCCACTACAATAGTCCCAGCCACCACAACTGCAACCGCCACTACAACATCCCCTGCATCCACTACTGCAGCCGCCACTACAACATCCCCTGCAACCACAACTTCAGTTGCCACTACAACAGACCACGCCACCACCACAGTAGCTGCCACCACAACAGTCCTAACCACCACAACTGCAGCTGCCACTACAACAGTCCCAGCCACCACAACTGCAACCGCCACTACAACATCCCCTGCAACCACTACTGCAGCCGCCAATACAACATCCCCTGCAACCACAACTTCAGTCGCCACTACGATAGACCATGCCACCACCACAGTAGCTGCCACTACAACAGCAGCTGCCACTACGACAGCAGCCCCCACCACAACAGTCCTAGCCACCACAACTGCAGCCGCCACTACAACATTCCCAGCCACCACAACTGCAACCGTCACTACAACATCCCCTGCATCCACTACTGCAGCTTCCAATACAACATCCCCTAAAACCACAACTTCAGTCGCCACTACGATAGACCATGCCACCACCACAGTAGCTGCCACTACAACAGCAGCTGCCACTACGACAGCAGCCCCCACCACAACAGTCCTAGCCCCCACAACTGCAGCCGCCACTACAACATCCCCTGCAACCACAACTGCAACCGCCACTACAACATCCCCTGCATCCACTACTGCAGCCGCCACTACAACATCCCCTACAACCACAACTTCAGTCGCCACTACGATAGACCATGCCACCACCACAGTAGCTGCCACTACAACAGCAGCTGCCACTACGACAGCAGCCCCCACCACAACAGTCCTAGCCCCCACAACTGCAGCCGCCACTACAACAGTCCCAGCCACCACAACTGCAACCGCCACTACAACATCCCCTGCATCCACTACTGCAGCCGCCACTACAACATCCCCTACAACCACAACTTCAGTCGCCACTACGATAGACCATGCCACCACCACAGTAGCTGCCACTACAACAGCAGCTGCCACTACGACAGCAGCCTCCACCACAACAGTCCTAGCCCCCACAACTGCAGCCGCCACTACAACATCCCCTGCAACCACAACTTCAGTCGCCACTACGACAGACCACGCCACCACCACCGTAGCTGCCACGACAACTGCAGCTGCCACTTCGACAGCAGCCGCCACCACAACAGTCCAAGCCCCCACAACTGCAACCGCCACTACAACATCCCCTGCATCCACTACTGCAGCCGCCACTACAACATCCCCTACAACCACAACTTCAGTCGCCACTACGATAGACCATGCCACCACCACAGTAGCTGCCACTACAACAGCAGCTGCCACTACGACAGCAGCCCCCACCACAACAGTCCTAGCCCCCACAACTGCAGCCGCCACTACAACAGTCCCAGCCACCACAACTGCAAATGCCACTACAACATCCCCTGCAACCACTACTGCAGCCGCCACAACTACATCTCCTGCAACCACAACTTCAGTCGCTACTACAACAGACCACGCCACCACCACAGTAGCTGCCACCACAACTGCAGCTGCCACTACGACAGCAGCCCCCACCACAACAGTCCTAGCCCCCATAACTGCAGCCGCCATTTCAACAGTCCCAGCCACCACAACTGCAACCGCCACTACAACATCCCCTGCAACCACAACTGCAGCCGCCACTACAACATCCCCTGCAACCACAACTGCAACCGCCACTACAACATCCCCTGCAACCACAACTTCATTCGCCACTACGACAGACCACGCCACCACCACAGTAGCTGCCACCACAACAGTCCTAACCACCAAAACTGCAGCCGCCACTACAACAGTCCCATTCATCACAACTGCAACCGGCACTACAACATCCCCTGCAACCACTACTGCACCCGCCACTACAACACCCATTGCAACCACAACTTCAGTCGCCACTACGACAGACCAAGCCACCACCACAGTAGCTGCCATCACAACAGTCCTAGTCACTACAACAGCAGCCGCCACTACAACAGTCCCAGCCACCACAACTGCTACCGCCTCTACAACATCCCCTGCAACCACTACTTCAGCCGCCACTACAACACCCTTTGCAACCACAACTTCAGTTGCCACTACATCAGACCACGCCACCACCACAGTAGCTGCCACCACAACAGTCCTAACCACCACAACTGCAGCTGCCACTACAACAGTCCCAGCCACCACAACTGCAACCACTACTGCAGCCGCCACTACAACATCCCCTGCAACCACTACTGCAGCCGCCACTACAACATCCCCTGCAACCACTACTTCAGTCGCCACTACGACAGACCACGCCACCACCACCGTAGCTGCCACGACAACTGCAGCTGCCACTACGACAGCAGCCGACACCACAACAGTCCAAGCCCTCACAACTGCAGCTGCCACTACAACAGTCCCAGCCACCACAACTGCAACCCCCACTACAACATCCCCTGCAACCACAACAGCAACCGCCACTACGACAGGCCCTGCCACCACAACAAGTGCAGCCCACACTACGACAGCCGCTGCCACCACAACTACATCCGCCACTATAACATCCCCTGCAAGCACAACTTCAGTCGCTACTACGACAGACCACGCCACCACCACAGTAGCTTCCACCACAACTGCAGCTGCCACTATGACAGCAGCCGCTTCCACAACAGTCCTAGCCCCCACAACTGCAACCGCCACTACAACATCCTCTACAACCAGAACTTCAGATGCCACTATGACAGCAGCCGCCACAACAACAGTCCTAGCCCCCAAAACTGCAGCCGCCACTACAACATCCCCTGCAACCACAACTTCAGTCGCCACTACGACAGACCACGCCACCACCACAATAGCTGCCACCACAACTGCAGCTGCCACTACGACAGCAGCCCCCACCACAACAGTCCTAGCCCCCACAACTGCAGCCGCCACTACAACTGTCCCAGCCACCACAACTGCAACCGCCACTACAACATCCCCTGCAACCACTACTGCAGCCGCCACTACAACATCCCCTGCAACCACTACTTCAGTCACCACTACGACAGACCACGCCACCACCACCGTAGATGCCACGACATCTGCAGCTGCCACTACGACATCCCCTGCAACCACAACTTCAGTGGCCACTACTATAGACCACTCCACCACGCCAGTTGCTACCAACACAACTGCAGCTGCCACTACGACAGCAGCAGCCACCACAACAGTCCAAGTAACCACAACTACAACTGCCACTACAACATCCCCTGCAACCAGAACTTCAGTCGCCTCTAATACAGACCACGCCACCACCACAGTAGCTGCCACCACAACTGCAGCTGCCACTACGACAGCAGCCCCCACCACAACAGTCCTAGCCTCCACAACTGCAGCCGCCACTACAACTGTCCCAGCCACCACAACTGCAACCGCCACTACAAAATCCCCTGCATCCACTACTGCAGACGACACTACAACATCCCCTGCAACCACAACTTCAGTTGCCACTACAACAGACCACGCCACCACCACAGTAGCTGCCACCACAACAGTCCTAACCACAACAACTGCAGCTGCCACTACAACAGTCCCAGCCACCACAACTGCAACCGCCACTACAACATCCCCTGCAACCACTACTGCAGCCGCCACTACAACATCCCCTGCAACCACTACTTCAGTCACCACTACGACAGACCACGCCACCACCACCGTAGATGCCACGACATCTGCAGCTGCCACTACGACATCCCCTGCAACCACAACTTCAGTGGCCACTACTATAGACCACTCCACCACGCCAGTTGCTACCAACACAACTGCAGCTGCCACTACGACAGCAGCAGCCACCACAACAGTCCAAGTCACCACAACTACAACTGCCACTACAACATCCCCTGCAACCAGAACTTCAGTCGCCTCTAATACAGACCACGCCACCACCACAGTAGCTGCCACCACAACTGCAGCTGCCACTACGACAGCAGCCCCCACCACAACAGTCCTAGCCTCCACAACTGCAGCCGGCACTACAACATCCCCTGCAACCACTACTGCAGCCGCCACTACAACACCCTTTGCAACCACAACTTCAGTCGCCACTACAACATCCCCTGCAACCACAACTTCAGTGGCCACTACTATAGACCACTCCACCACGCCAGAAGCTACCAACACAACTGCAGCTTTCACTACGACAGCAGCAGCCACCACAACAGTCCAAGTCACCACAACTACAACTGCCACTACAACATCCCCTGCAACCAGAACTTCAGTCGCCTCTAATACAGACCACGCCACCACCACAGCAGCCCCCACCACAACAGTCCTAGCCCCCACAACTGCAGCCGCCACTACAACAGTCCCAGCCACCACAACTGCAACCACCACTACAAAATCCCCTGCATCCACTACTGCAGACGACACTACAACATCCCCTGCAACCACAACTTCAGTTGCCACTACAACAGACCACGCCACCACCACAGTAGCTGCCACCACAACAGTCCTAACCACAACAACTGCAGCTGCCACTACAACAGTCCCAGCCACCACAACTGAAACCGCCACTACAACATCCCCTGCAACCACTACTGCAGCCGCCACTACAACATCCCCTGCAACCACTACTTCAGTCGCCACTACGACAGACCACGCCACCACCACAGTAGCTGCCACCACAACTGCAGCTGCCACTACGACAGCAGCCCCCACCACAACAGTCCTAGCCCCCACAACTGCAGCCGCCACTACAACAGTCCCAGCCACCACAACTGCAACCGCCACTACAACATCCCCTGCAACCACTACTGCAGTCGCCACTACAACATCCCCTGCAACCACTACTGCAGTCGCCACTACAACATCCCCTGCAACCACAACTTCAGTTGCCACTACAACAGACCACGCCACCACCACAGTAGCTGCCACCACAACAGTCCTAACCACAACAACTGCAGCTGCCACTACAACAGTCCCAGCCACCACAACTGCAACCGCCACTACAACATCCCCTGCAACCACTACTGCAGCCGCCACTACAACATCCCCTGCAACCACTACTTCAGTCACCACTACGACAGACCACGCCACCACCACCGTAGATGCCACGACATCTGCAGCTGCCACTACGACATCCCCTGCAACCACAACTTCAGTGGCCACTACTATAGACCACTCCACCACGCCAGTTGCTACCAACACAACTGCAGCTGCCACTACGACAGCAGCAGCCACCACAACAGTCCAAGTCACCACAACTACAACTGCCACTACAACATCCCCTGCAACCAGAACTTCAGTCGCCTCTAATACAGACCACGCCACCACCACAGTAGCTGCCACCACAACTGCAGCTGCCACTACGACAGCAGCCCCCACCACAACAGTCCTAGCCTCCACAACTGCAGCCGGCACTACAACATCCCCTGCAACCACTACTGCAGCCGCCACTACAACACCCTTTGCAACCACAACTTCAGTCGCCACTACAACATCCCCTGCAACCACAACTTCAGTGGCCACTACTATAGACCACTCCACCACGCCAGAAGCTACCAACACAACTGCAGCTTTCACTACGACAGCAGCAGCCACCACAACAGTCCAAGTCACCACAACTACAACTGCCACTACAACATCCCCTGCAACCAGAACTTCAGTCGCCTCTAATACAGACCACGCCACCACCACAGCAGCCCCCACCACAACAGTCCTAGCCCCCACAACTGCAGCCGCCACTACAACAGTCCCAGCCACCACAACTGCAACCACCACTACAAAATCCCCTGCATCCACTACTGCAGACGACACTACAACATCCCCTGCAACCACAACTTCAGTTGCCACTACAACAGACCACGCCACCACCACAGTAGCTGCCACCACAACAGTCCTAACCACAACAACTGCAGCTGCCACTACAACAGTCCCAGCCACCACAACTGAAACCGCCACTACAACATCCCCTGCAACCACTACTGCAGCCGCCACTACAACATCCCCTGCAACCACTACTTCAGTCGCCACTACGACAGACCACGCCACCACCACAGTAGCTGCCACCACAACTGCAGCTGCCACTACGACAGCAGCCCCCACCACAACAGTCCTAGCCCCCACAACTGCAGCCGCCACTACAACAGTCCCAGCCACCACAACTGCAACCGCCACTACAACATCCCCTGCAACCACTACTGCAGTCGCCACTACAACATCCCCTGCAACCACAACTTCAGTTGCCACTACAACAGACCACGCCACCACCACAGTAGCTGCCACCACAACAGTCCTAACCACCACAACTGCAGCTGCCACTACAACAGTCCCAGCCACCACAACTGCAACCGCCACTACAACATCCCCTGCAACCACTACTGCAGCCGCCACTACAACATCCCCTGCAACCACAACTTCAGTCGCCTCTAATACAGACCACCCAACCACCACAGTATCTGCCACCACAACTGCAGCTGCCAGTACGACAGTAGCCCCCACCACAACAGTCCTAGCCTCCACAACTGCAGCCGCCACTACAACAGTCCCAGCCGCCACCACAACAGTCCCAGCCACCACAACTACAACTGCCACTACAACATCCCCTGCAACCAGAACTTCAGTCGCCTCTAATACAGACCACGCCACCACCACAGTAGCTGCCACCACAACTGCAGCTGCCACTACGACAGCAGCCCCCACCACAACAGTCCTAGCCTCCACAACTGCAGCCGCCACTACAACTGTCCCAGCCACCACAACTGCAACCGCCACTACAAAATCCCCTGCATCCACTACTGCAGACGACACTACAACATCCCCTGCAACCACAACTTCAGTTGCCACTACAACAGACCACGCCACCACCACAGTAGCTGCCACCACAACAGTCCTAACCACAACAACTGCAGCTGCCACTACAACAGTCCCAGCCACCACAACTGCAACCGCCACTACAACATCCCCTGCAACCACTACTTCAGTCACCACTACGACAGACCACGCCACCACCACCGTAGATGCCACGACATCTGCAGCTGCCACTACGACATCCCCTGCAACCACAACTTCAGTGGCCACTACTATAGACCACTCCACCACGCCAGTTGCTACCAACACAACTGCAGCTGCCACTACGACAGCAGCAGCCACCACAACAGTCCAAGTCACCACAACTACAACTGCCACTACAACATCCCCTGCAACCAGAACTTCAGTCGCCTCTAATACAGACCACGCCACCACCACAGTAGCTGCCACCACAACTGCAGCTGCCACTACGACAGCAGCCCCCACCACAACAGTCCTAGCCTCCACAACTGCAGCCGGCACTACAACATCCCCTGCAACCACTACTGCAGCCGCCACTACAACACCCTTTGCAACCACAACTTCAGTCGCCACTACAACATCCCCTGCAACCACAACTTCAGTGGCCACTACTATAGACCACTCCACCACGCCAGAAGCTACCAACACAACTGCAGCTTTCACTACGACAGCAGCAGCCACCACAACAGTCCAAGTCACCACAACTACAACTGCCACTACAACATCCCCTGCAACCAGAACTTCAGTCGCCTCTAATACAGACCACGCCACCACCACAGCAGCCCCCACCACAACAGTCCTAGCCCCCACAACTGCAGCCGCCACTACAACAGTCCCAGCCACCACAACTGCAACCACCACTACAAAATCCCCTGCATCCACTACTGCAGACGACACTACAACATCCCCTGCAACCACAACTTCAGTTGCCACTACAACAGACCACGCCACCACCACAGTAGCTGCCACCACAACAGTCCTAACCACAACAACTGCAGCTGCCACTACAACAGTCCCAGCCACCACAACTGCAACCGCCACTACAACATCCCCTGCAACCACTACTGCAGCCGCCACTACAACATCCCCTGCAACCACAACTTCAGTCGCCTCTAATACAGACCACCCAACCACCACAGTATCTGCCACCACAACTGCAGCTGCCAGTACGACAGTAGCCCCCACCACAACAGTCCTAGCCTCCACAACTGCAGCCGCCACTACAACAGTCCCAGCCGCCACCACAACAGTCCCAGCCACCACAACTACAACTGCCACTACAACATCCCCTGCAACCAGAACTTCAGTCGCATTTAAGACAGACCACGCCACCCCCACAGTAGCTTCCACCACAACTGCAACTGCCACTACGACAGCAGCCACCACCACAACAGTCTTAGCCCCAACAACTGCAGCCGCCACTACAACAGTCCCAGCCACTACAACTGCAACGGGCACTACAACATCCCCTGCAACCACTACTGCAGCCGCCACTACAACACCCTTTGCAACGACAACTTCAGTCGCCACTACGACAGACCACGCCACCACCACAGTAGCTGCCATCACAACTGCAGCTGCCACTACGACAGCAGCCCCCACCACAACAGTCCTAGCCCCCACAACTGCAGCCGCCACTACAACAGTCCCAGCCACCACAACTGCAACCGCCACTACAACAGTCCCAGCCACCACAACTGCAACCGCCACTACAACATCACCTGCAACAACTACGGCAGCCGCCACTACAACATACCCTGCAACCACAACTTCAGTCACCACTACGACAGACCATGCCACCACCACAGTAGCTGCCACCACAACTGCAGCTGCAACTACATTAGCCCCCACCACAACAGTCCTAGACCCCACAACTGCAGCCGCCACTACAACAGTCCCAGCCAACACAACTGCAACCGCCACTACAACATCCCCTGCATCCACTACTGCAGACGACACTACAACATCCCCTGCAACCACAACTTTAGTTGCCATTACAACAGACCACGCCACCACCACAGTAGCTGCCACCACAACAGTCCTAACCACAACAACTGCAGCTGCCACTACAACAGTCCAAGCCACCACAACTGCAACCGCCACTACAACATCGCCTGCAACCACTACTGCAGCCGCCACTATAACATCCCCTGCAACCACTACATCAGTCGCCACTACGACAGACCACGCCACCACCACCGTAGCTGCCACGACAACTGCATTTGCCACTACGACAGCAGCCGCCACCACAACAGTCCAAGCCCCCACAACTGCAGCTGCCACTACAACAGTCCCAGCCACCACAACTGCAACCCCCACTACAACATCCCCAGCAACCACAACTGCAGCCGCCACTACAACATCCCCTGCAACCACAACTTCAGACGCCACTACGACAGACCACGCCACCATCACAGTAGCTGCCACCACAACAGTCCTAACCACCACAACTGCAGCCGCCACTACAACAGTCCCAGCCACCACAACTGCAACCGCCACTACAACATCCCCTGCAACCACAACTGCAGCCGCCACTACAACATTCCCTGCAACCACAACTTCAGTCGGCACTACGACAGACCACGCCACCACCACAGTAGCTGCCACCACAACTGCAGCTGCAACTACGACAGCAGCCGCCACCACAACAGTCCAAGCCGCCACAACTGCAACTACAACATCCCCACTAACCACAACTGCAGCCGCCACTACAACATCCCCTGCAACCACAACTTCGGTCGCCACTACGACAGACCACGCCACCACAACCGTAGCTGCCACGACAACTGCAGCTGCCACTACGACAGCAGCCACCACCACAACAGTCCTATTCCCCACAACTGCAGCCGCCACTACAACAGTCCCAGCCACCACAACTGCAACCGCCACTACAACATCCCCTGCAACAACTACGGCAGCAGCCACTACAACATCCCCTCCAACCACAACTTCAGTCACCACTACGACAGACCATGCCACCACCACAGTAGCTGCCACCACATCTGCAGCTTCCACTGCGACAGCAGCCCCCACCACAACAGTCCTAGCCCCCACAACTGCAGCCGCCACTACAACAGTCCCAGCCACCACAACTGCAACCACCACTACAAAATCCCCTGCATCCACTACTGCAGACGACACTACAACATCCCCTGCAACCACAACTTCAGTTGCCACTACAACAGACCACGCCACCACCACAGTAGCTGCAACCACAACAGTCCTAACCACAACAACTGCAGCTGCCACTACAACAGTCCCAGCCACCACAACTGCAACCTCCACTACAACATCCCCTGCAACCACTACTGCAGCCGCCACTACAACATCCCCTGCAACCACTACTTCAGTCGCCACTACGACAGACCACGCCACCACCACCGTAGCTACCACGACAACTGCAGCTGCCACTACGACAGCAGCCGCCACCACAACAGTCCAAGCCCCCACAACTGCAGCTGCCACTACAACAGTCCCAGCCACCACAACTGCAACCCCCACTACAAAATCCCCAGCAACCACAACTGCAGCCGCCACTACAACATCCCCTGCAACTAAAACTTCAGTCGCCACTTCGACAGACCACGCCACCACCACAGTAGCTGCCACCACAACAGGCCTAACCACCACAACTGCAGCCGCCACTACAACAGTCCCAGCCACCACAACTGCAGCCGCCACTACAACATCCCCTGCAACCACAACTTCAGTCGCCACTACGACAGACCACGCCACCACCACCGTAGCTGCCACGACAACTGCAGGTGCCACTACGACAGCAGCCGCCACCACAACAGTCCAAGCCCCCACAACTGCAGCCGCCACTACAACAGTCCCAGCCACTACAACTGCAACCGGCACTACAAAATCCCCTGCAACCACTACTGCAGCCGCCACTACAACACCCTTTGCAACCACAACTTCAGTCGCCACTACGACAGACCACGCCACCACCACAGTAGCTGCCACCACAACTGCAGCTGCCACTACGACAGCAGCCCTCACCACAACAGTCCTAGCCCCCACAACTGCAGCCGCCACTACAACAGTCCCAGCCACCACAACTGCAACCGCCACTACAACAGTCCCAGCCACCACAACTGCAACCACCACTACAAAATCCCCTGCATCCACTACTGCAGACGACACTACAACATCCCCTGCAACCACAACTTCAGTCGCCACTACGACAGACCACGCCACCACCACCGTAGCTGCCACGACAACTGCAGCTGCCACTACGACAGCAGCCGCCACCACAACATCCCCTGCAACCACAACTTCAGTGGCCACTACTATAGACCACACCACCACCCCAGTAGCTACCAACACAACTGCAGCTGCCACTACGACAGCAGCAGCCACCACAACAGGCCCAGCCACCAAAACTAAAACTGCCACTACAACATCCCCTGCAACCAGAACTTCAGTTGCCTTTAAGACAGACCACGCCACCCCCACAGTAGCTTCCACCACAACTGCAACTGCCACTACGACAGCAGCCACCACCACAACAGTCCAAGCCCCCAGAACTGCAGCCGCCACTACAACAGTCCCATCCACTACAACTGCAACCGGCACTACAAAATCCCCTGCAACCACTACTGCAGCCGCCACTACAACACCCTTTGCAACCACAACTTCAGTCGCCACTACGACAGACCACGCCACCACCACAGTAGCTGCCACCACAACTGCAGCTGCCACTAAGACAGCAGCCCCCACCACAACAGTCCTAGCGCCCACAACTGCAGCCGCCACTACAACAGTCCCAGCCACCACAACTGCAACCGCCACTACAACAGTCCCAGCCACCACAACTGCAACCGCCACTACAACATCCCCTGCAACCACTACGGCAGCCGCCACTACAACATCCCCTGCAACCACAACTTCAGTCACCACTACGACAGACCACGCCACCACCACAGTAGCTGCCACCACAACAGTCCTAACCACAACAACTGCAGCTGCCACTACAACAGTCCCAGCCACCACAACTGCAACCGCCACTACAAAATCCCCTGCAACAACTACGGCAGCCGCCACTACAACATCCCCTGCAACCACAACTTCAGTCACCACTACGACAGACCATGCCACCACCACAGTAGCTGCCACCACATCTGCAGCTTCCACTACGACAGCAGCCCCCACCACAACAGTCCTAGCCCCCACAACTGCAGCCGCCACTACAACAGTCCCAGCCACCACAACTGCAACCACCACTACAAAATCCCCTGCATCCACTACTGCAGACGACACTACAACATCCCCTGCAACCACAACTTCAGTTGCCACTACAACATCCCCTGCAAACACAACTTCAGTCGCCACTACAACCACAACTGCAGCCTCCACTACGACATCAGCCGCCACCACAACAGTCCTAGCCCCCACAACTGCATCCGCCACTACAACAGTCCCCGCCAACACAACTGTAACCGCCACTACAACATCCCCTGCAAGCACAACTTCAGTCGCTACTACGACAGACCACGCCACCACCACAGTAGCTTCCACCACAAGTGCAGCTGCCACTATGACAGCAGCCGCCAACACAACAGTCCTAGCCCCCACAACTGCTACCGCCACCACAACAAAAGTCGCAGCCGCCACAACTGCAGCCGCCACAACAACATCCCCTGCAACCACAATTTCATTCGCCACTACGACAGACCACGCCACCACCACAGTAGCTGCCACCACAACGACAGCAGCCGTCACCACAACAGTCCTAGCCCCCACAACTGCAGCCGCCACTACAACAGTCCCAGCCACCACAACTTCAGCCGCCACTACAACAGTCCCAGCCACCACAACTGCAGCCGCCATTACAACATCCCCTGCAACCACAACTTCAGTCGCCACTATGACAGACCACGCTACCACCACAGTAGCTGCCACCACCACAACTGCATCTGCAACTACGACAGCAGCCGCCACCACAACAGTCCTAATCCCCACAACTGCAGCCGCCACTACAACAGTCCCAGCCACCACAACTGCAACCGCCACTACAACATCCCCTGCAACCACAACTTTAGTCGCCACTATGACAGACCACGCCACCACCACAATAGGTGCCACCACCACAACTGTTGCCTTCACCACAACAGTCCTAGACCCCACAACTCCAGCCGCTACTACAACAGTCCCAGCCACCACAACTGCAACCGCCACCACAGTAGCTGCCACCACAACTGCAGCTGCCACTACGACAGCAGCTGCCACCACAACAGTCCTAGCCCCCACAACTGAAACTGCCACTACAACATTCTCAGCCACCACAACTGCAACCGACACTACAACATCAACTGCAACGACAACTGCAGCTGCCACTTCAACATCCCCTGTAACCACAACTTCAGTCGCCACTATGACAGACCACGCCACCACCACAATAGCTTTCACCACCACAACTGCAGCTGCCGCTACGACAGCAGTTGCCACCACAAAAGTCCTTGCCCCCACAATTGCAGCCGCCACTAGAACCGCCACTACAACATCCCCTGCAACCACAACTGCAGCCGCCACTCCGAGAGCAGCCGCCACCACAACAGTCCTAGCCTCCACAACTGCAGATGCCACTACAACAGATCCAGCCACCACAACTGCAACCGCCACTACAACATCCCCTGCAACCACAACTGCAGCCGCCACTACAAAATCCCCTGCAACCACATCTTCAGTCGCCACTACAACCACAACTGCAGCCGCCACTACGACAGCAGCCGCCACCACAACAGTCCTAGCCACCACAACTGCAGCCGCCACTACAACATCACCTGCAACCACAATTTCAGTCGCCACTACGACAGACTACGCCACCACCACAGTAACTGCCACCACAACAGTCCTAGCCCCCACAACTCCAGCCGCCACTACAACAGTCCCAGCCACCACAACTGCAACCCCCACTACGACAGACCACGCCACCACCACAGTAGCTGCCACCACAACTACAGCTGCCACTACCACATCAGCCGCCACCACAACAGTCCTAGCCACCACAACTGCAGCCGCCAATAAAATAGTACCAGCCACCACAACTGCAGCCGCCACTACAATAGTACCAGCCACCACAACTGCAGCCGCCACTACAACATCCCCTGCAACCACAACTTCAGTCGCCACTACGACAGACCCCGCCAACACCACAGTAGCTGCCACCACAACTGCAGCTGCCATTACGACAGCAGCCGCCACCACAACAGTCCTAGCCCCCACAACTGCATCCGCCACTACAACAGTCCCCGCCAACACAACTGTAACCGCCACTACAACATCCCCTGCAAGTACAACTTCAGTCGCTACTACGACAGACCACGCCACCACCACATTAGCTTCCACCACAAGTATAGCTGCCACTATGACAGCAGCCGCCAACACAACAGTCCTAGCCCCCACAACTGCTACCGCCACCACAACAAAAGTCCCAGCCACCACAACTGCAGCCGCCACTACAACATCCCCTGCAACCACAATTTCATTCGCCACTACGACAGACCACGCCACCACCACAGTAGCTAGCACCACAACTGTAGCTGCCACTACTACAGCAGCCGCCACCACAACAGTCCTAGTCCCCACAACTGCATCCGCCACTACAACTTCCCCTGCAACCACAACTTCAGTCGACACTACGACAGACCACGCCACCCCCACAGTAGCTGCCACCACAACTGCAGCTGCCACTACTACAGCAGCCGCCACCACAACAGTCCTAGCCCCCACATCTGCAGCCACCACTACAACAATTCCAGCCACCACAACTGCAACCGCCACTACAACATCCCCTGTAACCACAACTGCAGCCGCCACTACAACATCCCCTGCAACCAGAACTTCAGTCGCCTCTACGACATACCACGCCACCACCACAGTAGCTGCCACCACAACTGCAGCTGCCACTACGACAGCAGCCGCCACCACAACAGTCCTAGCCCCCACAACTGCAGCCACCAATACAACAATTCCAGCCACCACAACTGCAACCGCCACCACAGTAGCTGCCACCACAACTGCAGCTGCCACTACGACAGCAGCTGCCACCACAACAGTCCTAGCCCCCACAACTCCAGCCACCACTACAACAGTCCCAGCCACCACAACTGCAACCGCCACTACAACATTCTCAGCCACCACAACTGCAACCGACACTACCACATCCACTGCAACGACAACTGCAGCTGCCACTTCAACATCCCCTGTAACCACAACTTCAGTCGCCACTATGACAGACCACGCCACCACCACAATAGCTTTCACCACCACAACTACAGCTGCCACTACGACAGCAGCCGCCACCACAAAAGTCCTTTTCCCCACAACTGCAGCCGCCACTAGAACCGCCACTACAACATCCCCTGCAACCACAACTGCAGCCGCCACTCCGAGAGCAGCCGCCACCACAACAGTCCTAGCCCCCACAACTGCAGATGCCACTACAACAGATCCAGCCACCACAACTGCAACTGCAGCCGCCACTAGATCTGCCACTACAACATCCCCTGCAACCACAACTGCAGCCGCCACTACAACATCCCCTGCAAACACAACTTCAGTCGCCACTACAACCACAACTGCAGCCTCCACTACGACATCAGCCGCAACCACAACAGTCCTAGCCCCCACAACTGCATCCGCCACTACAACAGTCCCCGCCACTACAACATCCCCTGCAAGCACAACTTCAGTCGCTACTACGACAGACCACGCCACCACCACAGTAGCTTCCACCACAAGTGCAGCTGCCACTATGACAGCAGCCTCCAACACAACAGTCCTAGCCCCCACAACTGCTACCGCCACCACAACAAAAGTCCCAGCCACCACAACTGCAGCCGCCACAACAACATCCCCTGCAACCACAATTTCATTCGCCACTACGACAGACCACGCCACCACCACAGTAGCTGCCACCACAATGACAGCAGTCGTCACCACAACAGTCCTAGCCCCCACAACTGCAGCCGCCACTACAACATTCCCAGCCACCACAACAGTCCCAGCCACCACAACTGCAACCCCCACTACGACAGACCACGCCACCACCACAGTAGCTGCCACCACAACTACAGCTGCCACTACCACATCAGCCGCCACCACAACAGTCCTAGCCACCAAAACTGCAGCCACCACTACAATAGTACCAGCCACCACAACTACAGCCTCCACTAAAACATCCCCTGCAACAACAACTTCAGTCGCCACTACTACAGACCACGCCGCCACCACCACAGTAGCTGCAACCACCTCTTCTGCAGCCGCCACCACAATAGGCCTAGCCCCGACAACTGCAGCTGCCACTACAACATTCCCAGCCCCCACAACTGCAGCCGCCACTACAACAGTCCCAGCCACCACAACTGCAACCGCCACTACAGCATCCCCTGCAACCACAACTTCAGTCGCCACTACAACATCCCCTGCAACAACAACTTCAGTCGCCACTACTACAGACCACGCCGCCACCACAACAGTAGCTGCAACCACCACAACTGCAGCCGCCACCACAATAGGCCTAGCCCCCACAACTGCAGCTGCCACTACAACATTCCTAGCCCCCACAACTGCAGCCGCCACTACAACAGTCCCAGCCACCACAACTGCAACCGTCACTACAACATCCCCTGCAACCACAACTTCAGTTGCCACTACAACATCCCCTGCAACCACAACTTCAGTCGCCACTACAACATCCCCTGCAACAACAACTTCAGTCGCAACTACGACAGACCACGCCGCCACTACTACAGTAGCTGCCACCACTACAACTGCAGCCTTCACCACGACAGTCCTAGCCCCCACAACTGCTACCGCCACCACAACAAAAGTCCCAGCCACCACAACTGCAGCCGCCACTACAACATCCCCTGCAACCACAATTTCATTCGCCACTACGACAGACCACGCCACCACCACAGTAGCTGCCACCACAATGACAGCAGCCGTCACCACAACAGTCCTAGCCCCCACAACTGCAGCTGCCACTACAACATTCCCAGCCACCACAACAGTCCCAGCCACCACAACTGCAACCCCCACTACGACAGACCACGCCACCACCACAGTAGCTGCCACCACAACTACAGCTGCCACTACCACATCAGCCGCCACCACAACAGTCCTAGCCACCAAAACTGCAGCCGCCACTACAATAGTACCAGCCACCACAACTACAGCCGCCACTACAACAGTCCCAGCCACCACAACTGCAACCGTCACTACAACATCCCCTGCAACCACAACTTCAGTCGCCACTACAACATCCCCTGCAACAACAACTTCAGTCGCAACTACGACAGACCACGCCGCCACTACTACAGTAGCTGCCACCACCACAACTGCAGCCTTCACCACAACAGTCCTAGGCCCCACAACTGCAGCTGCCACTACGACAGCAGCCGCCACCACAACAGTCCTAGCACCCACAACTCCAGCCGCCACTACAACAGTCCCAGCCACCACAACTGCAACCGCCACTACAACATTCTCAGCAACCACAACTGCAACCGACACTACAACATCACCTGCAACGACAACTGCAGCTGCCACTTCAACATCCCCTGTAACCACAACTTCAGTCGCCACTATGACAGACCATGCCACCACCACAATAGCTTTCACCACCACAACTGCAGCTGCCACTACGACAGCAGCCGCCACCACAAAAGTCCTCTCCCCCACAACTGCAGCCGCCACTAGAACCGCCACTACAACATCCCCTGCAACCACAACTGCAGCCGCTACAACAACATCCCCTGCAAACACAACTTCAGTCGCCACTACAACCACAACTGCAGCCTTCACTACGACATCAGCCCCCACCACAACAGTCCTAGCCCCCACAACTGCAACCGCCACCACAACAAAAGTCCCAGCCACCACAACTGCAGCCGCCACTACAACATCCCCTGCAACCACAATTTCATTCGCCACTACGAGAGACCACGCCACCACCACAGTAGCTGCCACCACAACTGCAACCCCCACTACTACAGACCACGCCACCACCACAGTAGCTGCCACCACAACTGCAGTTGCCACTATGACAGCAGCCGCCAACACAACAGTCCTAGCCCCCACAATTGCTACCGCCACCACAACAAAAGTCCCAGCCACCACAACTGCAGCCGCCACTACAACATCCCCTGCAACCACAATTTCATTCGCCACTACGACAGACCACGCCACCACCACAGTAGCTGCCACCACAACGACAGCAGCCGTCACCACAACAGTCCTAGCCCCCACAACTGCAACCCCCACTACGACAGACCACGCCACCACCACAGTAGCTGCCACCACAACTACAGCTGCCACTACCACATCAGCCGCCACCACAACAGTCCTAGCCACCAAAACTGCAGTCGCCACTACAATAGTACTAGCCATCACAACCACAGCCGCCACTACAACATCCCCTGCAACCACAACTTCAGTCGCCACTACGACAGACCATGCCAACACCACAGTAGCTGCCACCACAACTGCAGCTGCCATTACGACAGCAGCCGCCACCACAACAGTCCTAGCCCCCACAACTGCAGCCGCCACTACAATAGTCCCAGCCACCACAACTGCAACCCCCACTACGGCAGACCACGCCACCACAACAGTCCTAGCCCCCACAACTGCATCCGCCACTACAATTGTAACCGCCACTACAACATCCCCTGCAAGCACAACTTCAGTCGCTACTACGACAGACCACGCCACCACCACAGTAGCTGCCACCACAACAGTCCAATCTCCCACAACTGCAGCCGCCACTACAACAGTCCCAGCCACCACAACTGCAACCGCCACTACTATGGGCGCTGCCACCACAACTGCAGCCACCACTACGAAAGCAGCCCCTTCCACTACAAATGCGGATGCTACCACAACTGCAACTGCCACTACTACGGGCACTTCCACCACAACTGCATCCGCCTCTACAACATCCCCTGTAACTACAACTGCAGCCACTACCACAACAGTAACAGCCACCACAACTGCAACCGCTACTACTACGTACGGTGCCACAACATCTGCAGCAGACCCTGCCACCACAACTTCATTTGCCACTACTACAGACCCCGCCACCACCACAGTAGCGGCCACTACGTCAGACCCTGCCACCACAACTGCAGCTGTTACGACAACAGCAACCGCCACTATGACAGCCCCTGCCACCACAAGTGCTGTCACAACTACTCAATCAAATATCACAACTGTAGGCACAACATTATCTGCAACCACAACTACATTTGCCACGTCGACAACTCCCGCTACCACCACAACTGCAGCCGCCACAACAACAGTCCCAGCCACCACAACTTCAGATTCCACCACAACAGTCCCAGCCACCACAACTGTAACCGCCACTACAACATCTCCTGCAATCACCACAACTACTGCCACGACAACAGCAACCAACACTACAACATCCCCAGCCACCACTACTGCAGCCCACACTACGACAGCCTCTGCCACCACAACTGCAGCTGGAGATGTTGCAGTTGTGGTGGCAGGGGCTGTCGCCACTACGACCGCCACTGCCACCACAACTGCTGCCACAACTACTTCATCAGCTACCACAACTGTAGCCACAACATTATCTGCCAACACCACAACTGCATTTGCCACTTCGACATCTCCCGCTGCCACCACAACTGCAGTCGCCTCCACAACAGTCCCAGCCACCACAACTGCAGCCCACACTACGACAGCCGCTGCCAACACAACAGCAGCTGCGACTACGAAAGCACCCTCCACCACAACAGTCCCAGACACGACATCTGCAACCCACATTACGACAGCCGCTGTCACCACAACAGCAACCGCCACTACAACATCAGCCATTGCCGCCACAACTACTGCCATGACAACAGCAACCGACACTACAACATCCCCAGCCACCACTACTGCAGCCCACACTACGACAGCAGCCGCCAACCCAACAATCCCAGCCAACACAACTGCAGCCGCCACCACAACATCTCCTGCAATCACCACTGCAGCTGCCACCACAACAGTCCCAGCCACCACAACTGCAACCACTACTACTACGGGCGCTGCCACCACAACTGCAGCCGCCACTACAACAGCAGCCACTGCCACCACAACTGCAGCTGGGGACGTTGCAGTTGTGGTGGCAGAGTTTGTTGCCACTACGACCGCCCCTGCCACCACAACTGCTGCCACAACTACTTCATCAGCTACCAGAACTGTAGCCACAACATTATCTGCCACCACCACAACTGCATTTGTCACTTCGACATTTCCCGCTCCCACCACAACTGCAGTCGCCACCACAACAGTCCCAGCCACGACAACATCAGCCGTTGCCAGCACAACTACTGCCATGACAACAGCAACTGACACTACAACTGCAGCTGCCACTACGACAGCAGCCGCCACTACAACAGTCCCAGCCACCACAACTGCTACCGCCACTACAACATCCTCTGCAACAACAACTGCAGCCGCCACTACAACATCCCCTGCAACCACAACTTCAGTCGCCACTACCACAGACATCGCCACCACCACAGTAGCTGCCACCAAAACTGCAGCTGCCACTACGACAGCTGCCGCCACCACAAAAGTCCTAGCCCCCACAACTGCAGACACCACTAAAACAGTCCCAGCCACCACAACTGCAGCCGCCATTATAACATCCCCTGCAACCATAACTGCAGCCGCCCCTACCACATCCCCTTTAACCACAACTTCAGTCACTACTACGACAGCAGCCGCCACCACAACAGTCCTAGCCCCAACAACTGCAGACGCCACTACAACAGTCCCAGGCACCACAACTGCAACCGCCACTACAACATCCCCTGCAACCACAACTGCAGCCGCCACTACAACATCCCCTGCAACCACAACTTCAGTCGCCACTACGACAGACATCCCCACCACAACAGTAGCTGCAACCAAAACTGCAGCTACCACTACGACAGCAGCCGCCAACACAACAGTCCTATCCCCCACAACTGCAGCCGCCACAACAACAGTCCCAGCCACCACAACTGCAGCCTCCACTACAACATCCTCTGCAGCCGCCACTACAACATCCCCTGCAACCACAACTTCAGTCACCACAACGACAGACCACACCACCACCACAGTAGCTGCCACCACAACTGCAGCTGCCACCACGACAGCAGCCGCTTCCACAACAGTCCTAGCCCCCACAACTACATCCGCCACTACAACAGTCCCCGCCACCACAACTGTAACCGCCACTATAACATCCCCTGCAAGCACAACTTCAGTCACCACAACGACAGACCACGGCACCACCACAGAAGCTGCCAACACAACTGCAGCTGCCACTACAACAGCAGCCGCCACCACAACAGTCCTAGCCCCTATATCTGCAGCCACCACTACAACAGTCCCAATCACCACAACTGCAACCGCCATTACAACATCCCCTGCAAGCACAACTTCAGTCGCTACTACGACAGACCACGCCACCACCACATTAGCTTCCACCACAACTGCAGCTGCCACTATGACAGCAGTTGCTTCCACAACAGTCCTAGCCCCCACAACTGCAGCCGCCACTACAACAGTCCCAGTCACCACAACTGCAACCGCCACTACAACATCCTCTACAACCACAACTGCAGCTGCCACTACAACAGCAGCCGCCACCACAACAGTCCTAGCCCCTACAACTGCAGCCGCCACTACAACATCCCCTGCAACCACAACTTCAGCCACCACTACAACATCCCCTGCAACCACAACTTCAGTCACCACTACGACAGACCACGCCACCACCACAGTAGCTGCCACCACAACTGCAGCTGCCACTAGGACAGCAGCCACTTCCACAACAGTCCTAGCCCCCACAACTAAATCCGCCACTACAACAGTCCCCGCCACCACAACTGTAACCGCCACTATAACATCCCCTGCAAGCTCAAATTCAGTCGCTACTACGACAGACCACGCCACCACCACAGTAGCTTCCACCACAACTGCAGCTGCCACTATGACAGCAGCCGCTTCCACAACAGTCGTAGCCCCCACAACTGCAGCCGCCACTACAACAGTCCCAGTCACCACAACTGCAACCGCCACTACAACATCCCCTGCAACCACAACTTCAGTTGCCACTACGACAGCAGCAGCCACAACAACAGTCCTAGCCCCCGCAACTGCAGCCGCCACTACAACAGTCCCAGCCACCACAACTGCAACCGCCACAACAACATCCCCTGCAACCACAACTTCAGCCACCACTACAACATCCCCTGCAACCACAACTTCAGTCGCCACTACGACAGACCACGGCACCACCACAGTAGCTGCCACCACAACTGCAGCTGCCACTACAACAGCAGCCGCCACCACAACAGTCCTAGCCCCTACAACTGCAGCCGCCACTACAACATCCCCTGCAACCACAACTTCAGCCACCACTACAACATCCCCTGCAACCACAACTTCAGTCTCCACTACGACAGACCACGACACCACCACAGTAGCTTCCACCACAACTGCAGCTGCCACTATGACAGCAGCCGCTTCCACAACAGTCCTAGCCCCCACAACTGCAACCGCCACTACAACATCCTCTACAACCACAACTGCAGCCGCCACTACAACATCCCCTGCAACCAGAACTTCAGTTGCCACTATGACAGCAGCCGCCACAACAACAGTCCTAGCCCCCACAACTGCAGCCGCCACTACAACAGTCCCCGCCACCACAACTGTAACCGCCACTATAACATCCCCTGCAAGCTCAAATTCAGTCGCTACTACGACAGACCACGCCACCACCACAGTAGCTTCCACCACAACTGCAGATGCCACTATGACAGCAGCCGCTTCCACATTAGTCCTAGCCCCCACAACTGCAACCTCCACTACAACATCCTCTACAACCACAACTGCAGCCACCACTACAACATCCCCTGCAACCAGAACTTCAGTTGCCACTATGACAGCAGCCGCCACAACAACATTCCTAGCCCCCACAACTGCAGCCGCCACTACAACAGTCCCAGCCACCACAACTGCAACCGCCACTTCACCATCCCCTGCAACCACAACTTTAGCCACCACTGCAACATCCCCTGCAAGCACAACTTCAGTCGCTACTACGACAGACCACGCCACCACCACAGTAGCTTCCACCACAACTGCAGCTGCCACTATGACAGCAGCCGCTTCCACAACAGTCCTAGCCCCCACAACTGCAGCCGCCACTACAACAGTCCCAGTCACCACAACTGCAACCGCCACTACAACATCCTCCACAACCACAACTGCAGCTGCCACTACAACAGCAGCCGCCACCACAACAGTCCTAGCCCCTACAACTGCAGCCGCCACTACAACATCCCCTGCAACCACAACTTCAGCCACCACTACAACATCCCCTTTAACCACAACTTCAGTCTCCACTACGACAGACCACGCCACCACCACAGTAGCTTCCACCACAACTGCAGCTGCCACTATGACAGCAGCCGCTTCCACATTAGTCCTAGCCCCCACAACTGCAACCTCCACTACAACATCCTCTACAACCACAACTGCAGCCACCACTACAACATCCCCTGCAACCAGAACTTCAGTTGCCACTATGACAGCAGCCGCCACAACAACATTCCTAGCCCCCACAACTGCAGCCGCCACTACAACAGTCCCAGCCACCACAACTGCAACCGCCACTTCACCATCCCCTGCAACCACAACTTTAGCCACCACTGCAACATCCCCTGCAAGCACAACTTCAGTCGCTACTACGACAGACCACGCCACCACCACAGTAGCTTCCACCACAACTGCAGCTGCCACTATGACAGCAGCCGCTTCCACAACAGTCCTAGCCCCCACAACTGCAGCCGCCACTACAACAGTCCCAGTCACCACAACTGCAACCGCCACTACAACATCCTCCACAACCACAACTGCAGCTGCCACTACAACAGCAGCCGCCACCACAACAGTCCTAGCCCCTACAACTGCAGCCGCCACTACAACATCCCCTGCAACCACAACTTCAGCCACCACTACAACATCCCCTTTAACCACAACTTCAGTCTCCACTACGACAGACCACGCCACCACCACAGTAGCTTCCACCACAACTGCAGCTGCCACTATGACAGCAGCCGCTTCCACAACAGTCCTAGCCCCCACAACTGCAACCGCCACTACAACATCCTCTACAAGCACAACTGCAGCCGCCACTACAACATCCCCTGCAACCAGAACTTCAGTTGCCACTATGAAAGCAGCCGCCACAACAACAGTCCTAGCCCCCACAACTGCAGCCGCCACTACAACAGTCTCAGCCACCACAACTGCAACTGCCACTACAACATACCCTGCAACCACAACTGCAGCCACCACTATAACATCCCCTGCAACCACAACTTCAGCCGCCACTACGACAGACCACGCCACCACCACAGTAGCTGCCACCACAACTGCAGCTATCACTACGACAGCAGCCGCCAACACAACAGTCCTAGCCCCCACAACTGCAGCCACCACTACAACAGTCCCAGCCACCACAACTGCAACCTCCACTACAACATCCCCTGCAACCACAACTGCAGCCGGCACTACAACAACCTCTGCAACCACAACTTCAGTAGCCACTACGACAGACTACGCCACCACCACAGTATTTGCAACCACATCTTCAGTCGCCACTACGACAGACTACGCCACGACCACAGTACCTGCCACCACAACTGCAGCCGCCACTACGACAGCAGCCACCACCACAACAGTCCTAGCCCCCACAACTGCAGCCACCACTACAACAGTCCCAGGCACCACAACTGCAACCGCCATTACAACATCCCCTGCAACCACAATTGCAGCCGCCACTACGATAGACCACTCCACCACCACAGTAGCTGCCACCACAACTGCAGCTGCCACTACGACAGCTGCCGCTACCACAAAAGTCCTAGCCCCCACAACTGCAGACGCCACTAAAACAGTCCCAGCCACCACAACTGCAGCCGCCATTATAACATCCCCTGCAACCACAACTTTAGCCACCACTACAACATCCCCTGCAACCACAACTTCAGTCGCCACTACGACAGACCACGGCACCACCACAGTAGCTGCCACCACAACTGCAGCTGCCACTACAACAGCAGCCGCCACCACAACAGTCCTAGCCCCTACAACTGCAGCCGCCACTACAACAGTCCCAGCCAACACAACTGCAACCGCCACTATAACATCCCCTGCAAGCTCAAATTCAGTCGCTACTACGACAGACCACGCCACCACCACAGTAGCTTCCACCACAACTGCAGCTGCCACTATGACAGCAGCCGCTTCCACAACAGTCGTAGCCCCCACAACTGCAGCCGCCACTACAACAGTCCCAGTCACCACAACTGCAACCGCCACTACAACATCCCCTGCAACCACAACTTCAGTTGCCACTACGACAGCAGCAGCCACAACAACAGTCCTAGCCCCCGCAACTGCAGCCGCCACTACAACAGTCCCAGCCACCACAACTGCAACCGCCACAACAACATCCCCTGCAACCACAACTTCAGCCACCACTACAACATCCCCTGCAACCACAACTTCAGTCGCCACTACGACAGACCACGGCACCACCACAGTAGCTGCCACCACAACTGCAGCTGCCACTACAACAGCAGCCGCCACCACAACAGTCCTAGCCCCTACAACTGCAGCCGCCACTACAACATCCCCTGCAACCACAACTTCAGCCACCACTACAACATCCCCTGCAACCACAACTTCAGTCTCCACTACGACAGACCACGACACCACCACAGTAGCTTCCACCACAACTGCAGCTGCCACTATGACAGCAGCCGCTTCCACAACAGTCCTAGCCCCCACAACTGCAACCGCCACTACAACATCCTCTACAACCACAACTGCAGCCGCCACTACAACATCCCCTGCAACCAGAACTTCAGTTGCCACTATGACAGCAGCCGCCACAACAACAGTCCTAGCCCCCACAACTGCAGCCGCCACTACAACAGTCCCCGCCACCACAACTGTAACCGCCACTTTAACATCCCCTGCAAGCTCAAATTCAGTCGCTACTACGACAGACCACGCCACCACCACAGTAGCTTCCACCACAACTGCAGATGCCACTATGACAGCAGCCGCTTCCACATTAGTCCTAGCCCCCACAACTGCAACCTCCACTACAACATCCTCTACAACCACAACTGCAGCCACCACTACAACATCCCCTGCAACCAGAACTTCAGTTGCCACTATGACAGCAGCCGCCACAACAACATTCCTAGCCCCCACAACTGCAGCCGCCACTACAACAGTCCCAGCCACCACAACTAGAACCGCCACTTCACCATCCCCTGCAACCACAACTTTAGCCACCACTGCAACATCCCCTGCAAGCACAACTTCAGTCGCTACTACGACAGACCACGCCACCACCACAGTAGCTTCCACCACAACTGCAGCTGCCACTATGACAGCAGCCGCTTCCACAACAGTCCTAGCCCCCACAACTGCAGCCGCCACTACAACAGTCCCAGTCACCACAACTGCAACCGCCACTACAACATCCTCCACAACCACAACTGCAGCTGCCACTACAACAGCAGCCGCCACCACAACAGTCCTAGCCCCTACAACTGCAGCCGCCACTACAACATCCCCTGCAACCACAACTTCAGCCACCACTACAACATCCCCTTTAACCACAACTTCAGTCTCCACTACGACAGACCACGCCACCACCACAGTAGCTTCCACCACAACTGCAGCTGCCACTATGACAGCAGCCGCTTCCACAACAGTCCTAGCCCCCACAACTGCAACCGCCACTACAACATCCTCTACAAGTACAACTGCAGCCGCCACTACAACATCCCCTGCAACCAGAACTTCAGTTGCCACTATGAAAGCAGCCGCCACAACAACAGTCCTAGCCCCCACAACTGCAGCCGCCACTACAACAGTCCCAGCCACCACAACTGCAACCGACACAACAACATCCCCTGCAACCACAACTTCAGCCACCACTACAACATCCCCTGCAACCACAACTTCAGTCGCCACTACGACAGACCACGGCACCACCACAGTAGCTGCAACCACAACTGCAGCTGCCACTACAACAGCAGCCGCCACCACAATAGTCCTAGCCTCTACAACTGCAGCCGCCACTACAACAGTCCCAGCCACCACAACTGCAACCGCCATTACAACATCCCCTGCAACCACAACTTCAGTCGCCACTATGACAGAACCCTCCAAAACAACAGCAACCTCCACTTTGACAGCCCCTGCCACCAAAACAAGTGCAGCCCACACTACGACAGCCGCTGCCACCACAACTACATCTGCCACTACAACAGTCCCCGCAACTACAACAGTCCCCGCCACTATAACATCCCCTGCAAGCACAACTTCAGTCGCTACTACGACAGACCACGCCACCACCACAGTATCTGCCACCACAACTGCAGCTGCCACTACGACAGCTGCCGCCACCACAAAAGTCCTAGCCCCCACAACTGCAGACACCACTAAAACAGTCCCAGCCACCACAACTGCAGCCGTCATTATAACATCCCCTGCAACCATAACTGCAGCCGCCCCTACCACATCCCCTTTAACCACAACTTCAGTCACTACTACGACAGCAGCCGCCACCACAACAGTCCTAGCCCCCACAACTGCAGCCGCCACTACAACAGTCTCAGCCACCACAACTGCAACTGCCACTACAACATACCCTGCAACCACAACTGCAGCCACCACTATAACATCCCCTGCAACCACAACTTCAGCCGCCACTACGACAGACCACGCCACCACCACAGTAGCTGCCACCACAACTGCAGCTATCACTACGACAGCAGCCGCCAACACAACAGTCCTAGCCCCCACAACTGCAGCCACCACTACAACAGTCCCAGCCACCACAACTGCAACCTCCACTACAACATCCCCTGCAACCACAACTGCAGCCGGCACTACAACAACCTCTGCAACCACAACTTCAGTAGCCACTACGACAGACTACGCCACCACCACAGTATTTGCAACCACAACTTCAGTCGCCACTACGACAGACTACGCCACGACCACAGTACCTGCCACCACAACTGCAGCCGCCACTACGACAGCAGCCACCACCACAACAGTCCTAGCCCCCACAACTGCAGCCACCACTACAACAGTCCCAGGCACCACAACTGCAACCACCATTACAACATCCCCTGCAACCACAATTGCAGCCGCCACTACGATAGACCACTCCACCACCACAGTAGCTGCCACCACAACTGCAGCTGCCACTAGGACAGCTGCCGCTACCACAAAAGTCCTAGCCCCCACAACTGCAGACGCCACTAAAACAGTCCCAGCCACCACAACTGCAGCCGCCATTATAACATCCCCTGCAACCATAACTGCAGCCGCCCCTACCACATCCCCTGCAACCACAACTTCAGCCGCCACTACGACAGACCACGCCACCACCACAGTAGCTGCCACCACAACTGCAGCTATCACTACGACAGCAGCCGCCAACACAACAGTCCTAGCCCCCACAACTGCAGCCACCACTACAACAGTCCCAGCCACCACAACTGCAACCTCCACTACAACATCCCCTGCAACCACAACTGCAGCCGGCACTACAACAACCTCTGCAACCACAACTTCAGTAGCCACTACGACAGACTACGCCACCATCACAGTATTTGCAACCACAACTTCAGTCGCCACTACGACAGACTACGCCACGACCACAGTACCTGCCACCACAACTGCAGCCGCCACTACGACAGCAGCCACCACCACAACAGTCCTAGCCCCCACAACTGCAGCCACCACTACAACAGTCCCAGGCACCACAACTGCAACCGCCATTACAACATCCCCTGCAACCACAATTGCAGCCGCCACTACGATAGACCACTCCACCACCACAGTAGCTGCCACCACAACTGCAGCTGCCACTACGACAGCTGCCGCTACCACAAAAGTCCTAGCCCCCACAACTGCAGACGCCACTAAAACAGTCCCAGCCACCACAACTGCAGCCGCCATTATAACATCCCCTGCAACCACAACTTTAGCCACCACTACAACATCCCCTGCAACCACAACTTCAGTTGCCACTACGACAGACCACGCCACCACCACATTAGCTTCCACCACAACTGCAGCTGCCACTATGACAGCAGTTGCTTCCACAACAGTCCTAGCCCCCACAACTGCAGCCGCCACTACAACAGTCCCAGTCACCACAACTGCAACCACCACTACAACATCCTCTACAACCACAACTGCAGCTGCCACTACAACAGCAGCCGCCACCACAACAGTCCTAGCCCCTACAACTGCAGCCGCCACTACAACATCCCCTGCAACCACAACTTCAGCCACCACTACAACATCCCCTGCAACCACAACTTCAGTCGCCACTACGACAGACCACGGCACCACCACAGTAGCTTCCACCACAACTGCAGCTGCCACTATGACAGTAGCCGCTTCCACAACAGTCCTAGCCCCCACAACTGCAACCGCCACTACAACATCCTCTACAACCACAACTGCAGCCGCCACTACAACATCCCCTGCAACCAGAACTTCAGTTGCCACTATGACAGCAGCCGCCACAACAACAGTCCTAGCCCCCACAACTGCAGCCGCCACTACAACAGTCCCCGCCACCACAACTGTAACCGCCACTATAACATCCCCTGCAAGCTCAAATTCAGTCGCTACTACGACAGACCACGCCACCACCACAGTAGCTTCCACCACAACTGCAGATGCCACTATGACAGCAGCCGCTTCCACATTAGTCCTAGCCCCCACAACTGCAACCTCCACTACAACATCCTCTACAACCACAACTGCAGCCACCACTACAACATCCCCTGCAACCAGAACTTCAGTTGCCACTATGACAGCAGCCGCCACAACAACATTCCTAGCCCCCACAACTGCAGCCGCCACTACAACAGTCCCAGCCACCACAACTGCAACCGCAACTTCACCATCCCCTGCAACCACAACTTTAGCCACCACTGCAACATCCCCTGCAAGCGCAACTTCACCATCCCCTGCAACCACAACTGCAACCGCCACAACAACATCCCCTGCAACCACAACTTCAGCCACCACTACAACATCCCCTGCAACCACAACTTCAGTCGCCACTACGACAGATCACGGCACCACCACAGTAGCTGCCACCACAACTGCAGCTGCCACTACAACAGCAGCCGCCACCACAACAGTCCTAGCCCCTACAACTGCAGCCGCCACTACAACATCCCCTGCAACCACAACTTCAGCCACCACTACAACATCCCCTTTAACCACAACTTCAGTCTCCACTACGACAGACCACGCCACCACCACAGTAGCTTCCACCACAACTGCAACTGCCACTATGACAGCAGCCGCTTCCACAACAGTCCTAGCCCCCACAACTGCAACCGCCACTACAACATCCTCTACAACCACAACTGCAGCCGCCACTACAACATCCCCTGCAACCAGAACTTCAGTTGCCACTATGACAGCAGCCGCCACAACAACAGTCCTAGCCCCCACAACTGCAGCCGCCACTACAACAGTCCCCGCCACCACAACTGTAACCGCCACTATAACATCCCCTGCAAGCTCAAATTCAGTCGCTACTACGACAGACCACGCCACCACCACAGTAGCTTCCACCACAACTGCAGATGCCACTATGACAGCAGCCGCTTCCACAGCAGTCCTAGCCCCCACAACTGCAACCTCCACTTCAACATCCTCTACAACCACAACTGCAGCCGCCACTACAACATCCCCTGCAACCAGAACTTCAGTTGCCAATATGACAGCAGCCGCCACAACAACATTCCTAGCCCCCACAACTGCAGCCGCCACTACAACAGTCCCAGCCACCACAACTGCAGCCGCCATTATAACATCCCCTGCAACCATAACTGCAGCCGCCCCTACCACATCCCCTGCAACCACAACTTCAGCCGCCACTACGACAGACCACGCCACCACCACAGTAGCTGCCACCACAACTGCAGCTATCACTACGACAGCAGCCGCCAACACAACAGTCCTAGCCCCCACAACTGCAGCCACCACTACAACAGTCCCAGCCACCACAACTGCAACCTCCACTACAACAACCTCTGCAACCACAACTTCAGTAGCCACTACGACAGACTACGCCACCATCACAGTATTTGCAACCACAACTTCAGTCGCCACTACGACAGACTACGCCACGACCACAGTACCTGCCACCACAACTGCAGCCGCCACTACGACAGCAGCCACCACCACAACAGTCCTAGCCCCCACAACTGCAGCCACCACTACAACAGTCCCAGGCACCACAACTGCAACCGCCATTACAACATCCCCTGCAACCACAATTGCAGCCGCCACTACGATAGACCACTCCACCACCACAGTAGCTGCCACCACAACTGCAGCTGCCACTACGACAGCTGCCGCTACCACAAAAGTCCTAGCCCCCACAACTGCAGACGCCACTAAAACAGTCCCAGCCACCACAACTGCAGCCGCCATTATAACATCCCCTGCAACCATAACTGCAGCCGCCCCTACCACATCCCCTGCAACCACAACTTCAGCCGCCACTACGACAGACCACGCCACCACCACAGTAGCTTCCACCACAACTGCAGATGCCACTATGACAGCAGCCGCTTCCACATTAGTCCTAGCCCCCACAACTGCAACCTCCACTACAACATCCTCTACAACCACAACTGCAGCCACCACTACAACATCCCCTGCAACCAGAACTTCAGTTGCCACTATGACAGCAGCCGCCACAACAACATTCCTAGCCCCCACAACTGCAGCCGCCACTACAACAGTCCCAGCCACCACAACTGCAACCGCCACTTCACCATCCCCTGCAACCACAACTTTAGCCACCACTGCAACATCCCCTGCAAGCACAACTTCAGTCGCTACTACGACAGACCACGCCACCACCACAGTAGCTTCCACCACAACTGCAGCTGCCACTATGACAGCAGCCGCTTCCACAACAGTCCTAGCCCCCACAACTGCAGCCGCCACTATAACAGTCCCAGTCACCACAACTTCAACCGCCACTACAACATCCTCCACAACCACAACTGCAGCTGCCACTACAACAGCAGCCGCCACCACAACAGTCCTAGCCCCTACAACTGCAGCCGCCACTACAACATCCCCTGCAACCACAACTTCAGCCACCACTACAACATCCCCTTTAACCACAACTTCAGTCTCCACTACGACAGACCACGCCACCACCACAGTAGCTTCCACCACAACTGCAGCTGCCACTATGACAGCAGCCGCTTCCACAACAGTCCTAGCCCCCACAACTGCAACCGCCACTACAACATCCTCTACAAGCACAACTGCAGCCGCCACTACAACATCCCCTGCAACCAGAACTTCAGTTGCCACTATGAAAGCAGCCGCCACAACAACAGTCCTAGCCCCCACAACTGCAGCCGCCACTACAACAGTCCCAGCCACCACAACTGCAACCGCCACAACAACATCCCCTGCAACCACAACTTCAGCCACCACTACAACATCCCCTGCAACCACAACTTCAGTCGCCACTACGACAGATCACGGCACCACCACAGTAGCTGCCACCACAACTGCAGCTGCCACTACAACAGCAGCCGCCACCACAACAGTCCTAGCCCCTACAACTGCAACCGCCACAACAACATCCCCTGCAACCACAACTTCAGCCACCACTACAACATCCCCTTTAACCACAACTTCAGTCTCCACTACGACAGACCACGCCACCACCACAGTAGCTTCCACCACAACTGCAACTGCCACTATGACAGCAGCCGCTTCCACAACAGTCCTAGCCCCCACAACTGCAACCGCCACTACAACATCCTCTACAACCACAACTGCAGCCGCCACTACAACATCCCCTGCAACCAGAACTTCAGTTGCCACTATGACAGCAGCCGCCACAACAACAGTCCTAGCCCCCACAACTGCAGCCGCCACTACAACAGTCCCCGCCACCACAACTGTAACCGCCACTATAACATCCCCTGCAAGCTCAAATTCAGTCGCTACTACGACAGACCACGCCACCACCACAGTAGCTTCCACCACAACTGCAGATGCCACTATGACAGCAGCCGCTTCCACAGCAGTCCTAGCCCCCACAACTGCAACCTCCACTTCAACATCCTCTACAACCACAACTGCAGCCGCCACTACAACATCCCCTGCAACCAGAACTTCAGTTGCCAATATGACAGCAGCCGCCACAACAACATTCCTAGCCCCCACAACTGCAGCCGCCACTACAACAGTCCCAGCCACCACAACTGCAACTGCCACTTCACCATCCCCTGCAACCACAACTTTAGCCACCACTACAACATCCCCTGCAAGCACAACTGCAGCCGCCACTACAACAGTCCCAGTCACCACAACTGCAACCGCCACTACAACATCCTCTACAACCACAACAGCAGCTGCCACTACAACAGCAGCCGCCACCACAACAGTCCTAGCCCCCACAACTGCAGCCGCCACTACAACATCCCCTGCAACCACAACTTCAGCCACCACTACAACATCCCCTTTAACCACAACTTCAGTCACCACTACGACAGACCACGCCACCACCACAGTAAATGCCACCACAACTGCAGCTGCCACTACGACAGCAGCCGCTTCCACAACAGTCTTAGCCCCCACAACTACATCCGCCACTACAACAGTCCCCGCCACCACAACTGTAACCGCCACTATAACATCCCCTGCAAGCTCGAATTCAGTCGCTACTACGACAGACCACGCCACCACCACAGTAGCTTCCACCACAACTGCAGATGCCACTATGACAGCAGCCGCTTCCACAACAGTCCTAGCCCCCACAACTGCAGCCGCCACTACAACAGTCCCAGTCACCACAAATGCAACCGCCAATTCACCATCCCCTGCAACCACAACTTTAGCCACCACTACAACATCCCCTGCAACCACAACTTCAGTCGCCACTACGACAGACCACGGCATCACCACAGTAGCTGCCACCACAACTGCAGCTGCCACTACAACATCCTCTACAACCACAACTGCAGCCGCCACTACAACATCCCCTGCAACCACAACTTCAGTTGCCACTACGACAGTCCCAGCCACCACAACTGCAACCGCCACTATAACATCCCCTGCAAGCACAACTTCAGTCGCTACTACGACAGACCACGCCACCACCACAGTAGCTTCCACCACAACTGCAGCTGCCACTATGACAGCAGCCGCTTCCACAAAAGTCCTAGCCCCCACAACTGCAGCCGCCACTACAACAGTCCCAGTCACCACAACTGCAACCGCCACTACAACATCCTCTACAACCACAACTGCAGCCGCCACTACAACATCCCCTGCAACCACAACTTCAGTTGCCACTACGACAGCAGCCGCCACAACAACAGTCCTAGCCCCCGCAACTGCAGCCGCCACTACAACAGTCCCAGCCACCACAACTGCAACCGCCACAACAACATCCCCTGCAACCACAACTTCAGCCACCACTACAACATCCCCTGCAACCACAACTTCAGTCGCCACTACGACAGACCACGGCACCACCACAGTAGCTGCCACCACAACTGCAGCTGCCACTACAACAGCAGCCGCCACCACAACAGTCCTAGCCCCTACAACTGCAGCCGCCACTACAACATCCCCTGCAACCACAACTTCAGCCACAACTACAACATCCCCTGCAACCACAACTTCAGTCTCCACTACGACAGACCACGCCACCACCACAGTAGCTTCCACCACAACTGCAGCTGCCACTATGACAGCAGCCGCTTCCACAACAGTCCTAGCCCCCACAACTGCAACCTCCACTACAATATCCTCTACAACCACAACTGCAGCCGCCACTACAACATCCCCTGCAACCAGAACTTCAGTTGCCACTATGACAGCAGCCGCCACAACAACAGTCCTAGCCCCCACAACTGCAGCCGCCACTACAACAGTCCCAGCCACCACAACTGCAACCGCAACAACAACATCCCCTGCAACCACAACTTCAGCCACCACTACAACATCCCCTGCAACCACAACTTCAGTCGCCACTTCGACAGACCACGGCACCACCACAGTAGCTGCCACCACAACTGCAGCTGCCACTACAACAGCAGCCGCCACCACAACAGTCCTAGCCCCTACAACTGCAGCCGCCACTACAACATCCCCTGCAACCACAACTTCAGCCACCACTACAACATCCCCTGCAACCACAACTTCAGTCTCCACTACGACAGAACCCTCCAAAACAACAGCAACCGCCACTACGACAGGCCCTGCCACCACAACAAGTGCAGCCCACACTACGACAGCCGCTGCCACCACAACTACATCCGCCACTACAACAGTCCCCGCCACCACAACTGTAACCGCCACTATAACATCCCCTGCAAGCACAACTTCAGTCGCTACTACGACAGACCACGCCACCACCACAGTAACTGCCACCACAACTGCAGCTGCCACTATGACAGCAGCCGCCACAACAACAGTCCTAGCCCCCACAACTTCAGCTGCCACTACAACAGTCCCAGCCACCACAACTGCAACCGCCACTTCACCATCCCCTGCAACCAAAACTTTAGCCACCACTACAACATCCCCTGCAACCACAACTTCAGTCGCCACTACAACATCCCCTGCAACCAGAACTTCAGTTGCCACTATGACAGCAGCCGCCACAACAACAGTCCTAGCCCCCACAACTGCAGCCGCCACTACAACAGTCCCAGCCACCACAACTGCAACCGCCACTTCACCATCCACTGCAACCACAACTTTAGCCACCACTACAACATCCCCTGCAACCACAACTTCAGTCGCCACTACGACAGACATCCCCACCACAACAGTAGCTGCAACCAAAACTGCAGCTGCCACTACAACAGCAGCCGCCACCACAACAGTCCTAGCCCCTACAACTGCAGCCGCCACTACAACAGTCCCAGCCACCACAACTGCAACCGCCACTATAACATCCCCTGCAAGCACAACTTCAGTCGCTACTACGACAGACCACGCCACCACCACAGTAGCTTCCTACACAACTGCAGCTGCCACTATGACAGCAGCCGCCACCACAACAGTAGCTTCCACCACAACTGCAGCTGCCACTATGACAGCAGCCGCTTCCACAACAGTCCTAGCCCCCACAACTGCAACCTCCACTACAATATCCTCTACAACCACAACTGCAGCCGCCACTACAACATCCCCTGCAACCAGAACTTCAGTTGCCACTATGACAGCAGCCGCCACAACAACAGTCCTAGCCCCCACAACTGCAGCCGCCACTACAACAGTCCCAGCCACCACAACTGCAACCGCAACAACAACATCCCCTGCAACCACAACTTCAGCCACTACTACAACATCCCCTGCAACCACAACTTCAGTCGCCACTTCGACAGACCACGGCACCACCACAGTAGCTGCCACCACAACTGCAGCTGCCACTACAACAGCAGCCGCCACCACAACAGTCCTAGCCCCTACAACTGCAGCCGCCACTACAACATCCCCTGCAACCACAACTTCAGCCACCACTACAACATCCCCTGCAACCACAACTTCAGTCTCCACTACGACAGAACCCTCCAAAACAACAGCAACCGCCACTACGACAGGCCCTGCCACCACAACAAGTGCAGCCCACACTACGACAGCCGCTGCCACCACAACTACATCCGCCACTACAACAGTCCCCGCCACCACAACTGTAACCGCCACTATAACATCCCCTGCAAGCACAACTTCAGTCGCTACTACGACAGACCACGCCACCACCACAGTAACTGCCACCACAACTGCAGCTGCCACTATGACAGCAGCCGCCACAACAACAGTCCTAGCCCCCACAACTTCAGCTGCCACTACAACAGTCCCAGCCACCACAACTGCAACCGCCACTTCACCATCCCCTGCAACCAAAACTTTAGCCACCACTACAACATCCCCTGCAACCACAACTTCAGTCGCCACTACAACATCCCCTGCAACCAGAACTTCAGTTGCCACTATGACAGCAGCCGCCACAACAACAGTCCTAGCCCCCACAACTGCAGCCGCCACTACAACAGTCCCAGCCACCACAACTGCAACCGCCACTTCACCATCCACTGCAACCACAACTTTAGCCACCACTACAACATCCCCTGCAACCACAACTTCAGTCGCCACTACGACAGACATCCCCACCACAACAGTAGCTGCAACCAAAACTGCAGCTGCCACTACAACAGCAGCCGCCACCACAACAGTCCTAGCCCCTACAACTGCAGCCGCCACTACAACAGTCCCAGCCACCACAACTGCAACCGGCACTATAACATCCCCTGCAAGCACAACTTCAGTCGCTACTACGACAGACCACGCCACCACCACAGTAGCTTCCTACACAACTGCAGCTGCCACTATGACAGCAGCCGCCACCACAACAGTCCTAGCCCCTATAACTGCAGCGGCCACTACAACAGTCCCAATCACCACAACTGCAACCGCCATTACAACACCCCCTGCAACCACAACAGCAACCACCACTACTACAGGCCCTGCCACCACAACAAGTGCAGCCCACACTACGACAGCCGCTGCCACCACAACTACATCCGCCACTACAACAGTCCCCGCCACCACAACTGTAACCGCCACTATAACATCCCCTGCAAGCACAACTTCAGTCGCTACTACGACAGACCACGCCACCACCACAGTAACTGCCACCACAACTGCAGCTGCCACTATGAAAGCAGCCGCCACAACAACAGTCCTAGCCCCCACAACTGCAGCCGCCACTACAACAGTCCCAGAAACCACAACTGCAACCGCCACTTCACCATCCCCTGCAACCAAAACTTTAGCCACCACTACAACATCCCCTGCAACCACAACTTCAGTCGCCACTACAACAGACCACGGCACCACCACAGTAGCTGCCACCACAACTGCAGCTGCCACTACAACAGCAGCCGCCACCACAACAGTCCTAGCCACTACAACTGCAGCCGCCACTACAACAGTCCCAGCCACCACAACTGCAACCGCCACTATAACATCCCCTGCAAGCACAACTTCAGTCGCTACTACGACAGACCACGCCACCACCACAGTAGCTTCCTCCACAACTGCAGCTGCCACTATGACAGCAGCCGCCACCACAACAGTCCTAGCCCCTATAACTGCAGCCGCCACTACAACAGTCCCAATCACCACAACTGCAACCACCATTACAACACCCCCTGCAACCACAACAGCAACCGCCACTACTACAGGCCCTGCCACCACAACAAGTGCAGCCCACACTACGACAGCCGCTGCCACCACAACTACATCCGCCACTACAACAGTCCCCGCCACCACAACTGTAACCGCCACTATAACATCCCCTGCAAGCACAACTTCAGTCGCTACTACGACAGACCACGCCACCACCACAGTAGCTTCCACCACAACTGCAACTGCCACTATGACAGCAGCCGCTTCCACAACAGTCCTAGCCCCCACAACTGCAACTGCCACTACAACATCCTCTACAACCACAACTGCAGCCGCCACTACAACATCCCCTGCAACCAGAACTTCAGTTGCCACTATGACAGCAGCCGCCACAACAACAGTCCTAGCCCCCACAACTGCAGCCGCCACTACAACAGTCCCAGCCACCACAACTGCAACCGCCACTTCACCATCCACTGCAACCACAACTTTAGCCACCACTACAACATCCCCTGCAACCACAACTTCAGTCGCCACTACGACAGACATCCCCACCACAACAGTAGCTGCAACCAAAACTGCAGCTGCCACTACAACAGCAGCCGCCACCACAACAGTCCTAGCCCCTACAACTGCAGCCGCCACTACAACAGTCCCAGCCACCACAACTGTAACCGCCACTATAACATCCCCTGCAAGCACAACTTCAAACGCTACTACGACAGACCACGCCACCACCACAGTATCTTACACCACAACTGCAGCTGCCACTATGACAGCAGCCGCTTCCACAACAGTCCTAGCCCCCACAACTGCAGCTGCCACTACAACAGTCCCAGCCACCACAACTGCAACCGCCACTACAGCATCCTCTACAACCACAACTGCATTCGCCACTACAACATCCCCTGCAACCACAACTTCAGTTGCCACTACGACAGACCACGGCACCACCACAGTAGCTGCCACCACAACTGCAGCTGCCACTACAACAGCAGCAACCACCACAACAGTCCTAGCCCCTACAACTGCAGCCGCCACTACAACAGTCCCAGCCACCACAACTTCAGTCGCCACTACGACAGAACCCTCCAAAACAACAGCAACCGCCACTACGACAGGCCCTGCCACCACAACAAGTACAGCCCACACTATGACAGCCGCTGCCACCACAACTACATCCGCCACCACAACAGTCCCCGCCACCACAACTGTAACCGCCACTATAACATCCCCTGCAAGCACAACTTCAGTCGCTACTACGACAGACCACGCCACCACCACAGTAGCTTCCACCACAACTGCAGCTGCCACTATGACAGCAGCCGCCACAACAACAGTCCTAGCCCCCACAACTGCAGCCGCCACTACAACAGTCCCAGCCACCACAACTGCAACCGCCACTTCACCATCCCCTGCAACCACAACTTTAGCCACCACTACAACATCCCCTGCAACCACAACTTCAGTCGCCACTACAACAGACCACGGCACCACCACAGTAGCTGCCACCACAACTGCATTTGCCACTACAACAGCAGCCGCCACCACAACAGTCCTAGCCCCTACAACTGCAGCCGCCACTACAACAGTCCCAGCCACCACAACTGCAACCGCCACTATAACATCCCCTGCAAGCACAACTTCAGTCGCTACTACGACAGACCACGCCACCACCACAGTAGCTTCCTACACAACTGCAGCTGCCACTATGACAGCAGCCGCCACCACAACAGTCCTAGCCCCTATAACTGCAGCCGCCACTACAACAGTCCCAATCACCACAACTGCAACCGCCAATACAACACCCCCTGCAACCACAACAGCAACTGCCACTACGACAGGCCCTGCCACCACAAGAAGTGCAGCCCACACTACGACAGCCGCTGCCACCACAACTACATCCGCCACTACAACAGTCCCCGCCACCACAACTGTAACCGCCACTATAACATCCCATGCAAGCACAACTTCAGTCGCTACTACGACATACCACGCCACCACCACGGTAGCTTCCACCACAACTGCAGCTGCCACTATGACAGCAGCCGCTTCCACAACAGTCCTAGCCCCCACAACTGCAACCGCCACTACAACATCCTCTACAACCACAACTGCAGCCACCACTACAACATCCCCTGCAACCAGAACTTCAGTTGCCACTATGACAGCAGCCGCCACAACAACAGTCCTAGCCCCCACAACTGCAGCCGCCACTACAACAGTCCCAGCCACCACAACTGCTACCGCCACTTCACCATCCCCTGCAACCACAACTTTAGCCACCACTACAACATCCCCTGCAACCACAACTTCAGTCGCCACTACGACAGACATCCCCACCACAACAGTAGCTGCAACCAAAACTGCAGCTGCCACTACAACAGTCCTAGCCCCTACAACTGCAGCCGCCACTACAAAAGTCCCAGCCACCACTACAAAAGTCCCAGCCACCACAACTGCAACCGCCACTATAACATCCTCTGCAAGCACAACTTCAGTCGCTACTACGACAGACCACGCCACCACCACAGTAGCTTCCACCACAACTGCAGCTGCCACTATGACAGCAGCCGCTTCCACAACAGTCCTAGACCCCACAACTGCAGCCGCCACTACAACATCCACTGCAACCACAACTTCAGACGCCACTACGACAGAACCCTCCAAAACAACAGCAACCGCCACTACGACAGCCCCTGCCACCACAACAAGTGCAGCCCACTCTACGACAGCCGCTGCCACCACAACTACATCCACCACTACTGCAGTCCCCGCCTCCACAACTGTAACCGCCACTATAACATCCCCTGCAAGCACAACTTCAAACGCTACTACGACAGACCACGCCACCACCACAGTAGCTTACACCACAACTGCAGCTGCCACTATGACAGCAGCCGCTTCCACAACAGTCCTAGCCCCCACAACTGCAGCCGCCACTACAACAGTCCCAGTCACCACAACTGCAACCGCCACTACAGCATCCTCTACAACCACAACTGCAGCCGCCACTACAACACCCCCTGCAACCACAACTTCAGGTGCCACTACGACAGCAGCCGCTACGACAACAGTCCTAGCCCCCACAACTGCAGCCGCCACTACAAAAGTCCCAGCCACCACAACTGCAGCCGCCACTACAACAGTCCCAGCCACCACAACTGCAACCGCCACTACAACATCCCCTGCAACCACAACTTCAGCCACCACTACAACATCCCCTGCAACCACAACTTCAGTCGCCACTACGACAGACCACGGCACCACCACAGTAGCTGCCACCACAACTGCAGCTGCCACTACAACAGCAGCCGCCACCACAACAGTCCTAGCCCCCACAACTGCAGCCGCCACTACAACATCCCCTGCAAGCTCGAATTCAGTCGCTACTACGACAGACCACGCCACCACCACAGTAGCTTCCACCACAACTGCAGCTGCCACTATGACAGCAGCCGCTTCCACAACAGTCCTAGCCCCCACAACTGCAGCCGCCACTACAACATCCCCTGCAAGCTCGAATTCAGTCGCTACTACGACAGACCACGCCACCACCACAGTAGCTTCCACCACAACTGCAGCTGCCACTATGACAGCAGCCGCTTCCACAACAGTCCTAGCCCCCACAACTGCAGCCGCCACTACAGCATCCTCTACAACCACAACTGCAGCCGCCACTACAACATCCCCTGCAACCACAACTTCAGTTGCCACTACGACAGCAGCCGCCACAACAACAGTCCTAGCCCCCACAACTGCAGCCGCCACTACAACAGTCCCAGCCACCACAACTGCAACCGCCACTACAACATCCCCTGCAACCACAACTTCAGCCACCACTACAACATCCCCTGCAACCACAACTTCAGCCACCACTACAACATCCCCTGCAACCACAACTTCAGTCGCCACTACGACAGACCACGGCACCACCACAGTAGCTGCCACCACAACTGCAGCTGCCACTACAACAGCAGCCGCCACCACAACAGTCCTATCCCCTACAACTGCAGCCTCCACTACAACAGTCCCAGCCACCACAACTGCAACCGCCATTACAACATCCCCTGCAACCACAACTGCAGCCGCCACTACAACATCCCCTGCAACCACAACTTCAGTCGCCACTACGACAGAACCCTCGAAAACAACAGCAACCGCCACTACGACAGCCCCTGCCACCACAACAAGTGCAGCCCACACTACGACAGCCGCTGCCACCACAATAGTAACAGCCACTACATCAGCCGCTGCCACCACAACTACTGCCACGACAACAGCAACCGACACTACTACATCCCCAGCCACCACTACTGCAGCGCACACTACTACAGCCTCTGCCACCACAACTGCAGCTGGAGATGTTGCAGTTGTGGAGGCAGGGGCTGTCGCCACTACGACTGCCCCTGCCACCACAACTGCTGCCACAACTACTTCATCAGCTACCACAACTGTAGCCACAACATTATCTGCCACCACCACAACTGCATTTGCCACTTCGACATCTCCCGCTGCCACCACAACTGCAGTCGCCACCACAACAGTCCCAGCCACGACAACATCAGCCGTTGCCACCACAACTACTGCCATGACAACAGCAGCCGACACTACAACTGCAGCTGCCACTACGACAGCAGCCGCCACTACAACAGTCCCAGCCACCACAACTGCATCCGCCACTACAACAGTCCCCGCCACCACAACTGTAACCGCCACTACAACTGCAACTGCCACTACAACATCCTCTGCAACAACAACTGCAGCCGCCACTACAACATCCCCTGCAACCACAACTTCAGTCACCACTACGACAGACCACGCCACCACCACAGTAGCTGCCAGCACAACTGCAGCTGCCACTTCGACAGCAGCCACCACCACAACAGTCCTAGCCACCACAACTGCATCCACCACTACAACAGTCCCCGCCACCACAACTGTAACCGCCACTACAACATCCCCTGCAAGCACAACTTCAGTCGCCACTACGATAGACCACCCCACCATCACAGTATCTACCACCACAACTGCAGCTGCCACTACGACAGCTGCCACAACCACAAAAGTCCTAGCCCCCACAACTGCAGACACCACTAAAACAGTCCCAGCCACCACAACTGCAACCACCATTATAACATCCCCTGCAACCATATCTGCAGCCACCCCTACGACAGACCACGCCACCACCACAGTAGCTGCCACCACAACTGCAGCTGTCACTACGACAGCAGCCGCCAACACAACAGTCCTAGCCCCCACAACTGCAGCCACCACTACAACAGTCCCAGCCACCACAACTGCAACCTCCACTACAACATCCCCTGCAACCACAACTGCAGCCGGCACTACAACAACCTCTGCAACCACAACTTCAGTAACCACTACGACAGACTACGCCACCACCACAGTATTTGCAACCACAACTTCAGTCGCCACTAGGACAGACTACGCCACGACCACAGTACCTGCCACGACAACTGCAGCTGCCACTACGACAGCAGCCACCACCACAACAGTCCTAGCCCCCACAACTGCAGCCACCACTACAACAGTCCCAGGCACCACAACTGCAACCGCCACTACAACATCCCCTCCAAATACAACCGCAACCGCCACTACTACATTCCCTGCAACCACAACTGCATCCTCCACTACAATATCCCCTGCAACCACAACTTCAGTCGCCACTATGACAGGCGCTGCCACCACATCTGCAACTGCTACTACTACGGGCACTGCAACCAGAACTGCATCCGCCTCTACAACATCCCCTGTAACTACATCTGCAGCCACTACCACAACAGTAACAGCCACCACATCTGCAGCCGCCACTTCAACAGACCCTGCCACCACAACTTCATTTGCCACTACTACAGACCCCGCCACCACCACAGCAGGGGCCACTACGTCAGACCCTGCCACCACAACTGCAGCTGTTACGACAACAGCAACCGTCATTATGACAGCCCCTGCCACCACAACTGCTGTCACAACTACTCAATCAAATATCACGTCGACAACTCCCGCTACCAACACAACTGCAGCCGCCACAACAACAGTCCCAGCCACCACAACTTCAGACGCCACCACAACAGTCCCAGCCACCACAACTGCAGCCACCACTACAACATCCCCTGCAACCACATATGCAGCCGCTACTACTACAGTCTTTGCCACTACAAATGCAGATGCTACCTCAACTGCAACCACCACTACTACTGGCACTGCCACCACAACAGCAGCTTCCTCTACAAAATTCCCTGCAACCACAACTGCAGCCACTACCACAACAGTCCCAGCCACCTCAACTGCAAGTGCCACTACTACGGTTGGTGCCACCACAACTGTTGCCGCCACTACAACATCCCCTGCAACCACAACTTCAGTCGCCACTTTGACAGAACCCTCCAAAACAACAGCAACCGCCACTACAACATCAGCCGCTGCCACCACAACTACTGCCATGACAACAGCAACCGACACTACAACATCCCCAGCCACCACAACAAGTGCAGCCCACACTACGACAGCCTCTGCCACCACAACTGCAGCTGGAGATGTTGCAGTTGTGGTGGCAAGGGCTGTCGCCACTACTACCGCCCCAGCCACCACAGCTGCTGCCACAACTACTTCATCAGCTACCACAACTGTAGCCACAACATTATCTGCCACCACCACAACTGCATTTGCCACTTCGACATCTCCTGCTGCCACCACAACTGCAGCCCACACTACGATAGCCGCTGCCAACACAACAGCAGCTGCGACTACGACAGCCGCTGCCAACACAACAGCAGCTGGAACTACGAAAGCACCCTCCACCACAACAGTCCCAGACATGACAACTGCAGCCCACACTACGACAGCCGCTGCCACCACAACAGCAACCGCCACTACAACATCAGCCGTTGCCACCACAACTACTGCCATGACAACAGCAACTGACACTACGACAGCAGCCACTGCCACCACAACTGCTGCCACTACAACGACAGCTTCCACTACAGCATCTCCTGTCACCACAACGGCAGCTGATACCACAACACTCCCAACCACAACAACTGCATCCGCTACTACGACAGTACATGCCACTACAAATGCAGATGCAACCACAGCTGCAAAAACCTCTACTCAGGGCACTGCCACCACAACTGCAGCCACAACAGTCCCAGCCACCACAACTGCAACCGCTACTACGACAGACCCTGCCTCCACTACAGTAGCTGGCACCACGTCAGACCCTGCTGCCACAACTACTGCATCAGCTACCTCAACTGTAGCCACAACATTATCTGCCACGGCAGACCCCACAACGACAGACCCCACAACCACTACAGTAGCTGCCACCACAACTGCAGCTGCCACTACGGAAGCAGGCGCCACCACAACAGTCCCAGCCACCATAACTGCAGTCTCCACCACAACAGTCCCAGTCACAACAACTGCAACCGCCACTACAACATCCCCTACCACCACAACTGCAGCCGCAACAACAACAGTTCCATCTACCACAACTGCAACTTCCACTGATACGAGCGGTGCCACCACATCTGTAACCGCCACTACAGCATCCCCTTCAACCACAACTTCAGCCACTACTACGACAGTCCCTGCCACTACAATTGCAGATGCTACCACAACTGCAACTGTCACTACAACAGCAGACGCTGCCACCAAAACTGTTGCCACCACAACACCAGCCGCGACCACATCATCTGCCACCACCACAACTACAGCCGCCACTACGACAGTCCGAGCCACTACAACTAAAACTGCCACATCCCCTGCAACTACAACTGTGGCCACCACCACAACAGTCCCAGCCACCAAATCAGCAAACACCATTACGAAAGCCCCTGCCACCGCAACTGCAACCGCCACTACTATGGGCACTGCCACCACAACTGCAGCCGTTACTACAACATCCCCTGCAAACACAACTGCAGCCGCTACCACAACAGTTCCAGCCACCAAAACCGTAGCTGCCACAACGTCAGCCCCTGCCACCACAACTGCAGCTGTTACGACAACAGCAACCGCCGCTACGACAGCCCCTGCCACCACAATTGCTGCCACAACTACTGCATCAACTAACACAACTGTAGCAACAATATTATTTGCCACCAACACAACTGCTTTTGCAACTTCAACAACTCCCGCTGCCAACACAACGGCAGCTGCCACCACGACAGTCCAATCCACCACAACTGCAACCGCCACTACTAAGTGCGCTGCCACCACAACAGCAGCCGCCACTACAACAGTCCCAGCCACCACAACTGCAGCTGCCACTACGACAGCAGCCTCCACTACAACAGTCCCATTCACGATAACTGCAACCGTCACTACAACATCCCCTGCAACCACAACTGCAGCCGCAACCAAAACAGTCCCATCTACCACAACTGCAACTTCAACTACTAAGGGCTCTGCCACCACAACTGCAGCTGCCACAACGACAGACCCCGCCACCACAACTGCAGCTACCACTACGACATCCCCTGTCACCAGAACTGCAGCCGCAACCAAAACAGTCCCATCTACCCCAACTGCAACTTCAACTACTAAGGGCTCTGCCACCACAACTGCAGCTGCCACAACGACAGACCCCGCCACCACAACTGCAGCTACCACTACGACATCCCCTGTCACCAGAACTGCAGCCACCACAACAGCAGCCACCACTACAACATCCCTTGTCACCACAAGTTCAGTCCGACCCAACACAACTGAAGCCTCTACTACGACAGTCCGTGCCACTACAAATGCAGATGCTACCATAACTGCAACCGCCACTAAAGCATCTCCAACTTCAGTCGCCACTACGACAGACCCCGCCAACACAACTGCAGCTGCCACTACGATTTCAGCCACTGCCACCACAACTGATGCCACCACAACAGCAGCCAATACTACAACATCCCCTGTCACCACAACTGCAGCTGCAACCACAACAGTCCCATCTACCACAACTGCAACTTCCACTACTACGGGCGGTGCCACCACAGCTGTAGCCGTCACTACAGCATCCCCTTCAACCACAACTTTAGTTGCCACTACGACAGACCCCACCGTCACCACAGTAGCTGCCACCACAACTGCAGCCAGCACCACAACAGTCCCAGAAACTACTACGGGAGCCACTACGACAGCATCCGCTGCCACCACAACTGCTACCACAACAACAGCTTCTGCCACTACAACATCACCTGTCACCACAACTGCAGCCGATACCACAACAGTCCCTGCCACCACAACAGTCCAATCTACCAGAACTGCATTTTCCACTACCACAGGCGCTGGCACCACAACTTCAGCCGCCACTACGACAGCCCCTGCCACCACAACTACATCTGTTACAACAAAAGCAACCACCACTACTACAGCCCCTGCCACAACGACTGCACCAGCTACCACAACTGTAACCGCCACTACTATTGGCACTGCCACCACAACTGCAGCCTCTACAACGACAGTCCCTGCCACTACAATTGCAGATGTTACCACATCTGCTTATGCCACTACAACAGCAGCCGCAGCCACCACAACAGCAGCCGCGACCACAACAGCAGCCGCGACCACAACAGCATATGTCAACACCACAACTGCATTTGCCACTTCGACAACTCCCGCTGCCACCACCACTGCAGCCACCACCGCAACAGTCCCAGCCACCACATATGCAGCCTCTACTAAGACAGTCCCTGCCACTACAATTGCAGATGCTACCACAACTGCTTCTACCACTACAACAGCAGCCTCTGCCACCCCAACTGCAGCCACCACAACAGTAGCCGCGACCACAACAGCATCTGCCACCACCACAACTGCATTTGCCACTTCGACAACTCCCGCTGCCACCAAAACTGCACCCGCCACCACAACTGCAGCCTCTACTACGGAAGTCCCTGCCACTACAATTGCAGATGCTACCACAACTGCTTATACCACTACGACAGTAGCCGCTGCCACCACAACTTTTGCCACCACCACAGCAGCCAACACTACAACATCCCCTGTCACCACAACCGCAGCCCACACTACAAATGCTGCTGCCACCACCAAAGCAGCAGCCACCACAACAGTCCCAGCCACCACCACTGAAGCCGCCAACACAACAGCCCAAGCCAACACAACAGCAGCCGCCACTACAACATCCACAACTGCTTCTGCTACTACTACAACCCATTTCACCACCACTCTAGCTGCCACTACGTCAGGCCAAGCCACCACAACTGCAACCACAACTACTACGGGAGCTGCCACCACAACTGCAGCCGCCACTTCAACAACATCCCCTGCAACCGCAACTGCAATCGCCAAAATGTCAGCTTCCACTTTGACAGCATCCCCTGTCACCACAAATGCAGACCACACAACAACAGTCCCAGCCACCACAACTAAAACTGCCACTACTACGAGCACTGCCACCACAACTGCAGCCACAACTACAACATCCCCTGCAACCACAACTGTGGCCACCTCCACAACAGTCACAGCCACCACAACTGCACCTGCCACCACAACAGTCCCAGCCACCAAAACAGCAAACACCACTACGAAAGCCCCTGCCACCACAACTGCAACCGCCACTACAACATCCCCTGCAAACACAACTGCAGCCGCTACCACAACAGTCCCAGCCACCAAAACCGTAGCTGCCACAACGTCAGCCCCTGCCACCACAACTGCAGCTGTTACTATAACTGTAGCCAATACATTATCTGCGACCACTACATCTGCATTTGACATTTCAACAACTCCGACTGCCACCACAACTGCAGCCGCCACCACAACAGTCCCAGGCACCGCAACTGCAGCCCACACTACAAAAGTTACTGCTACCACAAATGCAGCCGCCACTACAACATCCCCTGCAACCACAACTTCAGTCACCACTACGATAGACCCAGCCAGCACTACTGTATCTGTCACTAAGTCAGCCCCTGCCACCACAACTGCAGCTGTTATGACAACAGCTACTGCCACTATGACAGCCCCTGCCACCACAACAGTCCCAGCCACCACAACTTCAACCGCCACTACTACGGGCACTGGCACCACAACTGCAGCCTCCACAACAACATCCCCTTCAGCCACAACTGCAACCGCTACCACAACTGTAGCTGCCACAGTTGCAGCAGCTACTACGACAGTCCCTGCCACTACAATTGTAGATGCTACCACAACTGCATCTGCCACTACGACAGCAGTCTCTGCCACCACAACTGCAGCCACCACAACAGTAGCTGCTACCACAACTGCATCTGCCACTATGACAGCAACTGCCACTACGACAGCAGCCGCTGTCACCACAACTGCTTCCACCACGCCAGCAGTCGGCACTACTACAGCCCATCTCACCACCACCTTAGCTGCGACTATGTCAGCCTCTGCCACCACAACGGCTGCCACAACTACTGTATCAGCTACCACGACAGCCATTGCAACTAGAATTGCAGCCACTACGACATCAGCCGCCACCACAACAGTCCCAGCCCCCACAACTGCAACAGCCAATACTACGGGAGTTGCCACCACAACTGCAGGTGCCACCACAACATCCCCTGCAACCACAACAGCAGCCACCACAATAACATTATCTACCCCAACCACAACTGCATTTGACACTTCGACAACTCCCGCAGACACCACAACTGATGCCACAACTACTGTATCAGCTACCACGACAGCCGTTGCAACCAAAATTGCAGCCACTACGACATCAGCCGCCACCACAACAGTCCCAGCCCCCACAACTGCAACCGCCACCACCACGACAGCCCCCGCAACCACAACGGCAGCTGCCACAACTACAGCATCCCCTGTCACCACAACTTCAGCCGATACCACAACAGTCCCAGCCACCACAGCTGAAGCCGCTACTACGACAGTCCCTGTCACCACAACTTTATCTGCCACTACGACAGCAGCCGCTGCCACCACAACTGCTGCAGCCTCTACGACATCCCCTCTCACCACAACTGCATCTGCCACTACGACAGCAGCCGCTGCCACCACAACTAATGACACCACAAAAGCAGCCGTGGCCACAACAGCATCTGCCACCTCTACAACTTCATTTGCCAATTCGACATCTCCCGTTGCCACCAGAACTGCAACCGCCACTACTACAGGCGCTGCCACCACAACTGCAGCTGCCAGTACAATATCCCCTGCTACCACAACTACAGTAGCCACTTCGACAGCCCCCGCCACCACAACTGCTGCCAGCACAACATCAGCCGCCATTACAACATCCTCTGTCACCACAACTGCAGGTGATACCACAACAGCCCCATCCACCACAACTGCAGCCGCTCCTACAACAGCTGCTGCCACCACAGCTGCAGCTGCCACCACAACAGCAGCCGCCACTACAACATCCCCTGTCACCACAACTGCAGCCCACACTACGACAGCCACTGCCACCACAACTGCAGCTGTAACTTTGACAGCAGCCACTGCCACCACAACTGCAGCTGTAACTTTGACAGCAGCCACTGCCACCACAACTGCAGTCCACACTACAACAGCTGCTGCAACCACAACTGCAGCTGCCACCACACCTGCAGCAGCTACCAAAACAGTCCCTACCACCACAACAGCAACCACCACTACGACAGCCTCTACCACCACCACAACTGCCACTACAACAACAACTCTCACCACAACTGCAGGTGCTACTAAGACTGACCATGCGCGCACAACAGTACCAGCCACCACAACTGCAATCACCACAATATCAGCTGCTGACACCACAATTGCAGCCACCACTACGAAAGCACCTCTCACCACAACTGTCGCTGCCACTACGTCAGTCACTGCCACCACAACTGCAACCGCCACTACTAGAGCCCCTCTCACCACAACTGCATCTGCTACTACGACAACAGCCCCTGCCACCACAACAGCATCTGCCGGTACCACAACTGCATTTGCCACTTCGACAACTCCTGCTGACACTACAACATTCTCAACCACCACAACTGCAGCCGACACTACTACAGCCCCTCTCAGTATAACTGTAGCTGCCACTATGTCGGCCCCTGCCACCACAACTGCAGCTGTTACCACCACTGCAACCGCCACTACGACAGCCCTTGCCACCAAAACTGCAGCTGCTACCACAACAGCAGCTGACGCAACTACAACTGCATCTGCTATTACGACAACAGCCGCTGTCACCACAACTGCAGCCACCTCTACAACAGTCCCAGCCACCACAACTGCAACCGCCACTACTATGGTCGGTGCCACCACAACTGCAGCCGCCACTACAACATCCCCTGTCACCACAAATGCAGCCGCCACCACAACAGTCCCAGCCACCACAACTACAGCAGCCACTACGACAGAAGCCGCTGCCTCCACAAAAGCAGCCACTACTACAACATTCACTGTCACAACAACTGCAGCCCACACTATGAAAGCCGCTGCCACCACAACTACAGCTGCCACTACGACAGCAGCCACCACCTCAACAGCCCCAGCCACCATAACTGCAGCCGCCACCACAACAGTCCCAGCCACAACAACTGCTTTCACCATAACCGCAGCCACCACTACAACATTGCCTGTCACCACAACAGCAGCTGCTACCTCAACACCAGCTGCCGCTACCACAACTGCATCTGCTACTACGACAACAGTCCCTGACACTACAACAGTCCCAGCCACCACAACAGCCGCCATTACAAAATCCCCTGTCACCACAACTGCTACTGATACCACAACAGCTGCTGGCACCACAACTGTTGCCACAACTACGTCAGCCCCTGCCACCACACTTGCAGCTGCTACCACAACAGCTGCTGCCGCAATCACTACTCTATCTGCTATTACGACAACAGCCGCTGTCACCACAGCTGCAGCCACCTCTAAAGTACCTATCTATCGATCTAGCTATCTAAAAGCCCCTATCACCCCAACTACAGACCCCAATACTACAGCCCCTGCCACCACAACTGCAGCCGCTACTACGACTCCCCATGCTAGTACTACTTCAGCTGCTACTAAAACTGCATCTGCCACTACCACAGTAACCACTACTACCTCAACTGCTGCCACCACAAGTGCATATGCAACTACTGCCGCCACCACAACTGATGCCACCACAACTGCTAGTACTACTTCAGCTCCTACTACCACAGTAACCGCTACCACCTCAACTGCTGCCACCACAAGTGCATCCGCTATCACAACTGTAGCCGCAATTATAGCCCCTGCCACTACAACTGCCACTACAACTGCAGCCACAATTATGACAGCCCCTGCCACTACAATTGCAGCTGCTACCACAACTGCATATGCAACTACTGCCGCCACCACAACTGCTGCCACCACAACTGCTGTCACCACAACCGCCACTACTACGGGCACTGGCACCACAACTGCAGCCTCCACAACAACATCCCCTTCAGCCACAACTGCAACCGCTACCACAACTGTAGCTGCCACAGTTGCAGCAGCTACTACGACAGTCCCTGCCACTACAATTGTAGATGCTACCACAACTGCATCAGCCACTACGACAGCAGTCTCTGCCACCACAACTGCAGCCACCACAACAGTAGCTGCTACCACAACTGCATCTGCCACTATGACAGCAACTGCTGCCACCACAACGGCTGCCACCACCACAACAACCGCCACATCCTCTGTAACCACAACTGCTGCCCACACTACGACAGCCACTGCCACAACAACTACAGATGCCACTATGACAGTAGCCGCCACCACTACAATCCAAGCCACCACAACTACAACTGCCACTACTACGAGCGCTGCCATCACAACTGCAGCCGCCACTACAACATCCCCTGCAACCACAACTGCAGTCGGCACCACAAAAGTCCCATTCACCACAATTGCAACCACCACCTCCGCTGCCTACACAACTGCTAACACCACAACAGCTCCCACCAACACAACGGCAGCTGCCACTACGACAGCAGCCGCTGTCACCACAACTGCTTCCACCACGCCAGCAGTCGGCACTACTACAGCCCATCTCACCACCACCTTAGCTGCGACTATGTCAGCCTCTGCTGCCACAACTACTGTCTCAGCTACCACGACAGCCGTTGCAACCAAAATTGCAGCCACTACGACATCAGCCGCCCCCACAACAGTCCCAGCCCCCACTACTGCAACCGCCACCACCACGACAGCCCCCGCAACCACAACGGCAGCTGCCACAACTACAGCATCCCCTGTCACCACAACTGCAGCCGATACCACAACAGTCCCAGCCACCACAGCTGAAGCCGCTACTACGACAGTCCCTGTCACCACAACTGCATCTGCCACTAAGACAGCAGCCGCTGCCACCACAACTGCTGCAACCTCTACGACATCCCCTCTCACCACAACTTTATCTGCCACTACGACAGCAGCCGCTGCCACCACAACTAATGACACCACAAAAGCAGCCGTGGCCACAACAGCATCTGCCACCTCTACAACTTCATTTGCCAATTCGACATCTCCCGCTGCCACCAGAACTGCAACCGCCACTACTACAGGCGCTGCCACCACAACTGCAGCTGCCAGTACAATATCCCCTGCTACCACAACTACAGTAGCCACTTCGACAGCCCCCGCCACCACAACTGCTGCCAGCACAACATCAGCCGCCATTACAACATCCTCTGCCACCACAACTGCAGCCACCACAACAGTAGCTGCTACCACAACTGCATCTGCCACTATGACAGCAACTGCCACTACGACAGCAGCCGCTGTCACCACAACTGCTTCCACCACGCCAGCAGTCGGCACTACTACAGCCCATCTCACCACCACCTTAGCTGCGACTATGTCAGCCTCTGCCACCACAACTGCTGCCACAACTACTGTATCAGCTACCACGACAGCCATTGCAACTAGAATTGCAGCCACTACGACATCAGCCGCCACCACAACAGTCCCAGCCCCCACAACTGCAACCGCCAATACTACGGGAGTTGCCACCACAACTGCAGGTGCCACCACAACATCCCCTGCAACCACAACAGCAGCCACCACAATAACATTATCTACCCCAACCACAACTGCATTTGACACTTCGACAACTCCCGCAGACACCACAACTGATGCCACAACTACTGTATCAGCTACCACGACAGCCGTTGCAACCAAAATTGCAGCCACTACGACATCAGCCGCCACCACAACAGTCCCAGCCCCCACAACTGCAACCGCCACCACCACGACAGCCCCCGCAACCACAACGGCAGCTGCCACAACTACAGCATCCCCTGTCACCACAACTTCAGCCGATACCACAACAGTCCCAGCCACCACAGCTGAAGCCGCTACTACGACAGTCCCTGTCACCACAACTTTATCTGCCACTACGACAGCAGCCGCTGCCACCACAACTGCTGCAGCCTCTACGACATCCCCTATCACCACAACTGCATCTGCCACTACGACAGCAGCCGCTGCCACCACAACTAATGACACCACAAAAGCAGCCGTGGCCACAACAGCATCTGCCACCTCTACAACTTCATTTGCCAATTCGACATCTCCCGCTGCCACCAGAACTGCAACCGCCACTACTAGAGCCCCTCTCACCACAACTGCATCTGCTACTACGACAACAGCCCCTGCCACCACAACAGCATCTGCCGGTACCACAACTGCATTTGCCACTTCGACAACTCCTGCTGACACTACAACATTCTCAACCACCACAACTGCAGCCGACACTACTACAGCCCCTCTCAGTATAACTGTAGCTGCCACTATGTCGGCCCCTGCCACCACAACTGCAGCTGTTACCACCACTGCAACCGCCACTACGACAGCCCTTGCCACCAAAACTGCAGCTGCTACCACAACAGCAGCTGACGCAACTACAACTGCATCTGCTATTACGACAACAGCCGCTGTCACCACAACTGCAGCCACCTCTACAACAGTCCCAGCCACCACAACTGCAACCGCCACTACTATGGTCGGTGCCACCACAACTGCAGCCGCCACTACAACATCCCCTGTCACCACAAATGCAGCCGCCACCACAACAGTCCCAGCCACCACAACTACAGCAGCCACTACGACAGAAGCCGCTGCCTCCACAAAAGCAGCCACTACTACAACATTCACTGTCACAACAACTGCAGCCCACACTATGAAAGCCGCTGCCACCACAACTACAGCTGCCACTACGACAGCAGCCACCACCTCAACAGCCCCAGCCACCATAACTGCAGCCGCCACCACAACAGTCCCAGCCACAACAACTGCTTTCACCATAACCGCAGCCACCACTACAACATTGCCTGTCACCACAACAGCAGCTGCTACCTCAACACCAGCTGCCGCTACCACAACTGCATCTGCTACTACGACAACAGTCCCTGACACTACAACAGTCCCAGCCACCACAACAGCCGCCATTACAAAATCCCCTGTCACCACAACTGCTACTGATACCACAACAGCTGCTGGCACCACAACTGTTGCCACAACTACGTCAGCCCCTGCCACCACACTTGCAGCTGCTACCACAACAGCTGCTGCCGCAATCACTACTCTATCTGCTATTATGACAACAGCCGCTGTCACCACAGCTGCAGCCACCTCTAAAGTACCTATCTATCGATCTAGCTATCTAAAAGCCCCTATCACCCCAACTACAGACCCCAATACTACAGCCCCTGCCACCACAACTGCAGCCGCTACTACGACTCCCCATGCTAGTACTACTTCAGCTGCTACTAAAACTGCATCTGCCACTACCACAGTAACCACTACTACCTCAAATGCTGCCACCACAAGTGCATATGCAACTACTGCCGCCACCACAACTGATGCCACCACAACTGCTAGTACTACTTCAGCTCCTACTACCACAGTAACCGCTACCACCTCAACTGCTGCCACCACAAGTGCATCCGCTATCACAACTGTAGCCGCAATTATAGCCCCTGCCACTACAACTGCCACTATAACTGCAGCCACAATTATGACAGCCCCTGCCACTACAATTGCAGCTGCTACCACAACTGCATATGCAACTACTGCCGCCACCACAACTGCTGCCACCACAACTGCTGACACCACAACTTCAACCGCCACTACTACGGGCACTGGCACCACAACTGCAGCCTCCACAACAACATCCCCTTCAGCCACAACTGCAACCGCTACCACAACTGTAGCTGCCACAGTTGCAGCAGCTACTACGACAGTCCCTGCCACTACAATTGTAGATGCTACCACAACTGCATCTGCCACTACGACAGCAGTCTCTGCCACCACAACTGCAGCCACCACAACAGTAGCTGCTACCACAACTGCATCTGCCACTATGACAGCAACTGCTGCCACCACAACGGCTGCCACCACCACAACAACCGCCACATCCTCTGTAACCACAACTGCTGCCCACACTACGACAGCCGCTGCCACAACAACTACAGATGCCACTATGACAGTAGCCGCCACCACTACAATCCAAGCCACCACAACTACAACTGCCACTACTACGAGCGCTGCCATCACAACTGCAGCCGCCACTACAACATCCCCTGCAACCACAACTGCAGTCGGCACCACAAAAGTCCCATCCACCACAATTGCAACCACCACCTCCGCTGCCTACACAACTGCTAACACCACAACAGCTCCCACCAACACAACGGCAGCTACCACTACGACAGCAGCCGCTGTCACCACAACTGCTTCCACCACGCAAGCAGTCGGCACTACTTCAGCCCATCTCACCACCACCTTAGCTGCGACTATGTCAGCCTCTGCTGCCACAACTACTGTATCAGCTACCACGACAGCCGTTGCAACCAAAATTGCAGCCACTACGACATCAGCCGCCACCACAACAGTCCCAGCCCCCACTACTGCAACCACCACCACCACGACAGCCCCCGCAACCACAACGGCAGCTGCCACAACTACAGCATCCCCTGTCACCACAACTGCAGCCGATACCACAACAGTCCCAGCCACCACAGCTGAAGCCGCTACTACGACAGTCCCTGTCACCACAACTGCATCTGCCACTAAGACAGCAGACACTGCCACCACAACTGCTGCAACCTCTACGACATCCCCTCTCACCACAACTTTATCTGCCACTACGACAGCAGCCGCTGCCACCACAACCAATGACACCACAAAAGCAGCCGTGGCCACAACAGCATCTGCCACCTCTACAACTTCATTTGCCAATTCGACATCTCCCGCTGCCACCAGAACTGCAACCGCCACTACTACAGGCGCTGCCACCACAACTGCAACCGCCACTACTAGAGCCCCTCTCACCACAACTGCATCTGCTACTACGACAATAGCCCCTGCCACCACAACAGCATCTGCCGGTACCACAACTGCATTTGCCACTTCGACAACTCCTGCTGACACTACAACATTCTCAACCACCACAACTGCAGCCGACACTACTACAGCCCCTCTCAGTATAACTGTAGCTGCCACTATGTCGGCCCCTGCCACCAAAACTGCAGCTGTTACCACCACTGCAACCGCCACTACGACAGCCCTTGCCACCAAAACTGCAGCTGCTACCACAACAGCAGCTGACGCAACTACAACTGCATCTGCTATTACGACAACAGCCGCTGTCACCACAACTACAGCCACCTCTACAACAGTCCCAGCCACCACAACTGCAACCGCCACTACTATGGTCGGTGCCACCACAACTGCAGCCGCCACTACAACATCCCCTGTCACCACAAATGCAGCCGCCACCACAACAGTCCCAGCCACCACAACTACAGCAGCCACTACGACAGAAGCCGCTGCCTCCACAAAAGCAGCCACTACTACAACATTCACTGTCACAACAACTGCAGCCCACACTATGAAAGCCGCTGCCACCACAACTACAGCTGCCACTACGACAGCAGCCACCACCTCAACAGCCCCAGCCACCACAACTGCAGCCGCCACCACAACAGTCCCAGCCACAACAACTGCTTTCACCATAACAGCAGCCACCACTACAACATTGCCTGTCACCACAACAGCAGCTGCTACCTCAACACCAGCTGCCGCTACCACAACTGCATCTGCTACTACGACAACAGTCCCTGACACTACAACAGTCCCAGCCACCACAACAGCCGCCATTACAAAATCCCCTGTCACCACAACTGCTACTGATACCACAACAGCTGCTGGCACCACAACTGTTGCCACAACTACGTCAGCCCCTGCCACCACACTTGCAGCTGCTACCACAACAGCTGCTGCCGCAATCACTACTCTATCTGCTTTTACGACAACAGCCGCTGTCACCACAGCTGCAGCCACCTCTAAAGTACCTATCTATCGATCTAGCTATCTAAAAGCCCCTATCACCCCAACTACAGACCCCAATACTACAGCCCCTGCCACCACAACTGCAGCCGCTACTACGACTCCCCATGCTAGTACTACTTCAGCTGCTACTAAAACTGCATCTGCCACTACCACAGTAACCACTACTACCTCAAATGCTGCCACCACAAGTGCATATGCAACTACTGCCGCCACCACAACTGATGCCACCACAACTGCTAGTACTACTTCAGCTCCTACTACCACAGTAACCGCTACCACCTCAACTGCTGCCACCACAAGTGCATCCGCTATCACAACTGTAGCCGCAATTATAGCCCCTGCCACTACAACTGCCACTACAACTGCAGCCACAATTATGACAGCCCCTGCCACTACAATTGCAGCTGCTACCACAACTGCATATGCAACTACTGCCGCCACCACAACTGCTGCCACCACAACTGCTGTCACCACAACTTCAACCGCCACTACTACGGGCACTGGCGCCACAACTGCAGCCTCCACAACAACATCCCCTTCAGCCACAACTGCAACCGCTACCACAACTGTAGCTGCCACAGTTGCAGCAGCTACTACGACAGTCCCTGCCACTACAATTGTAGATGCTACCACAACTGCATCTGCCACTACGACAGCAGTCTCTGCCACCACAACTGCAGCCACCACAACAGTAGCTGCTACCACAACTGCATCTGCCACTATGACAGCAACTGCTGCCACCACAACGGCTGCCACCACCACAACAACCGCCACATCCTCTGTAACCACAACTGCTGCCCACACTACGACAGCCGCTGCCACAACAACTACAGATGCCACTATGACAGTAGCCGCCACCACTACAATCCAAGCCACCACAACTACAACTGCCACTACTACGGGCGCTGCCATCACAACTGCAGCCGCCACTACAACATCCCCTGCAACCACAACTGCAGTCGGCACCACAAAAGTCTCATCCACCACAATTGCAACCACCACCTCCGCTGCCTACACAACTGCTAACACCACAACAGCTCCCACCAACACAACGGCAGCTGCCACTACGACAGCAGCCGCTGTCACCACAACTGCTTCCACCACGCCAGCAGTCGGCACTACTACAGCCCATCTCACCACCACCTTAGCTGCGACTATGTCAGCCTCTGCTGCCACAACTACTGTATCAGCTACCACGACAGCCATTGCAACTAGAATTGCAGCCACTACGACATCAGCCGCCACCACAACAGTCCCAGCCCCCACAACTGCAACCGGCACTACTACGGGAGTTGCCACCACAACTGCAGGTGCCACCACAACATCCCCTGCAACCACAACAGCAGCCACCACAATAACATTATCTACCCCAACCACAACTGCATTTGACACTTCGACAACTCCCGCAGACACCACAACTGATGCCACAACTACTGTATCAGCTACCACGACAGCCGTTGCAACCAAAATTGCAGCCACTACGACATCAGCCGCCACCACAACAGTCCCAGCCCCCACTACTGCAACCGCCACCACCACGACAGCCCCCGCAACCACAACGGCAGCTGCCACAACTACAGCATCCCCTGTCACCACAACTGCAGCCGATACCACAACAGTCCCAGCCACCACAGCTGAAGCCGCTACTACGACAGTCCCTGTCACCACAACTGCATCTGCCACTAAGACAGCAGCCGCTGCCACCACAACTGCTGCAACCTCTACGACATCCCCTCTCACCACAACTTTATCTGCCACTACGACAGCAGCCGCTGCCACCACAACTAATGACACCACAAAAGCAGCCGTGGCCACAACAGCATCTGCCACCTCTACAACTTCATTTGCCAATTCGACATCTCCCGCTGCCACCAGAACTGCAACCGCCACTACTACAGGCGCTGCCACCACAACTGCAGCTGCCAGTACAATATCCCCTGCTACCACAACTACAGTAGCCACTTCGACAGCCCCCGCCACCACAACTGCTGCCAGCACAACATCAGCCGCCATTACAACATCCTCTGTCACCACAACTGCAGGTGATACCACAACAGCCCCATCCACCACAACTGCAACCGCCACTACTAGAGCCCCTCTCACCACAACTGCATCTGCTACTACGACAACAGCCCCTGCCACCACAACAGCATCTGCCGGTACCACAACTGCATTTGCCACTTCGACAACTCCTGCTGACACTACAACATTCTCAACCACCACAACTGCAGCCGACACTACTACAGCCCCTCTCAGTATAACTGTAGCTGCCACTATGTCGGCCCCTGCCACCACAACTGCAGCTGTTACCACCACTGCAACCGCCACTACGACAGCCCTTGCCACCAAAACTGCAGCTGCTACCACAACAGCAGCTGACGCAACTACAACTGCATCTGCTATTACGACAACAGCCGCTGTCACCACAACTGCAGCCACCTCTACAACAGTCCCAGCCACCACAACTGCAACCGCCACTACTATGGTCGGTGCCACCACAACTGCAGCCGCCACTACAACATCCCCTGTCACCACAAATGCAGCCGCCACCACAACAGTCCCAGCCACCACAACTACAGCAGCCACTACGACAGAAGCCGCTGCCTCCACAAAAGCAGCCACTACTACAACATTCACTGTCACAACAACTGCAGCCCACACTATGAAAGCCCCAGCCACCACAACTGCAGCCGCCACCACAACAGTCCCAGCCACAACAACTGCTTTCACCATAACAGCAGCCACCACTACAACATTGCCTGTCACCACAACAGCAGCTGCTACCTCAACACCAGCTTCCGCTACCACAACTGCATCTGCTACTACGACAACAGTCCCTGACACTACAACAGTCCCAGCCACCACAACAGCCGCCATTACAAAATCCCCTGTCACCACAACTGCTACTGATACCACAACAGCTGCTGGCACCACAACTGTTGCCACAACTACGTCAGCCCCTGCCACCACACTTGCAGCTGCTACCACAACAGCTGCTGCCGCAATCACTACTCTATCTGCTATTACGACAACAGCCGCTGTCACCACAGCTGCAGCCACCTCTAAAGTACCTATCTATCGATCTAGCTATCTAAAAGCCCCTATCACCCCAACTACAGACCCCAATACTACAGCCCCTGCCACCACAACTGCAGCCGCTACTACGACTCCCCATGCTAGTACTACTTCAGCTGCTACTAAAACTGCATCTGCCACTACCACAGTAACCACTACTACCTCAAATGCTGCCACCACAAGTGCATATGCAACTACTGCCGCCACCACAACTGATGCCACCACAACTGCTAGTACTACTTCAGCTCCTACTACCACAGTAACCGCTACCACCTCAACTGCTGCCACCACAAGTGCATCCGCTATTACAACTGTAGCCGCAATTATAGCCCCTGCCACTACAACTGCCACTACAACTGCAGCCACAATTATGAAAGCCCATGCCACTACAATTGCAGCTGCTACCACAACTGCATATGCAACTACTGCCGCCACCACAACTGCTGCCACCACAACTGCTGTCACCACAACTTCAACCGCCACTACTACGGGCACTGGCACCACAACTGCAGCCTCCACAACAACATCCCCTTCAGCCACAACTGCAACCGCTACCACAACTGTAGCTGCCACAGTTGCAGCAGCTACTACGACAGTCCCTGCCACTACAATTGTAGATGCTACCACAACTGCATCTGCCACTACGACAGCAGTCTCTGCCACCACAACTGCAGCCACCACAACAGTAGCTGCTACCACAACTGCATCTGCCACTATGACAGCAACTGCTGCCACCACAACGGCTGCCACCACCACAACAACCGCCACATCCTCTGTAACCACAACTGCTGCCCACACTACGACAGCCGCTGCCACAACAACTACAGATGCCACTATGACAGTAGCCGCCACCACTACAATCCAAGCCACCACAACTACAACTGCCACTACTACGGGCGCTGCCATCACAACTGCAGCCGCCACTACAACATCCCCTGCAACCACAACTGCAGTCGGCACCACAAAAGTCTCATCCACCACAATTGCAACCACCACCTCCGCTGCCTACACAACTGCTAACACCACAACAGCTCCCACCAACACAACGGCAGCTGCCACTACGACAGCAGCCGCTGTCACCACAACTGCTTCCACCACGCCAGCAGTCGGCACTACTACAGCCCATCTCACCACCACCTTAGCTGCGACTATGTCAGCCTCTGCTGCCACAACTACTGTATCAGCTACCACGACAGCCATTGCAACTAGAATTGCAGCCACTACGACATCAGCCGCCACCACAACAGTCCCAGCCCCCACAACTGCAACCGGCACTACTACGGGAGTTGCCACCACAACTGCAGGTGCCACCACAACATCAGCCACCACAATAACATTATCTACCCCAACCACAACTGCATTTGACACTTCGACAACTCCCGCAGACACCACAACTGATGCCACAACTACTGTATCAGCTACCACGACAGCCGTTGCAACCAAAATTGCAGCCACTACGACATCAGCCGCCACCACAACAGTCCCAGCCCCCACAACTGCAACCGGCACTACTACGGGAGTTGCCACCACAACTGCAGGTGCAACCACAACAGCAGCCACCACAATAACATTATCTACCCCAACCACAACTGCATTTGACACTTCGACAACTCCCGCAGACACCACAACTGATGCCACAACTACTGTATCAGCTACCACGACAGCCGTTGCAACCAAAATTGCAGCCACTACGACATCAGCCGCCACCACAACAGTCCCAGCCCCCACTACTGCAACCGCCACCACCACGACAGCCCCCGCAACCACAACGGCAGCTGCCACAACTACAGCATCCCCTGTCACCACAACTGCAGCCGATACCACAACAGTCCCAGCCACCACAGCTGAAGCCGCTACTACGACAGTCCCTGTCACCACAACTGCATCTGCCACTAAGACAGCAGCCGCTGCCACCACAACTGCTGCAACCTCTACGACATCCCCTCTCACCACAACTTTATCTGCCACTACGACAGCAGCCGCTGCCACCACAACTAATGACACCACAAAAGCAGCCGTGGCCACAACAGCATCTGCCACCTCTACAACTTCATTTGCCAATTCGACATCTCCCGCTGCCACCAGAACTGCAACCGCCACTACTACAGGCGCTGCCACCACAACTGCAGCTGCCAGTACAATATCCCCTGCTACCACAACTACAGTAGCCACTTCGACAGCCCCCGCCACCACAACTGCTGCCAGCACAACATCAGCCGCCATTACAACATCCTCTGTCACCACAACTGCAGGTGATACCACAACAGCCCCATCCACCACAACTGCAACCGCCACTACTAGAGCCCCTCTCACCACAACTGCATCTGCTACTACGACAACAGCCCCTGCCACCACAACAGCATCTGCCGGTACCACAACTGCATTTGCCACTTCGACAACTCCTGCTGACACTACAACATTCTCAACCACCACAACTGCAGCCGACACTACTACAGCCCCTCTCAGTATAACTGTAGCTGCCACTATGTCGGCCCCTGCCACCACAACTGCAGCTGTTACCACCACTGCAACCGCCACTACGACAGCCCTTGCCACCAAAACTGCAGCTGCTACCACAACAGCAGCTGACGCAACTACAACTGCATCTGCTATTACGACAACAGCCGCTGTCACCACAACTGCAGCCACCTCTACAACAGTCCCAGCCACCACAACTGCAACCGCCACTACTATGGTCGGTGCCACCACAACTGCAGCCGCCACTACAACATCCCCTGTCACCACAAATGCAGCCGCCACCACAACAGTCCCAGCCACCACAACTACAGCAGCCACTACGACAGAAGCCGCTGCCTCCACAAAAGCAGCCACTACTACAACATTCACTGTCACAACAACTGCAGCCCACACTATGAAAGCCGCTGCCACCACAACTACAGCTGCCACTACGACAGCAGCCACCACCTCAACAGCCCCAGCCACCACAACTGCAGCCGCCACCACAACAGTCCCAGCCACAACAACTGCTTTCACCATAACAGCAGCCACCACTACAACATTGCCTGTCACCACAACAGCAGCTGCTACCTCAACACCAGCTTCCGCTACCACAACTGCATCTGCTACTACGACAACAGTCCCTGACACTACAACAGTCCCAGCCACCACAACAGCCGCCATTACAAAATCCCCTGTCACCACAACTGCTACTGATACCACAACAGCTGCTGGCACCACAACTGTTGCCACAACTACGTCAGCCCCTGCCACCACACTTGCAGCTGCTACCACAACAGCTGCTGCCGCAATCACTACTCTATCTGCTATTACGACAACAGCCGCTGTCACCACAGCTGCAGCCACCTCTAAAGTACCTATCTATCGATCTAGCTATCTAAAAGCCCCTATCACCCCAACTACAGACCCCAATACTACAGCCCCTGCCACCACAACTGCAGCCGCTACTACGACTCCCCATGCTAGTACTACTTCAGCTGCTACTAAAACTGCATCTGCCACTACCACAGTAACCACTACTACCTCAAATGCTGCCACCACAAGTGCATATGCAACTACTGCCGCCACCACAACTGATGCCACCACAACTGCTAGTACTACTTCAGCTCCTACTACCACAGTAACCGCTACCACCTCAACTGCTGCCACCACAAGTGCATCCGCTATCACAACTGTAGCCGCAATTATAGCCCCTGCCACTACAACTGCCACTACAACTGCAGCCACAATTATGACAGCCCCTGCCACTACAATTGCAGCTGCTACCACAACTGCATATGCAACTACTGCCTCCACCACAACTGCTGCCACCACAACTGCTGTCACCACAACTGCAGCCGCCAGTACAATATCCCCTGTCACTACAATTGCAGCTGCTACCACAACTGCTGCCACCACAACTGCAGCCACTACCACAACAGCATATGCCACCACCACGACTGCATTTGCCACATCGACAACTCCCGCTGCCACCACAATTACAACCGCCACCACAACAGTCCTGGCCACTGCAATCCCTCCTACGACAGCTGCTGCAACCACAACTGCATCTGCTACTACGACAACAGCCGCTGTCACCACAACTGCAGCTGCCACTACAAAAGCCCTTATCACTACAATTGCAGCTGCTACCACAACTGCTGCCACCACAACTGCAGCCACTACCACAACAGCATATGCCACCACCACGACTGCATTTGCCACATCGACAACTCCCGCTGCCACCACAATTGCAACCGCCACCACAACAGTCCTGGCCACTGCAATCCCTCCTACGACAGCTGCTGCAACCACAACTGCATCTGCTACTACGACAACAGCCGCTGTCACCTCAACTGCAGCTGCCACTACAAAAGCCCTTATCACCACAACTGCATCCACTACCACAACAGCATATGCCACCACCACGACTGCATTTGCCACATCGACTACTCCCGCTACGACAACAGCCACTAGCACTAGAGTAGCCACTACCACCTCAAGTGCTGCCACTACAACAGTAGCCTCCACGACAGCTCCCACCTCCACAACGGCAGCTGCTACTATGATAGCCCCTTCCCACACAACTGCAGCTAACACTACGACAGCCGCCGCATCAACTGCAGCCGCCACCACAACAACATCTGCTACTACCACAACTGCATTTGTCATTACGACAGTAGCCGCTACCACCTCAGGTGCTGCCACCACAAGTGCATCCGCTATCACAACTGTAGCCGCCACTACAACAGCTCCCGTCACCACAACTGCAGCTGCTACTATGATAGCCCCTGCAAATACAACTTCAGCTTTAACCACAACAGCATCTACCACAACAGCATCTGCTGCAACCACAACTAAATATGTTACTACAACAGCATCAGCTGCCACAACTGCAGAAGCTACCAAAACAGTCTCTGCCAATACAACAGCAACCCCCACTATGACAGCCGCTGTCACCACAACTGCAGCCCCCAATACGACAGCCGATGTCACCACAACTGCAGCCCCCACTACAACATCCCCAGCCACCACAACTGCAACCGCTCCTGCGACAGCAGCTGCCACCACAACTACAGCCCATGCTAGCACAACTGAAGCTGGTACCAAAACTGCATCTGCCACTATGACAGTAGCTGCAACCAACACAAGTGCTGCCACCACCACAGCAGCCACCACTACAACATCCCCCATCACCAGAACTGCAGCCAACACTATGACAGCCACTTCCACCACAGCAGCCACCACTACAACAGCCCCTGTCACCACAACTGCAGCCATTATTACGACAGCCCCTGACACCGCAACTGCTGCTGCTACCACAACAGCTACCACTACGACAGTAGCCGCTACCACCACAAGTGCTGCCACCACAACTGCATCAGCTACCACAACTGTAGTCGCCACTATGACAGCCCCCGTCACCACAACTGCAGCTGCCACTACGACAGCCGCTACCACAACAACTTCTGCCACCATCCCAACTGCATTTTCCACTTCGACAACTGCCACTGCCAACACAACTGCAACCACCACGTCAACAGTCCCAGTCACCAAAACTGCATCCGCATCTGACACCACAACTGCATTCGCTCCTACGACAGCTGCTGGCACCACAAGTGCAGCCGCTACCATAACAGTCCCTACCTTCACAGCCCCTGCCACCACAACTGCGTCTGCCAATACGACAGTAGCAGCAGCCACAACTACTGCCCCTGCTACCACAATTGCAGCTGCTACCACAACAGCAGCTGCCACAACCACAACTGCTGCCACCACAACTGCAGCAGCTGCCACAACAGCCGCTAACACCACAACTGCAGATGCCACTACGACAGCAACTGTTGCCAACACAACTGCTGCCATCAAGATTGCAGCCGATACCATAACAGTCCCAGCCGCCACAACTGCAATTGCCACTACTGCAACTGGCACTACAACAGCCCCTCTCACCACAACTCTAGCCACCACTACGTCAGCCCCTGTCACCACAACTGCAGCTGTTACTACGAAATCCCATGTCACCATAACTGCAGCCCTCACTACGACAGCTGCTGCCACCACAACTGCAGCTGCCACTATGACTGCAGCCGTTGCCACCACAACAGCAGTAGAAACTAAAAAATCCCCTGTCACCATTTCTGCAGCTGCACCCACCACAACCGGAGCCACCATAACAACATCACCTGTGAAGACCACTGCTCCCCCTCCTTCGAAAGCAATTGCTTCGATTGCAGAAGATGACGCAACAGAAGATGACGCAATCGCAACTGCAGCTGCCACTACAACAGCTACCACCACAAATGTAGCCGATAACACAACAGTCCCTACCACCACGACAGCAGTGGCTGCCACCACAATTGAAACAGCTACCACAGCAGTCCCTTCGACCACAACTACAACTGCAGCTGCTACTACAATATCTGCCACCAGGACAACAGCCACTGCCATCACAACTGCAGCTGCAACTACGACACCCCCTGCCACCATAACTGTAGCAAGTACAACGACAGCATATGGCACCATACCAACTGTATTTGCCACTTCAACAACTGCCGCTGTCAAAACAACTGAAACCATCACCAGAACAGTTTCGGACACCACAACATCACCCGCATCTACAACATCCCTTACAATCACAACTGCAGCCGCTCCTATGACAGGTGCTGCCACCACAATTGTAGCTGCTACCACAAAAGCAGCTGCTGCCACTAAAACCGCAGCCAACACTATAACATCCCCTGTAACTGCAACTGCTACCACAACTACAGTTGCCACTAAGATAACAGCCACTCACACCACATCTAAAATCGCCACTACTACAGCCCCTGCCACCAAAACTGCAGCTGCCACTATGACAGCAGCAACTCCCACCAAAACTGCAGCTACTAAAAAAAGGGCTGTAGCCGCCGCAAATGCACCTGCTATCAGAACTGTAGCCGCAACTACAACAGCTCCTGCCAACACAAATGTAGCCGCAACCACAACAACCCCTGCCACCACAACTGCAGCTGCCACTATGACAGCTGCTGCCACTACAACATCCCCAGTAACCACAACTGCAACTGCTACCACAACTACAGTTGCCACTACAATAACAGCCACTCCAACCACATCTAAAATCGCCACTACTACAGCCCCTGCCACCAAAACTGCAGCCGCTACCATAAATGCATATGCCACTAACATAACAGCCGCTGCCACCACAACTGCAGCGGCCACTACCACAGCCGTTGCCACAACTGTATCTGCCCCTAACACAACAGCTGCTTCCACCCCAACTGCAGCCGCCACCACGACAGCCACTGCCTCCACAACTGCAGCTGCCACTATGACATCAGCAACTGCCATCAAAACTGTTGCCACCAAATCTACAGATGCCGGAAATGCATCTGCTATCAGAACTGTAGCCGCAACTACAACAACCCCTAGCAAAACAGCTGTAGCCGCAACCACAACAACCCCTGCCAACACAACTGTAGCCGCAACCACAACAACCCCTGCCAACACAACTGTTGCCGCAACCACAACAGCCGCTTCCACCCCAACTGCAGCCGCCACCACGACAGCCACTGCCTCCACAACTGCAGCTGCCACTATGACAGCAGCAACTCCCACCAAAACTGCAGCTACTAAAAAAAGAGCTGTAGCCGCCGCAAATGCATCTGCTATCAGAACTGTAGCCGCAACTACAACAACGCCTGCCAACACAACTGAAGCCGCAACCAAAACAACCTCTGCCAACACAACTGTAGCCGCAACCACATCAACCCCTGCCAACACAACTGTAGCCGCAACCACAACAACCCCTGCCAACACAACTGCAGCCGCCACTACAACATCCCCTGTAACCACAACTGCAACTGCTACCACAACTACAGTTGCAACAACAATAACAGCTACTCCCACCACATCTAAAATCGCCACTACTACAGCCCCTGCCATTAAAACTGCAGCCGCTACCACAACTGCATATGCCCCTAACTCAACAGCCGCTTCCACCCCAACTGCAGCCGCCACCACGACAGCCACTGCCTCCACAACTGCAGCTGCCACTATGACAGCAGCAACTGCCACCAAAACCGCAGCTACAAAAAAAAGAGCTGTAGCCGCCGCAAATGCATCTGCTATTAGAACTGTAGCTGCAAATACAACAACCCCTGCCAACACAACTGTAGCCGCAACCACAACAACCCCTGCCAACACAACTGTAGCCACAACCACGACAACCCCTGCCACCACAACTGCAGCTGCCACTATGACAGCTGCTGCCACTAAAACTGCAGCCGCCACTACAACATCCCCTGTAACCAGAGCTGCCACTGCTTTCACAACTACAGTTGCAACTACAATAACAATAACTCCCTCCTTATCTAAAATCGCCACTACTACAGCCCCTGCCACCAAAACTGCAGCCGCTACCACAACTGCATATGCCAATAACACAACAGCCGCTGCCACCACAACTGCAGCGGCCACTACCACAGCCGCTGCCACAACTGTATCTGCCACTAACACAACAGCCGCTGCCACCACAACTGCAGCGGCCACTACCACAGCCGCTGCCACAACTGTATCTGCCCCTAACACAACAGCCGCTTCCACCCCAACTGCAGCCGCCACCACAACAGCCACTGCCTCCACAACTGTAGCCGCAACCACAACAACCCCTGCCACCACAACTGTAGCCGCAACCACAACAACCCCTGCCACCACAACTGCAGCTGCCACTATGACAGCTGCTGCCAATAAAACTGCAGCCGCCACTACCACATCCCCAGTAACCACAACTGCAACTGCTACCACAACTACAGTTGCCACTACAATAACAGCCACTCCCACCACATCTAAAATCGCCACTACTACAGCCCCTGCCACCAAAACTGCAGCCGCTACCATAAATGCATATGCCACTAACACAACAGCCGCTGCCACCACAACTGCAGCGGCCACTACCACAGCCGCTGCCACAACTGTATCTGCCCCTAACACAACAGCCGCTTCCACCCCAACTGCAGCCGCCACCACGACAGCCACTGCCTCCACAACTGTAGCCGCAACCACAACAACCCCTGCCAACACAACTGTAGCCACAACCACGACAACCCCTGCCACCACTACTGCAGCTTCCACTATGACAGCTGCTACCACTAAAACTGCAGCCGCCACTACAACATCCCCTGTAACCAGAGCTGCAACTGCTACCACAACTACAGTTGCAACTACAATAACAATAACTCCCTCCTTATCTAAAATCGCCACTACTACAGCCCCTGCCACCAAAACTGCAGCCGCTGCCACAACTGTATCTGCCCCTAACACAACAGCCGCTTCCACCCCAACTGCAGCCACCACTACGACAGCCACTGCCTCCACAACTGTAGCCGCAACCACAACAACCCCTGCCAACACAACTGTAGCCACAACCACGACAACCCCTGCCACCACAACTGCAGCTGCCACTATGACAGCTGCTGCCACTAAAACTGCAGCCGCCACTACAACATCCCCTGTAACCAGAGCTGCAACTGCTACCACAACTACAGTTGCAACTACAATAACAATAACTCCCTCCTTATCTAAAATCGCCACTACTACAGCCCCTGCCACCACAACTGCAGCTGCCACTATGACAGCTGCTGCCAATAAAACTGCAGCCGCCACTACCACATCCCCAGTAACCACAACAGCCGCTTCCACCCCAACTGTAGCCGCAACCACAACAACCCCTGCCACCACAACTGCAGCTGCCACTATGACAGCTGCTGCCAATAAAACTGCAGCCGCCACTACCACATCCCCAGTAACCACAACAGCCGCTTCCACCCCAACTGCAGCTGCCACTATGACAGCAGCAACTGCCACCAAAACCGTAGCTACTAAAAAAAGAGCTGTAGCCGCCGCAAATGCATTCGCTATCAGAACTGTAGCCGCAACTACAACAACCTCTGCCAACACAACTGTAGCCGCAACCACAACAACCCCTGCCACCACAACTGCAGCTGCCACTATGACAGCTGCTGCCAATAAAACTGCAGCCGCCACTACAACATCCCCTGTAACCACAACTGCAACCACAACTACAGTTGCAACAACAATAACAGCTACTCCCACCACATCTAAAATCGCCACTACTACAGCCCCTGCCATTAAAACTGCAGCCGCTACCACAACTGCATATGCCCCTAACTCAACAGCCTCTTCCACCCCAACTGCAGCCGCCACCACGACAGCCACTGCCTCCACAACTGCAGCTGCCACTATGACAGCAGCAACTGCCACCAAAACCGCAGCTACAAAAAAAAGAGCTGTAGCCGCCGCAAATGCATCTGCTATTAGAACTGTAGCTGCAAATACAACAACCCCTGCCAACACAACTGTAGCCGCAACCACAACAACCCCTGCCACCACAACTGTAGCCACAACCACGACAACCCCTGCCACCACAACTGCAGCTGCCATTATGACAGCTGCTGCCACTAAAACTGCAGCCGCCACTACAACATCCCCTGTAACCAGAGCTGCAACTGCTACCACAACTACAGTTGCAACTACAATAACAGCCACCCCCTCCTTATCTAAAATCGCCACTACTACAGCCCCTGCCACCAAAACCGCAGCTACTAAAAAAAGAGCTGTAGCCGCCGCAAATGCATCTGCTATCAGAACTGTAGCCGCAACTACAACAGCTCCTGCCAACACAACTGTAGCTACAACCACGACAACCCCTGCCAACACAACTGTAGCTACAACCACGACAACCCCTGCCACCACAACTGCAGCCATAACCACATCAACCCCTGCCAACACAACTGTAGCCACAACCACGACAACCCCTGCCACCACAACTGCAGCTTCCACTATGACAGCTGCTACCACTAAAACTGCAGCCGCCACTACAACATCCCCTGTAACCAGAGCTGCAACTGCTACCACAACTACAGTTGCAACTACAATAACAATAACTCCCTCCTTATCTAAAATCGCCACTACTACAGCCCCTGCCACCAAAACTGCAGCCGCTGCCACAACTGTATCTGCCCCTAACACAACAGCCGCTTCCACCCCAACTGCAGCCGCCACCACGACAGCCACTGCCTCCACAACTGTAGCCGCAACCACAACAACCCCTGCCAACAAAACTGTAGCCGCAACCACAACAACCCCTGCCACCACAACTGCAGCTGCAACTATGACAGCTGCTGCCACTAAAACTGCAGCCGCCACTACAACATACCCAGTAACCAGAGCTGCAACTGCTACCACAACTACATTTGCCACTACAATAACAATAACTCCCACCACATCTAAAATCGCCACTACAACATCCCCTGTAACCAGAGCTGCAACTGCTACCACAACTACAGTTGCAACTACAATAACAATAACTCCCACCACATCTAAAATCACATCTAAAAAAGCCACTATGACAGCAGCAACTGCCACCAAAACCTCAGCTACAAAAAAAAGAGCTGTAGCCGCCGCAAATGCATCTGCTATTAGAAGTGTAGCCGCAACCACAACAACCCCTGCCAACACAACTGTAGCCACAACCACGACAACCCCTGCCACCACAACTGCAGCTGCCATTATGACAGCTGCTGCCACTAAAACTGCAGCCGCCACTACAACATCCCCTGTAACCAGAGCTGCAACTGCTACCACAACTACAGTTGCAACTACAATAACAGCCACTCCCTCCTTATCTAAAATCGCCACTACTACAGCCCCTGCCACCAAAACCGCAGCTACTAAAAAAAGAGCTTTAGCCGCCGCAAATGCATCTGCTATCAGAACTGTAGCCGCAACTACAACAGCTCCTGCCAACACAACTGTAGCTACAACCACGACAACCCCTTCCACCACAACTGCAGCCATAACCACATCAACCCCTGCCAACACAACTGTAGCCACAACCACGACAACCCCTGCCACCACAACTGCAGCTTCCACTATGACAGCTGCTACCACTAAAACTGCAGCCGCCACTACAACATCCCCTGTAACCAGAGCTGAAACTGCTACCACAACTACAGTTGCAGCTACAATAACAATAACTCCCTCCTTATCTAAAATCGCCACTACTACAGCCCCTGCCACCAAAACTGCAGCCGCTGCCACAACTGTATCTGCCCCTAACACAACAGCCGCTTCCACCCCAACTGCAGCCGCCACCACGACAGCCACTGCCTCCACAACTGTAGCCGCAACCACAACAACCCCTGCCAACAAAACTGTAGCCGCAACCACAACAACCCCTGCCACCACAACTGCAGCTGCAACTATGACAGCTGGTGCCACTAAAACTGCAGCCGCCACTACAACATACCCAGTAACCAGAGCTGCAACTGCTACCACAACTACATTTGCCACTACAATAACAGCCACTCCCACCACATCTAAAATCGCCACTACTACAGCCGCTGCCACCAAAACTGCAGCCGCTACCACAGCCGCTGCAACAACTGTATCTGCCCCTAACACAACAGCCGCTTCCACCCCAACTGCAGCCGCCACCACGACAGCCAAAGCCTCCACAACTGCAGCTGCCACTATGACAGCAGCAACTGCCACCAAAACCTCAGCTACAAAAAAAAGAGCTGTAGCCGCCGCAAATGCATCTGCTATTAGAACTGTAGCCGCAACCACAACAACCCCTGCCAACACAACTGTAGCCACAACCACGACAACCCCTGCCACCACAACTGCAGCTGCCATTATGACAGCTGCTGCCACTAAAACTGCAGCCGCCACTACAACATCCCCTGTAACCAGAGCTGCAACTGCTACCACAACTACAGTTGCAACTACAATAACAGCCACTCCCTCCTTATCTAAAATCGCCACTACTACAGCCCCTGCCACCAAAACCGCAGCTACTAAAAAAAGAGCTGTAGCCGCCGCAAATGCATCTGCTATCAGAACTGTAGCCGCAACTACAACAGCTCCTGCCAACACAACTGTAGCTACAACCACGACAACCCCTGCCACCACAACTGCAGCCATAACCACATCAACCCCTGCCAACACAACTGTAGCCACAACCACGACAACCCCTGCCACCACAACTGCAGCTGCCATTATGACAGCTGCTGCCACTAAAACTGCAGCCGCCACTATGACAGCAGCAACTGCCACCAAAACCTCAGCTACAAAAAAAAGAGCTGTAGCCGCCGCAAATGCATCTGCTATTAGAACTGTAGCCGCAACCACAACAACCCCTGCCAACACAACTGTAGCCACAACCACGACAACCCCTGCCACCACAACTGCAGCTGCCATTATGACAGCTGCTGCCACTAAAACTGCAGCCGCCACTACAACATCCCCTGTAACCAGAGCTGCAACTGCTACCACAACTGCAGCGGCCACTACCACAGCCGCTGCAACAACTGTATCTGCCCCTAACACAACAGCCGCTTCCACCCCAACTGCAGCCGCCACCACGACAGCCACTGCCTCCACAACTGTAGCCGCAACCACAACAACCCCTGCCAACAAAACTGTAGCCGCAACCACAACAACCCCTGCCACCACAACTGCAGCTGCCACTATGACAGCTGCTGCCACTAAAACTGCAGCCGCCACTACAACATTCCCAGTAACCACAACTGCAACTGCTACCACAACTACAGTTGCAACTACAATAACAGCCACTCCCACCACATCTAAAATCGCCACTACTACAGCCCCTGCCACCAAAACTGCAGCCGCTACCATAAATGCATATGCCACTAACACAACAGCCGCTGCCACCACAACTGCAGCGGCCACTACCACAGCCGCTGCAACAACTGTATCTGCCCCTAACACAACAGCCGCTTCCACCCCAACTGCAGCCGCCACCACGACAGCCAAAGCATCCACAACTAAAGCTGCCACTATGACAGCAGCAACTGCCACCAAAACTGCTGCCACCAAAACCGTAGCTACTAAAAAAAGAGCTGTAGCCGCCGCAAATGCATTCGCTATCAGAACTGTAGCCGCAACTACAACAACCCCTGCCAACACAACTGTAGCCGCAACCACAACAACCCCTGCCAACACAACTGTAGCCGCAACCACAACAACCCCTGCCACCACAACTGCAGCTGCCACTATGACAGCAGCAACTGCCACCAAAACTGCTGCCACCAAAACCGTAGCCACTAAAAAAAGAGCTGTAGCCGCCGCAAATGCATTCGCTATCAGAACTGTAGCCGAAACTACAACAACCCCTGCCAACACAACTGTAGCCGCAACCACAACAACCCCTGCCAACACAACTGTAGCCGCAACCACAACAACCCCTGCCACCACAACTGCAGCTGCCACTATGACAGCTGCAGCCAATAAAACTGCAGCCGCCACTACAACATCCCCTGTAACCACAACTGCATCTGCTACCACAACTACAGTTGCAACAACAATAACAGCCACTGCCTCCACAACTGTAGCCGCAACCACAACAACCCCTGCCAACAAAACTGTAGCCGCAACCACAACAACCCCTGCCACCACAACTGCAGCTGCAACTATGACAGCTGCTGCCACTAAAACCGCAGCTACTAAAAAAAGAGCTGTAGCCGCCGCAAATGCATCTGCTATCAGAACTGTAGCCGCAACTACAACAGCTCCTGCCAACACAACTGTAGCTACAACCACGACAACCCCTGCCACCACAACTGCAGCCATAACCACATCAACCCCTGCCAACACAACTGTAGCCACAACCACGACAACCCCTGCCACCACAACTGCAGCTTCCACTATGACAGCTGCTGCCAATAAAACTGCAGCCGCCACTACAACATCCCCTGTAACCACAACTGCAACTGCTACCACAACTACAGTTGCAACTACAATAACATTTAATACCATTACATCTAAAATCGCCACTGCTACAGCCCCTGCCACCAAAACTGCAGCCGCTACCACAACTGCATATGCCACTAACACAACAGCCGCTGCCACCACAACTGCAGCGGCCACTACCACAGCCACTACCACAACTGCATATGCCCCTAACACAACAGCCGCTTCCACCCCAACTGCAGCCGCCACCACGACAGCCTCTGTCTCCACAACTGCAGCTGCCACTATAACAACTGCGGCCACTAAAACTGCAGCCGCCACTACAACAACCCCTGTAACCAGAGCTGCAACTGCTACCACAACTACAGTTGCAACTATAATAACAATAACTCCCACCACATCTAAAATCGCCACTACTACAGCCCCTGCCACCAAAACTGCAGCCGCTACCATAAATGCATATGCCACTAAAACAACAGCCGCTGCCACCACAACTGCAGCGGCCACTACCACAGCCGCTGCAACAACTGTATCTGCCCCTAACACAACAGCCGCTTCCACCCCAACTGCAGCCGCCACCACGACAGCCAAAGCCTCCACAACTGCAGCTGCCACTATGACAGCAGCAACTGCCACCAAAACTGCTGCCACCAAAACCGTAGCTACTAAAAAAAGAGCTGTAGCCGCCGCAAATGCATTCGCTATCAGAACTGTAGCCGCAACTACAACAACCTCTGCCAACACAACTGTAGCCGCAACCACAACAACCCCTGCCACCACAACTGCAGCTGCCACTATGACAGCTGCTGCCAATAAAACTGCAGCCGCCACTACAACATCCCCTGTAACCACAACTGCAACCACAACTAGAGTTGCAACAACAATAACAGCTACTCCCACCACATCTAAAATCGCCACTACTACAGCCCCTGCCATTAAAACTGCAGCCGCTACCACAACTGCATATGCCACTAACTCAACAGCCGCTTCCACCCCAACTGCAGCCGCCACCACGACAGCCACTGCCTCCACAACTGCAGCTGCCACTATGACAGCAGCAACTGCCACCAAAACCGCAGCTACAAAAAAAAGAGCTGTAGCCGCCGCAAATGCATCTGCTATTAGAACTGTAGCTGCAAATACAACAACCCCTGCCAACACAACTGTAGCTGCAACCACAACAACCCCTGCCAACACAACTGTAGCCACAACCACGACAACCCCTGCCACCACAACTGCAGCTGCCACTATGACAGCTGCTGCCACTAAAACTGCAGCCGCCACTACAACATCCCCTGTAACCAGAGCTGCAACTGCTACCACAACTACAGTTGCAACTACAATAACAATAACTCCCTCCTTATCTAAAATCGCCACTACTACAGCCCCTGCCACCAAAACTGCAGCCGCTACCACAACTGCATATGCCACTAACACAACAGCCGCTGCCACCACAACTGCACCGGCCACTACCACAGCCGCTGCCACAACTGTATCTGCCCCTAACACAACAGCCGCTTCCACCCCAACTGCAGCCGCCACCACGACAGCCACTGCCTCCACAACTGTAGCCGCAACCACAACAACCCCTGCCACCACAACTGTAGCCGCAACCACAACAACCCCTGCCACCACAACTGCAGCTGCCACTATGACAGCTGCTGCCAATAAAACTGCAGCAGCCACTACCACATCCCCAGTAACCACAACTGCAACTGCTACCACAACTACAGTTGCCACTACAATAACAGCCACTCCCACCACATCTAAAATCGCCACTACTACAGCCCCTGCCACCAAAACTGCAGCCGCTACCATAAATGCATATGCCACTAACACAACAGCCGCTGCCACCACAACTGCAGCGGCCACTACCACAGCCGCTGCAACAACTGTATCTGCCCCTAACACAACAGCCGCTTCCACCCCAACTGCAGCTGCCACTATGACAGCAGCAACTGCCACCAAAACCGTAGCTACTAAAAAAAGAGCTGTAGCCGCCGCAAATGCATTCGCTATCAGAACTGTATCCGCAACTACAACAACCTCTGCCAAGACAACTGTAGCCGCAACCACAACAACCCCTGCCACCCCAACTGCAGCCGCCACCACGACAGCCACTGCCTCCACAACTGTAGCCGCAACCACAACAACCCCTGCCAACACAACTGTAGCTGCAACCACAACAACCCCTGCCACCACAACTGCAGCTGCAACTATGACAGCTGCTGCCACTAAAACTGCAGCCGCCACTACAACATACCCAGTAACCACAACTGCAACTGCTACCACAACTACATTTGCCACTACAATAACAGCCACTCCCACCACATCTAAAATCGCCACTACTACAGCCCCTGCCACCAAAACTGCAGCCGCTACCACAGCCGCTGCAACAACTGTATCTGCCCCTAACACAACAGCCGCTTCCACCCCAACTGCAGCCGCCACCACGACAGCCAAAGCCTCCACAACTGCAGCTGCCACTATGACAGCAGCAACTGCCACCAAAACCTCAGCTACAAAAAAAAGAGCTGTAGCCGCCGCAAATGCATCTGCTATTAGAACTGTAGCCGCAACCACAACAACCCCTGCCAACACAACTGCAGCTTCCACTATGACAGCTGCTACCACTAAAACTGCAGCCGCCACTACAACATCCCCTGTAACCAGAGCTGCAACTGCTACCACAACTGCAGTGGCCACTACCACAGCCGCTGCAACAACTGTATCTGCCCCTAACACAACAGCCGCTTCCACCCCAACTGCAGCCGCCACCACGACAGCCACTGCCTCCACAACTGTAGCCGCAACCACAACAACCCCTGCCAACAAAACTGTAGCCGCAACCACAACAACCCCTGCCACCACAACTGCAGCTGCCACTATGACAGCTGCTGCCACTAAAACTGCAGCCGCCACTACAACATCCCCAGTAACCACAACTGCAACTGCTACCACAACTACAGTTGCAACTACAATAACAGCCACTCCCACCACATCTAAAATCGCCACTACTACAGCCCCTGCCACCAAAACTGCAGCCGCTACCATAAATGCATATGCCACTAACACAACAGCCGCTGCCACCACAACTGCAGCGGCCACTACCACAGCCGCTGCAACAACTGTATCTGCCCCTAACACAACAGCCGCTTCCACCCCAACTGCAGCCGCCACCACGACAGCCAAAGCATCCACAACTAAAGCTGCCACTATGACAGCAGCAACTGCCACCAAAACTGCTGCCACCAAAACCGTAGCTACTAAAAAAAGAGCTGTAGCCGCCGCAAATGCATTCGCTATCAGAACTGTAGCCGCAACTACAACAACCCCTGCCAACACAACTGTAGCCGCAACCACAACAACCCCTGCCAACACAACTGTAGCCGCAACCACAACAACCCCTGCCACCACAACTGCAGCTGCCACTATGACAGCTGCAGCCAATAAAACTGCAGCCGCCACTACAACATCCCCTGTAACCACAACTGCATCTGCTACCACAACTACAGTTGCAACAACAATAACAGCTACTCCCACCACATCTAAAATCGCCACTACTACAGCCCCTGCCACCAAAACTAGAGCCGCTACCACAACTGCATATGCCACTATGACAGCAGCAACTGCCACCAAAACCGCAGCTACTAAAAAAAGAGCTGTAGCCGCCGCAAATGCATCTGCTATCAGAACTGTAGCCGCAACTACAACAGCTCCTGCCAACACAACTGTAGCTACAACCACGACAACCCCTGCCACCACAACTGCAGCCATAACCACATCAACCCCTGCCAACACAACTGTAGCCGCAACCACGACAACCCCTGCCACCACAACTGCAGCTGCCACTATAACAACTGCTGCCACTAAAACTGCAGCCGCCACTACAACATCCCCTGTAACCACAGATGCAACTGCTACCACAACTACAGTTGCAACTACAATAACAGCTACTCCCACCACATCTAAAATCGCCAAAGCTACAGCACCTGCCACCCAAACTGCAGCCTCTACCACAACTGCATATGCCACTAACACAACAGCCGCTGCCACCACAACTGCAGCGGCCACTACCACAGCCGCTGCCACAACTGTATCTGCCCCTAACACAACAGCCGCTTCCATCCCAACTGCAGCCGCCACCACGATAGCCACTGCCTCCACAACTGCAGCTGCCACTATGACATCAGCAACTGCCATCAAAACTGTTGCCACCAAATCTACAGATGCCGGAAATGCATCTGCTATCAGAACTGTAGCCGCAACTACAACAACCCCTGCCAACACAACTGTAGCCGCAACCACAACAACCCCTGCCAACACAACTGTAGCCGCAACCACGACAACCCCTGCCACCACAACTGCAGCTGCCACTACGACAGCTGCTGCCACTAAAACTGCAGCCGCCACTACAACATCCCCTGTAACCGCAACTGCAACTACAATAACAGCCACTCCCACCACATCTAAAATCTTCACTACAACACCCCCTGTAACCACAACTGCAACTGCTACCACAACTACAGGTGCAACAACAATAACAGCTACTCCCACCACATCTAAAATCTCCACTACTACAGCCCCTGCCACCAAAACTGCTGCCGCTACCACAACTGCATATGCCCCTAACACAACAGCCGCTTCCACCCCAACTGCAGCCGCCACCACGACAGCCTCTGCCGCCACCAAAACCAACACAAACCCTGCAAACACAGCTGTGGCTGCCACTACAACATCCCCTGCATCCACAATTGCAATTGCAACCACAACAGCAGCAGCCACAACTAAAACTGCAGTTTCCAATATGATAACAGCCACTGCCACCACTTTTGCAGCTACCACATCTCTAACTGCCACTACGACAGCCCCCGTCAGCACAACTGCAGCAGCCACTACAACAGCCGCTGCAACCACAACTGCAGCCGCTACCACAACAGCACCTGTCACCACCACAATTGCATTTGCAGTACGACAGCCCCCGCCACAACAATTGCAGAACTGCAGCCGCTCAAACGACAGCTGCTGCCACCACAACTGCAGCCGCTCCTACAAAAGCTGCTGCCAGAACAATTGCAGCTGCTACCAAAATAGCAGATTCCACAACTACAACTGCAGATGCCACTGTGATAACAGCCACTGCCATCACAACTGCAGCCTCCACCACAACTGCATCCGCTACCACAACTGCAGCCGCAACTATGACAGCCCCCGCCACCACAACTGCAGTCACCACCACAACTGCAGCCGGGACCACAACTGCAACTACTACCACAACTGTAGCCGCAATTACGAGAGCCCACACCACCATAACTGCAGCCTCCACCACAACTGCATCTGCTACCACAACTGCAGCTGCCACCAAAACTTCATCCGCTACCACAACTGTAGCTGCCACTGCGACAGTCCCCGCCACCACAACTGCAGCAGCCACCACAACTGCATCCTCTACCACAACTGCATCCGCTACCACAACTGTAACTGCACTAGGACAATGCCTGCCACAACAATTGCAGCCGCAACCACAACTGCATCCACTACCACAACAGCATCTGTCACCACCACAACTGCAATTGCAGTAGGAAAGCCCCCGCCACAACAATTGCAGAACTGCAGCCTCTCAAACGACAGCAACTGCCACCACAACTGCAGCCGCCAATACGACAGCCCCTGCCACCCCAGCTACAGCCGCTACCACAACTGCATCTGCCACTTCGACAGCAGCTGCTGCAACTACAACTGCAGCTGCCACCACAACAGCCCTAGCCACCAGAACTGCAGCCTCCACCACAACTGCATCCGCTATCACAACTACAGCCGCAACTACAACAGCCCCCTCCACCACAACTGCAGCCGCTACCACAACTGTAGCCGCAAATACGACATCCCCCGCCACCAAAACTGCAGCCACCACCACAACTCTAGCCGGCACCACAACTGCATCCGCTACCACAATTGTAACCGCACCTACGACAGCCCCTGCCACAACAATTGCAGCCGCTACAACAACTACATCCACTACCATAACTGCAGCCGCCACCGAATCTGCATCCGATACCACAACTGTAGCCGCCAGTACGACAGTCCCCGCCAACACAACTGCAGCCGCCAACACAACCACAGCAGCCAGCACAACTGCATCCACTACCACAACTGCATCCGCTACCACAACTGTAGCCACCACCACAACTTCATCCGCTACCACAACTGTAGCCGACAATACGACAGCCCCCGCCACGTCAACTGCATGCCCTACTACAACTGTAGCCACCACTACGACAACCCGCGCTACTACTACAGTCCCTCTCACCACAACTGCAGCCGGCACCACAACTGCATCTGCTACCACAACTGTAACCGCACCTACAACAGCCGCCTCCACAACAATTGCAGCCGCTACAACAACTACATCCACTACCATAACTGCAGCCGCCACCGAAACTGCATCCGGTACCACAACTGTAGCCGCCACTACAACAACCCCCACCACTACTACAGCAGCCGGCACCACAACTGCATCCGCTACCACAACTGTAACTGCACCTACGACATCCCCCGCCACAACAATTGCAGCCGCTACAACAACTACATCTGCTACCATAACTGCAGATGCCACCGAAACTGCATCCGCTACCAAAACTGTAGCCGCCAGTACGACAGTCCCAGCCAACACAACTGCAGCCGCCAACACAGCTGCAGCAGTCACCACAACTGCATCTGCTACCACAACTGTAACCGCACCTACAACAGCCGCCTCCACAACAATTGCAGCCGCTACAACAACTACATCCACTACCATAACTGCAGCCGCCACCGAAACTGCATCCGCTACCACAACTGTAGCCGCCACTACTACAGCAGCCGGCACCACAACTGCATCCGCTACCACAACTGTAACTGCACCTACGACATCCCCCGCAACAACATTTGCAGCCGCTACAACAACTACATCTGCTACCATAACTGCAGCCGTGACCGAAACTGCATCCGCTATCAAAACTGTAGCCGCCAGTACGACAGTCCCAGCCAACACAACTGCAGCCGCCAACACAGCTGCAGCAGTCACCACAACTGCATCTGCTACCACAACTGTAACCGCACCTACGACAGCTGCCGCCACAACAATTGCAGCCGATACAGCAACTACATCCACTACCATAACTGCAGCCGCCACCGAAACTGCATCCGCTACCAAAACTGTAGCCGCCAGTACGACAGTCCCCGCCAACACAACTGCAGCCGCCAACACAGCCACAGCAGCCAGCACAACTGCATCCACTACCACAACTGCATCCGCTACCACAACTGTAGCCACCACCACAACTTCATCCGCTACCACAACTGTAGCCGACACTACGACAGCCCCTGCCACGACAACTGCATGCACTACGACAACTGTAGCCACCACTACGACAACCCGCGCCACTACTACAGTCCCTCTCAGCACAACTGCAGCCGACACCACAACTGCATCTGCTACCACAACTGTAACCGCACCTACAACAGCCGCTGCCACAACAATTGCAGCCGCTACAACAACTACATCCACTACCATAACTGCAGCCGCCACCGAAACTCTATCCGCTACCAAAACGGTAGCCGCCAGTATGACAGTCCCCGCCAACACAACTGCAGCCACCAACACAGCTGCAGCAGTCATCATAACAGCAGCTGCTACCAAAACTGTAGCCACCACAACAACTTCATCCGCTACCACAACTGTAGCCGCCACTACAACAACCCCCGGCACTACTACAGCAGCCAGCACCACAACTGCATCCGCTACCACAACTGTAACTGCACCTACGACATCCCCTGCCACAACAATTGCAGCCGCTACAACAACTACATCCGCTACCATAACTGTAGCCGACACTACGACAGCCCCCGCCACTACAACTGCATGCGCTACGACAACTGTAGCCACCACTACTACAACCCGCGCCACTACTACAGGCCCTCTCACCACAACTGCAGCCAGCACCTCAACTGCATCTGCTACCACAACTGTAACCGCACCTACAACAGCCGCCGCCACAACAATTGCAGCCGCTACAACAACTACATCCACTACCATAACTGCAGACGCCACCGAAACTGCATCCGCTACCAAAACTGTAGCTGCCAGTACGACAGTCCCCGCCAACACAACTGCAGCCACCAACACAGCTGCAGCAGTCACCATAACTGCAGCCGCTACCAAAACTGTAGCCACCACAACAACTTCATCCGCTACCACAACTGTAGCCGCCACTACAACAACCCCCGCCACTACTACAGCAGCCAGCACCAGAACTGCATCCGCTACCACAACTGTAACTGCACCTACGACATCCCCTGCCACAACAACTGCAGCCGCTACAACAACTACATCCGCTACCATAACTGCAGCCGCCACCGAAACTGCATCCGCTACCAAAACTGTAGCTGCCAGTACGACAGTCCTAGCCAACACAACTGCAGCCGCCAACGCAGCTGCAGCAGTCACCACAACTGCATCAGCTACCACAACTGTAACCGCACCTACGACAGCTGCCGCCACAACAATTGCAGCCGATACAACAACTACATCCACTACCATAACTGCAGCCGCCACCGAAACTGCATCTGCTACCAAAACTGTAGCTGCCAGTACGACAGTCCCCGCCAACACAGCTGCAGCAGTCACCACAACTGCATCCGCTACCACAACTGTAACCGCACCTACGACAGCTGCCGCCACAACAATTACAGCCGATACTACAACTACATCCGCTACCACAACTGTAGCCGCCACTACAACAACCCCCGCCACTACTACAGCAGCCGGCACCACAACTGCGTCCGCTACCACAACTGTAACTGCACCTACGACAGCCCCCGCCACAACAATTGCAGCCGCTACAACAACTACATCCACTACCATCATTGCAGCCGCCACCGAACCTGCATCCGTTACCAAAACTGTAGCCGCCAGTACGACAGGCCCCACCAACACAACTGCACCAGCCACCACAACTGCATCCGCTACCACAACTGAAGCCGCCACTACGACAATCCCCGCCACAACATTTGCAGCCGCCACAACGACTACAGCCCCTCTCACCACAACTGTAGCCATAACTACGCCGGCCCCTGCCACCAACTGCAGCCGCTACCACAACTGCATCTGCCACTATGAAATTAGCCGCTACCAGCTGCAACTATGACATTAGCTGCTGCCACCACAAATTCTGCCAACACTACTGCAGTCGCTACTTCAACAGTATCTGCTACCAACACAGTTGCAGCTGCCACTTCGACAACAGCCGCTGCTACCCCAACTGCAGCTGCAACTATAACAGCCGCCACCACAACTTCATGCCACTACATTAACAGCCAATCTACCACAACTGCATCTGCCACTAAGAGAAGAGCCACTGCCACAACAACTGCAGCCGCCACAATGAAAACGCCTGCCACCACAACTGCATCCGCCACTATGACATATTTTGCCACCACATCCGCAGCTGCAACTACGACAAAAGCTGCTGCCATCATAACTGCTGCCACTACTTTAGTCGCTACCACAAAAGTATTGGCCACCAACACAACTGCAGCTGCCACTTTGACAACAAAGTGATACCACAACTGCTACCACAACTGCAGCCGCTCCTACGACAGCTGCTGCCACCACAACTGCAGTTGATACTACAACAGCAGCTACCACAACCACAACTGCAGCCTCCACTACGATAGAACCTGTTGCCACAACTGGAGCCGCCACTACCCCAGCTCCAGCCGCCACAACTGCAGCCGCTACTACAACAGCCACTGCCACCACAAGTGCAGCTGCAACAAAGGTAGCTGTCTCCACCAAAACTGCTGCTGCCACAAAGACTACACCCACCACAACTGCAGCCTCCACTACAACAGCCCCTGCCACTACAACATCAGCTGCTTCCACCACAACTGCAGCCGCTGCCACCACAACTGCAGCCGCTGCCACCACAACTGCTGCCACCAGAACTGAAGCCACTACCACAACAGTCCCTGCCACCACAACAGCAACTACGACATCCGTTGCCACCAAAACTGCAGCCGCTCCTACGACAGCTGCTTCCACCACAACTGCAGCTGCTACCACTACAACAGCCACTGCCCCCACAACTGAACCTGCCATTATGACAGCAGCCACCACCACGAAAGTAACCTGCCACTATGACAGTAGACGCTGCAACCAAAATTGCTGATACCATACCTATAGCCTCTACTATGACAGCCGCTGCCACCACAATTGCAGCCGCCACTACAACAGCAACCACAACTTCAGCCGCTCCTATGACAGCTGTTTCCTCAACATCCAAGCTGGGGGAAAAAGTATATTAATGTATACTTATATATATTCAATTAAAATAAACTTCAAATACAATATGTATTTTTCTGGTATATTCTAAATATACTATAAATATAACATAATTACAGTTCAACACAATTTTTTTGTAATACTGTTTTTATTGGAATTTCACAATATTCTCCCATAATAAGAGATACAGTAACAAAGAAACAAACAAAAAAATACAGAAATTCAGATACACAACAAACACAAAACCTAATAAAGGATTTAGGTCCAATACAGGAATGTACAGTGTAATCCTGAGACAAGTCAACAACCACCATTCTAAGTAAATCCTTGCAGCATAATAGCTGATAAATCAGGTTCTAGCGAAAGTTATTCCCCTACATAAAGCAAAAGTTATTCCCCTACCTAAGGATAGTAAATCCCAAATAGCCGACCAATCAGCCTGTTACCAACCCTTTGTAAACTTTTAAAAAAAATGGTGTTTGACCAGATACAATTCCTATTTTACTGTAAACAAATTGACAACATACTTTCAGCACGCTTATAGGGAAGGACATTCTACAAGCACAGCACTTACACAAATTACTGATGATTAGCTGAGAGAAATTGTTGATTAAAAGATTGTAGGGGCTGTTTTGTTAGACTTCAGTGCAGCTTTTGATATTATCAATCATAGTCTGTTGCTGGAAAAATGTATGTGTTGTGGCTTTACACCTCCTGCTATATTGTGGATAAAGGGTTACCTGTCTAACAGAACACAGAGGGTGTTCTTTAATGGAATCCTCTCCAACAAAATCTAGGTAGTTTCAAGAATTCCCCAGGGCAGCTGTCTAGGCCACTTACTTTTTTCAATCTTTACTAACGACATGCCACTGGCATTGAGTAAAGCCAGTGTGTCTATGTATGCGGATGACTCAACACTATACACGTCAGCTACTACAGCGACTGAAATGACTGCAACACTTAACAGCTGCAGTTAGTTTCAGAATGGGTGGCAAGGAATAAGTTAGTCCTAAATATTTCTAAAACTAAAAGCATTGTATTTGGGACAAATCATTCACTAAACCCTAAACTTTCTTGCAATGAATAATGTGGTAATTGAGCAAGTTGAGGTGACTAAACTGCCTGGAGTAACCCTGGATTGTAAACTGTCATGGTCAAAACATATTGATACAACAGTAGCTAAGAAGGGGAGAAGTCTGTCCATAATAAAGTGCTGCTCTACCTTCTTAACAGCACTATCAACAAGGCATGTCCTACAGGCCCTAGTTTAGTTTTGTTGCAGCTGGACTACTGTTCAGTCTTGTGGTCAGGTGCCACAAAGAGGGACTTTGGAAAATGTTTGTTGGTTTAGAACAGGGCAGCACGGCTGGAACAGCAGGGACTGTGAAGCAACATAAACATAGGCACAGACACATGCATACAAACACACAATAACATACGCACTATACACACACGTACACATGGATTTTGTGTAGATATGTGGTAGTAGAGTAGGTGCCTGAGGGCACACACTTTATATGTTGTGAAATATGTTGTGAATGTATTGTAATGTTTTAAAAGAGTGCAGCAGCTAATGGGGATCCATAATAAATACAAATACAAATGTCTGTTCTGATTTCAGATTTGAATAGCAGATACGTAGACAAAGATTCCATATAAGTTGTTGGGAAAGCGGTTGTATAATAACACAGCCATTTTCACATTAAAGCAAGCCTCACCTGGTGCTGGAGGTTGATGGACTGTACATAAGCTGTATTTTCAGTTGGTATTGATAAGCGTTATACAATGGGTGGGTCTAATCATTGATGATGATTGGTTAAAACCGCATGTCTATTTTGTTGAAATGACTATCTACTTTTCCATCTCACTGCACAATACACTGTCTCATCAGCCCAGCCTGGCAATTTATAAACTTGATTTCCACTGTAAAAAAGCATCTAATTCGTGACATCTAGACAATAGCTCTCCTTGCTTTTGGCTAGCATTTGGTTTACAACAGCAGAGATTTGTAAAAACCTTGCTGTCTGTCTCTCCGACCTTTGAAATATTGTTTCAATATTGAATTGCGATCTCCATCGTCCCATAGAAAGCAAGTTGAGCTGGTTGTCATACTTTCTTGCGAAAATTAAAATGGATGAGTGAAACATTTCTTGGTTCATGTCCTCATCACCGATAAGGACATGACCCAGCTCTGAAACTCAGAGGTTCTGAATCCTGGTACCTCAAGGGGGCTGGTCCAGAAAGCGTGGTTCGACCTCCAGTTACATCTGGGTTGAAGAGCAAAAGAGTGGAACAGACAACTAAAACCCAACTCATTCCTCATAAAAACAGACGATAATGGTCTATGGTAGCACCAACCTTTTGAATCAAGATTTATTTCAGAGTCAAAATGCAGCTGTGTCTGTGTCGCAGCCGGCCCCATGAGGCGGCGCACAATTGGCCCAGCATCGTTCGGCTTAGGTGAGGGTTTGGCCGGCTGGGATGTCCTTGTCACATCGCGCTGTAGCGATTCCTGTGGCGGGCCGGGCGCATGCACGTTGACACGGTCGCCAGGTGCACGTGTTTCCTCCATCCCACATTAAAAGCAGTACTGTAGCAATGAGATCAGTTGTTGTATTACTTGTGAGGCAAAGCGGAGTGAGCATACATTTCAATAATTGTCTTTTTATTTTACTGGACTGATGGTGCCTGCATCTGATGGTCAGTGTCAGCGGAGGGAGAGGGCAGCAGACTGAGGCAACATCCCTCCGCTCTCCCTTTCCTCCGCTGACCAAAAAGGGACACTGTCTTCCAGCTGATGGTGAAACTCAAGAAGCGCCACATAATTTCTGCCTCATGCACAAATTTGTGTTGTTACTCCTATGAACAGAGAAAGTTAAATATTCCTCGATATTAAAAAAGATCCAAGCTGCTAGTAATAACAAGTCAAGCCTATCGATACACGTTCCTACTCGTTCATTACAGCTGCAGTGCTGGTTGTAGCGTGAGTGGAAGTAGGAAGAACAAACATTATTTGGCTAATAAAAGTGTTGAATACAAAGTGCTGACAGTGCTGAGTAAAAACTTAACTCATACAAACATCAGCTCTTTGCTGTATTTGTTGACAGTCTCTCTCTAGTCATGTTTTTCACATTTTAGAATTTTCACAGTATTAACTTCGCTGTAGCTTTATTTTGCGCCTGCTACGTTACTGCTGACAATGGTAACATGAGCCATCCGATTGGCCAGCGTTAGGCCTATAGCGCACTTGATTTGTTCTCCAGACCCACTGGGAAGGCTGAGTGTGTACCTACAAACACATTAAATGGTTCAAAATTGGAACACTTTACCTACCCGGCGCGCAGGAAATGTTTACAGAAATGTTTGGCGATCAACTAGGAATGCCTTAGAGATCGACCAGATCATCATCAAACGGTTGGTGACCACTGGTTTAAGGTTTGTTGTTCATAGTCTGTTTGTGTTATTTTTAAGTTGCACTCGCAATTACTGGAAAACAATATTATAACAATGCATTCTCTCTCTCAGATACGCCATTCTCACATATAACGAAACCACAAAGAATGATCTGAACCCAAGGGAGAAGAGCAGGGAGTCCAAGAGGGGATTCATGTTTGATCAGCCAGGGCGCCCACTATGCCCGGTGGCATCACTGCCCGGAGAACACTCCTGCATTTTATCTCCACCCAAGGAGAGGAGAGTGTATCAGGGACTTAATCTGGTACACGTCAGAGCCAATGTGTGTTGACTATCTGTCAGCACTGCTACCCAAGATCTCCTGGGCAGCAGGAACAACTACATACACAAATCACAGCATCAGAATCACTGCAGTCTAGAAACTGCAATGCTAGTTTAGAAATGAGGGAGATCATGTCAGTGAGTGGGCATCGGTGCAAAGGTTCACTCCAGAGCTACTGGCATCCTTCACAGAAAACACTGGCACAACATCTTTGCTGAAAACAAAGAGAACGGAGCAGCACCATCAACACCGAAAAGGCTGAAGCAAGACAGTGGTTCTAGTAGCACAGAAGCTGACAGACATTTCAACCAATCAAATCATTTAAAAATAAAATAAAATTGTTGCCACAAAGTTGGAATCACAGAATAGTCTAGAATGTCATTGTATGCTGTAGCATTAATATTTCCCTTTAATGGAACTAAGGGGCCTAGTGCGAGACATGAAAAACAGCCCCAGACCACTATTCCTCCTCCACCAAACTTTACAGTTGGCACTATGCATTAGGGCAGGTAACATTCACTTGGCATCCGCCAAACCCAGATTTGTCTGTCGGACTGCCTAGAGCAATAACGGTTCAGCCGTGAAGTGGTAGGCACACAAGCTCACAGAATGAGACCAGCGAGTGCTGAAATGCATAAAAATGGTGTTCTTTGGAGTGATGAATCACGCTTCACCATCAGATATATATATATATATATTTTAACCTTTATTTAACTAGGCAAGTCAGTTTAGAACAATGGGCATCACTTTATGCCCATGAAACAAAACATTGGGAACATTATTCATTGTATTATGTGTATTGAAAATGAGGACTCTTGGCATATGGATATGAATGTCAATTCTGTTATGTAATTAAAGTCTAAATGAAGGTGTGATTACGAAAACATTGTAACTTTAAGGGTTTCCAAACTGTCTATATGATGTCTACATTTGTTACGTTTGGTAAGAAATATCCAGATTAAAGAGAATGTTTTTGTGACGATAAAACTGTGATTTTAGCTGTTTACACAAGATCATAGTTAATTATAATGCCTTGCTTGCCCAAGCTACGCTCAGGGAAATCAGATAATGAGGTTATAAACGACAGAAACGCTCCCTCCTACCCGAGAAGGCATAAAACCTTTGAGATGCGAATAAAGTTTCTTGACTTGAGGACATTTGTGCTGCAGCCGGGGGTCTACGATAAGTCACGACCTCCACAAAAAGACAACACGTGGTTCCCACAGTGGTACTCTGAAACAATCAAAGCTACGGTCAACGACTGTATTTAAGGAGGTAAATTCGAGCAGAACCGGTTCTGCTCAAAAGTAATTGCTTGTCTACACTGACCACATCCCCAAACTGTGGGGATATCGACACGGCTGATTAGCCATCTCCAGGAACGAGTTCTATAGGAAGCATATATATCTTGTGGACAATCAGAGACTTACACCAGAGACCGGTACCCATCAGAGGTGGTGCAAGCCAGAGGGAATCAGCGCATTGAGATGGTTTGGGATGAGTTGGACCGCAGAGTGAAGGAAAAGCAGCCAACAAGTGCTCAGCATATGTGGGAACTCCTTCAAGACTGTTGGAAAAGCATTCCAGGTGAAGCTGCTTGAGAGAATGCCAAGAGTGTGCAAAGCTGTCATTAAGGCTGTCACGATGTGGGGTGTAGGGAGAACAAGGCGCAGTTGTACTGGAACATACGTTTATTTACTTAAACTAATATCAATACAACAAAACAAGAAAGTGTACTTACTAAGTGAACTAGACACTCCACGTACATTAAAGATAATGACCCACACAAAGGTGTGGGTCCTCACTGCTTAAATAGAATCCCCAATTAGAGACAACGCATAGCAGCTGTCTCTAATTGGGGATCCAACAAAACATAACATAGATCAGGCTCTGACCATGGCTAAATAGAGGAGCCAAAGGCCTCCCTATGGCCAGAGCCTGACAGTATCCCCCCTCAAAGGCTCGGACTCCCGACCGCAATTAAAAAAATGAAGAATAAATATATATACAGAAAAGAAATAACAAGGGGGGGAGGGTCAGGGAGGGAACCTCAGCCTCGGTGGTGGTTCTGACCCCGGCGAAGTTGACAGCTCCCTCCCTGGAGCTGGTCTGACGACCGGTCCTGGAATGGGACGCGGTGTGGCGAACGGCTCAGACCATGGAGCGGGGCATACGACCGGTCCTGGAATGTACACCGGTGGAGCGGACTGCTCTGGCGCTGGAGTGGAGCAGACGACCGGACCCGGACTAGGCACCAGTGGGACGGACTGCTCTGGCGCTGAAGCGGAGCAGATGCCCGGACCCGGACTGGGCACCGGTGGAGCGGACTGCTCTGGCGATGGAGCAGAGCAGGCTACTGGTCCCAGACTGGACACCGGAGGAGCGGACTGCTCTGGTGCAGGAGCGGAGCAGACGACCGGACCCGGACTAGGCACCGGTGGAGCGGAATGCTCTGGCACTGGAGCAGACCGGAGCAGACAACCAGACCCGGACTGGGCACCGGTGGGACGGACGGCTCTGGCGCTGAAGTGGAGCAGATTCCGGGACCCGGACTGGGCACCGGTGTAGCGGACTGCACCACCACTGGATCGGGGTTGGACGGCAGGTCCTGTTGAGGCCCCGGTCCAGTGTACAGCCCCAACCTCGGAGCAGGGCTGAACGCCATGCCCAGTCTGGGCACCGACGCAGAGGAGGGTTCCACCCACGTAGTTGGGCTGGTTACTGGCCCCGGACTGGGCACCGGCGCGCCGAGGAGCTCCTGCTCCAATGCGGGACTGCACGCCGTGCCCAGCTTGGGCACCGACGCAGAGGAAGGTTCCAGCCATGTAGCTGGGCTGGCTGCCGGCCCCAGCCTGGGCACCGACGCAGAGGAGGGTTCCAGCCACATAGCTGTGCTGGCTGCTGGCTCCGGACTCTGGACCATCACAGGAGGCTCCGGCCTCTGGACAGTCACGGGAGGCTCCGGGCTCTGGGCCGTCAGGGGAGGCTCTGGGCTCTGGACAGTCACGGGAGGCTTCGTGCTCTGGACCATCACGGGAGGCTCCGGGTTGTGAACCGTCACGGGAGGCTCCGGTCTCTGGACCGTCACGGGAGGCTCCAGGCTGCGGACCGTCACTGGAGGCTCCGGGCTACAGACCGTCACTGGAGGCTCCGGAATCTGGACCGTCACGGGAGGTTCCGGGCTCTTGACCGATGTGGGAGTATGGGAGCGCACCGATGGTCTGGTGCGTGGAGCCGGCACTGGCCTTACCGGACTCAGGCTCTGACCATAGAGAAGCCTATTTGCTTCTCTATGTAGCTATGAGTCTGACAGTCTCTATTCTTTCAGTTTCTATGTGGGTTTTGGGTTGGATCCCTAATTAGAGGCAGCTGCACCGCATTGTCTCTAATTAGAGATCCTATATATGTTTGTATGTCCTTCACTTTTGTGTGGGTCGTTATATTCCTCCAGTCACGGGTAAGGTAGTGTGTTTCGTTTTGTTTGGTGTAGATTCCCATACGTTTGTTCATTCATGTTGAATTGTTTATGTAGTAGTTCGGGTTTTGTTTTATACACAGTATAAGATTCATGATTATACATAGTATAAATAAATAAAAGAATGTCGAACTACTATCCCTGCGCTGCACCTTGGTCTGCTTTAACACCCGATCGTGACAGAAGCCCTCTCCTGTTCTTTGAACCAAGGAGACAGCCGTTCCTTTACCAGTGCCTACCGGCGATCAAAGTCCTCCTCCTCCAACCATCCTCTGAAGGAACGGGTCCAGCTTCTCCACCACCTCGCTTGTACCTCCAATGGCCGATTGAAAAAACCCTTGGGTGTCTCTCTATTATCAACCGTTGGAGGACAAAGTGGTGGGCTATCCTCTTCCTCCCGATGCTGACGCTGCTCGGAACCTCCATCAGATGGAGGATACAGGGGCTCTTCGAATCTCCCCAGTGCTGGCCATCCCTGAACTCCTCCTCGACTTCGAGCCCCCATGATGAGAGAGGCAGAGGTTCTTCCTCCAGATTTCCTGACCAACCTCATAACCCCTCCCCTACCAGGTACTGGGGTTGAATCAGGTCTGGTTGATAGCCTTGCCTCTTTGATCACCGCCTTTTCACCCTTCGATGTATTGAAGGTGCTCCTCGTCGACATCCCACCTCCCTTGAAGGTAGCCCTCCTCCTCTCTCCGCTCCGACTCTCTAGTATTGCGCTACTTGTTCTTGGTAATAAGGTGGGTCATTCTGTCACGATGTGGGGTGTAGAGAGAAGTTGTACTGGAACATAAGTTTATTTACTTAAACTAATATCAATACAACAAAACAAGAACGTGTACTTACTAAGTGAACTAGACACTCCAGGTACATCCAGTGACATTCAAGATAATGACTCACACAAGGTGTGGGTCCTCACTGCTTAAATAGAATCCCCAATTAGAGACAACGCATAGCAGCTGCCTCTAATTGGGGATCCAACACAAAACATAACATAGATCTAGGTATACTAGATCTGTCAGGCTCCCAGAGCCTGGCAAAGGCAAAGGGTGGCTATTTTGAAGAATCTTAAATATGAAATATATTTTGATTTGTTTAACACTTTTTGGTTACTACATGATTCCATATGTGTTATTTCATAGTTGAGATGTCTTCACTATTATTCTACAATGTATAATAATAATAATAATAATAATGTTGAACACTTGTTGGCTGCTTTCCCTTCACTCTGCGGTTCAACTCATCCCAAACCATCTCAATTGGGTTGAGGTTGGGTGATTGTGGAGGCCAGGTCATCTGATGCAGCACTCCATCACTTTCCTTCTTGGTCAAATAGCCCTTACACAGCCTGGAGGTGTGTTGGGTCATTGTCCTGTTGAAAAACAAATTATAGTCCCACTAAGCGCAAACCAGCACCCACTAAGCGCAAACCGGTAGCCATGCTGGTTAAGTGTGCCTTGAATTCTAAATAAATCACAGACAGTGTCACCAGCAAAGCACCCCCACACCATCACACCTCCTCCTCCATGCTTCACGGTGGGAACCACACATGCGGAGATCATCCGTTCCCCTACTCTGTGTCTCACAAAGACCCGGCGGTTAGTGACATCTGCTGGTAAGCAATAAAAAGCTATGTTTATGTTCATTGACACATCCAGCCCAAAGCGGGAATACGGGTGCTTTGCTGGTTATCTCAATCTCTTCATTCAAACACTCAATCATGGACACGCTTACTGACAGTTGTGGCTGCTTTGCGTGATGTATTGTCATCTCTACCTTCTTGCCATTTGTGCTGTTGTCTGTGCCCGATAATGTTTGTACCATGTTTGTGCTGCTACCATGATGTGTTGCTACCATGTTGTTATCATGTTATGTTGTTACCATGCTGTGTTGTCATGTGTTGCTGACTTGCTATGTTATTGTCTTAGGTATCTCTTTTGGTAGTGTTGTTTTGTCTCTCTTGTCGTGATGTGTGTTTGGTCCTATATTTATATTTTATATATTTTTATTTTTAATCCCAGCCCCCGTCCCCGCAGGACGTCTTTTGCCTTTTGGTAGGCCGTCATTGTAAATAAGAATTTGTTCTTAACTGACTTGCGTAGTTAAATAAAGGTTAAATAAATAAATGCTTAGTAGTTGCCAAAGTTCCGGAGCATGTCTTTAAGACCGAAGTTTATACTGGTGGACTCCTCCACCAGCTGCGCTACCATTCAAGGGACGCTACATGGAAAAATCCTAGATTGTAGGTCTAAATATGGTGTCCAGTAGAGGTCGGTGTTTGAAAGCAATTTGGAATCTGAGAAAGCACCCGAATAACGGTGAAATCAGTGGGAGTTCACGAATCTTCGGACGTCATTGAACACGTGATAATGTTACTGTGAAACGACCATCCGTACTGTGTAGATCTGTAGTGCTTTGAAAACTGCATCACTAGCCATCACTAGATTTGATTAAATGTAAGCCTGATTCAAATTTAATGAGAAGTTGTTAATGTAGTTATTATCTTGCAATGTTAATCGTAACTGTCAGTTCCATTTGTGTTTTGGGAGGGGGGGCGAAAGAGTGGGTAAACTCGATTCGACTGTAGGATGGTGCGGCCGAATTCACATAGCCACAGTTATGCTACAAATGTGTAGCCTACCACAAAATGAGGAGATGGGAAAACATAAAAACAGGGGAGTTTGAGTAGCCTCTACCCCCACCCCTTAAATCATGCATTCTACTTTCCACTAAATCATGCCATCTACTTTCACTGGTGGTTGGTAGGTTTTAAAATAATTGAATCCTTAAAAAGTTTAGATGAATGAAGTAGGGCGTGTTTTGTTTTTTTTACAGAAATTACCTTAATGCTTAAAGGGGCAATCTGCAGTTGCTACATACATTTACTTATACAGTAATTATATGTACCCATTGATTAGTGAAGAATATAACTTATATAAATGCATTGTGAGCATAGTTCAACTGTCATACCCCATTAAAACCCCCAAATATAAGCTTGCTTTACTCCGATGTTTGTAAACAAAGTATTTAAATGTAAACAAACACTATATAGCCTCAAAACATGTTTAAAACTATAATGTTGATATGTTACATCCATTTCTCCAGCCCTGTCCATCAGCTTTTTAGGGAAACGGACGGGAATGCCGCTTTATTACTGTTTCAACTGCTGATTGCCGCTTTAATACCAACTGAGCGAAAAGAGACGTGAAAATATAATAGTCTATAGAATTACACATTGACACTACCCGCCAAGCTACTATGCACTATTTTGAAATTGCGTGTGTGTGCCAAGCGTATGATCGTGACCCTACGAGAACGCGGAAAAGAGTTTCATTCAATGGGACTAAATTCAAGGGGCATAGACTCTGTTCTTATGATAATTAGGTAGAGAACGATTAAGATAGGCTATACGGGGCACTTGGTAGCCTAATGCATTGAACACGCAAGCGCTCAAATGCTCCACCTCTTCTTTCCTCTCTCTCCCACTCACTTCGGCTCGTGTGATATACCCTATTTCTATGTAGACTACAATTTACATGCATTTATGTTCATCTCCTTTACTTTATCGTCGGAAATGGCTTCCAACGGAGATGGACTGAGTCATTTTTATACATCGCTGTTGTATTTTGTCAGTTAACGGTTCCTAGGCTTTGCGCGATCATTATGTAGCTGTCTAATTAATGGGATTTCTTTATTGACGAGATTGAAAGTGTTGAGAGCTTGCTCTCGGTGACTTCGATGTCTTTGGACCATGTCCTACGTCTCCTCGCAAGGTAAGAAACACAGATATTTAACAGCTCTTACAATCTCCCTCCCTCTCTCGTTGCCTCATCACCCACAGAGAGTGAGGAAGTGGTACAGTGCAGGTTGTGAGATTGTGTTGGGCTGTATAATTTCGTAAGGTATGAAATCATCGTGATGCTTTGTCAACTGGACTATTTGATTTGCTGTAGACAGTGGTGGCCAAATGTTGTGCGTTTATGCACTGTAGTTGAATTATTACTGTATTTTTTTGTTTTTAAGGACATGTCTTCTTGACTATTTCCGTTAATGGAAACACAGAATGCGTGACTAGTTGGTCCTGGAATACTCTGAGATGATTATACAGCATTAAATGTAGTATATGTTCTAATAGTGTGTATAAATCAGTCATTATTAAATTATTGATACGAAATGTGTTTTATTATCAATGCACAATCTGACCCTTTCTACAGTGAACTTCTCATTTGTATGGGGGAGCTGTTAGCCTCAGAGTATTTTACTAAAGCCTACGCCAGCCACTGCACTGCAAGCAGAGTGTATTTTTAGATTTCGAAATAGCCCAACGGTGAAGAGTCGTGGAATTGAGGTGAGAATATTTGGAGCAGGGGGTCATGGGAGTCTGGAGTATTACACCGATAAACTGAGGGTCATTTAAGTTCGTGTTTTGCATTGGCCAAAAAAATGAAATGATTTAATATTTCTTAAATATGGATATACACAGGATCAAGCTGATACAGGTTTGTGTTATAGTTTAGGAATTTAGACGTCTCAGTGTTGGACTGTTAATCGGAACTGTGTTTCTGCTTTGTATTCATTTCTTGTAGTAAATATATTGATATCTTATTGTCACTGGACTAATTGGTTAATCACCCTATTAGGCATAATTAACAGACCTTTTATAAATAATATTAAGGCTCTTCCTAATACTGTGATGTAGTCAGGGATTAACCATACTTACAAATACCATGAATATATGTTTGAGGTAACTTAAATTCTGTTTTTTTTTCCCACTAACTGGTCTCTTGACCAATCAAATCAGATCTTTTACCGAAATTGGGCAACATATCAGCATTTGTCTGCCTGTGTAAATGCAGTCTTAAGGCTTTTGTTGATAAAAACGTTAATTCATAGCACAATAAGGAAATCAAAAGGCCTTGCTCAGTAAGAACTTGTTTAGTTCATAACTAATATAACATTCTTCATCTCAAAGTCCATCTCAGTCTGAGTTCTCCCCTCCACAAAATAAAACAGAATAAACATTTACATTTACCCATTTAACTTGATTAAGAATGGCGAACATTTGTTATTTGTAAAATGAAAAATAATAGCTTTTTTCCTTAACACTTGAAAGAGCAAACATGCAACTTCACTCAGATTTTCTTTCATGTTTTGTCATTCTGACCCTACTGCAGTTCCCCCGAAACCCCACTAGGGGTCACAACCCCGACTTTGAATACCACTGTCCTTTTTATTTATTTATTTTTATTTCACCTTTATTTAACCAGGTAGGCCAGTTGAGAACAAGTTCTCATTTACAACTGCGACCTGGCCAAGACAAAGCAAAGTAGTGCGACAAAAAACAACACAGAGTTTCACATGATAATAAAACAAACGTACAGTCAATAACACAATAGAGAATCTATATACAGAGTAGGGATACTTCACACAAATGACAAAACTACTTACAGTATTTCTTCCTTTATACTTAAACAAATGGGTCAGAGATTTTAAATTTATAAAAAACATTTGTAATAAAAACACATTTGCAATAATACATTAATTTGTTGTAGCCTACAACATAATGATTCAGGTTATCATTGTAAATAAGAATTAACTGACTTGCCTAGTTAAATAAAGTTTAAATAAATAAATAGCGTTTGTTTTTTAACTTGACTGGGCCTATACAAATTTATTTGTAATCGTCCATTTACCAAAATCCATTAGGCCTACCTGTAAAATACGTACGCTTAAGCACAGCATTGTTCTAGAATATTGGACCGTTAGCTCTCATTCTTTTCAAATTCTCAGCTTTCATACTTTTCAAATTCTCAGCGCTGCTCAAGCAATTCATCCAATAGTCAACACATTCAAATGAATAGAGGCATACATGGAGCTGCGTTGGTTGGGAATTTAGGGGAGGTGTGCAGTCAGGCTGTGTGGTATCAGAGCCTATCACAATGGGACGCCGGACTATCACATCTCTGCGTTTGTGGACTCTGAATCACGCTTAATTAGTTACTCAGCCTGTGAAACAAACCCAGTGTGTTCCATTTCAGCTAGAGAGAAATGGGAATGTAGTTTTGGTCCTGTGAGATGCAGAAAATAGTAATCTGTCCTCGATTCATAGATAGACTGAAAGAAATGTAATACCCCTTAGGAAATGCATCATCACTTCCCTGGCACACACCCCAACACCCACCCCTTTACTGATACAGCAGCATGCACACACAAAGAAAAAGTTGCATGCATACACTAGAGTACAGTCGTGGCCAAAAGTTTTGAGAATGACACAAGTATTGGTCTCCACAAAGTTTGCTGCTTCAGTGTTCTTAGATCTTTATGTCAGTAGTTACTATGGTACACTGAAGTATAATTACAAGTATTCCATAAGTGTCAAAGGCTTTCATTGACAATGACATTCAGTTTATGCAAAGAGTAAATATTTGCAGTGTTGACCCTTCTTTTTCAAGACCTCTGCATTCCGCCTTGGCATGCTGTCAAATAACTTCTGGGCCACATTCTGACTGATGGCAGGCCATTCTTGCATAATCAATGCTTGGAGTTTGTCAGAAGTTGTGGGTTTTAGTTTGTCCAACCACCTCTTGAGGATCGACCACAATTCTCAATGGGATTAAGGTCTGGGGAGTTTCCTGGCCATGGACCCAAAATGTAGATGTTTTGTTCCCCGAGCCACTTAGTTATCACTTTTGCCTTATGGCAAGGTGCTCCATCATGCTGGATGGTTGGGAGAAGTTGCTCTCGGAGGATGTGTTGGTACCATTCTTTATTCATGGTTATGTTCTTAGGCAAAATTGTGAGTGAGCCCACTCCCACACATGAATGGTCTGAGGATGCTTAACTGTTGGCATGACACAGGTCTGATGGTAGCGTTTTTCGGATGGCCCAAACAATCGGAAAGGGGATTCATCAGAGAAAATGACTCTACCCCAGTCCTCAGCAGTCCAATCCCTGTACCTTTTGCAGAATATCAGTCTGTCCCTGATGTTTTTCCTGGAGAGAAGTGGCTTCTTTTGCTGCCCTTCTTGACACCAGGCCATCCTCCAAAAGTCTTTGCCTCACTGTGCGTGCAGATGCACTCACACCTGCCTGCTGCCATTCCTGAGCAAGCTCTGCACTGGTGGTGCCCCGATTCCGCAGCTGAATCAACTTTAGGAGACAGTCCTGGCGCTTGCTGGACTTTCTTGGGCGCCCTGACGCCTTCTTCACAACAATTGAACCTCTCTCCTTGAAGTTCTTGATGATCCGATAAATGGTTGATTTAGGTGCAATCTTACCAGCAGCAATATCCTTGCCTGTGAAGCCCTTTTTGTGCAAAGCAATGATGACGGCACGTGTTTCCTTGCAGGTAACCATGGTTGACAGAGGAAGAACAATGATGGAAATACCTGTGTGTTGTCCTTGTTAATGCAGACAGATAAGAGCTCCAACTTCTTAATCATAGCCTCAATTTTGTCCCACACATTGTATATAGTTGCGGAGAGTCCCAGTAATCCAAGATTCAGATCATTCAGGCGAGAAAAAAGGTCACCCAGATAGGCCGGTCATGTGAGAAACTCGTCATCATGCAAGCGGTCAGACAAGTAAAAATTATGGTCAGTAAAGAAAACTTGATGTTGTTGTAAAAGCGTTACATGGTTGCTGCCCGTATCATTGCATAATGCAGAAAATACATAAGAGTTCAGGGTCCTTGCTTTAACAAAGTTAACCATTTTCACTGTAGTGTCAAAAAAATATTTCAAGCTGTCAGGCATTCCCTTGGTAGCAAGGGCCTCTCCATGGATGCTGCAGTGTAACCAAGTGGCGTCGGGAGCAACTGCTTGCACGTGTATTACCACTCCACTATGTCTCCCTGTCATGGCTTTTGCCCCATCAGTACAGATACCAACACATCTTGACCACCAAAGTCCATTTGATGTCACAAACTGTCCAGTACTTAAAAAAGATCCTGTTGTTTCCAGTGGTTTGCAGAAGAGGATGACTTCCTTAATTGACCCCCCATAAACGTAACGGACATATACCAGGAACTGTGCCAGGCCCGCCACGTCTGTTGACTCATCCAGCTGTAACACATTGAATTCACTGGCTTGTATGTGAAGCGGTAATTGTTTCAAAACATCTCCTGCCATTTCACTGATGCATCGTGAAACAGTGTTGTTTGATGAAGGTATTGTCTGTATAGTTTTTTTTGCCCCAATTGTCCCAGCCATATCCGCGGCAGCAGGAAGAATTGAGTCCTCCAAAATAGTATGGGGCTTGCCTGTCCTAGCCACTCGGTAGCTCACCATATAAGACACTTCTAGCCCTTTCTTATTAATGGTATTTTATACATGTCTTACTACTCAAAAGTTGTCTTAATTCTCGCTCAAAAAACTCCTGTGGCTTATTTTTCAAATTGGCATGTTTCGTTTCTAAATGTCTGCGCAAGAGTGAAGGTTTCATTGAGTTGTGAGATAGTACTTTTGTACATATAACACACTGTGGCTGAGGAAAGGCACTACTCCCAATATAAGTGAACCACAAATCAATGTTGTTCTCATCATATTTGCGCCTCTTCGATGGTCCAAAATCCCTTGTTGTTGTTCGGTGCTTTCCCAGGTAAGGGGACAGTAGCTCTTCGGCTGCATCAGATTCACAACTGTCAGTGTTCATGCTAGCTGGGCTGGCAACAAATGTAGAATTACTGATGCTAGCATTGGATGTGCTCGTGGAAGCAGAACAACTTGTGTCGTCGACAGGTGCAGGTGTAGTACTGCTGGTAGAAGCAGTACTACCAGTAGAGCTGGTATTTGTCTCTATGGACGCGGGCCTTATTTTTTTTAACCATTTATACATTTTCGAGCAAAGGTAATGAGCAGCAGCTACATTTGGCTACATACGGACCGTTAGTGGAATTCCAGCGAGAGAGTAACGGTTAATGTGATTGGATGTTAATTATTTGACTAGGCAGCCTGTATTTTACATGGTGTTGTTATTTCGCTGAACACTAGATGATTTAATTTTATTTTTGGCAGTGAAATGACGCTACTCAGGCGAGAAAAAAACATCACCCAAATGTATAGCCCGTTGGAAAATCTAAATGGACTGTTTGAAAATGTGAATCACATTTGTATTTGGCGTACCCCTGACGGCATTGTGCGTACCCCTGGGGGTAGGTGAACCCCAGTTTGGGAATAGCCGGGCTATGTGATCTTCCAAGACATTGATTCAGCTTTAATCTAACTTTACTAAACAAGCACCATTGTGAGAAGTGGCGGAGCGACACTCAGGTGCTCTCCAGCACTACAGTGGAAGTCGGTGCCGTTTAAGATGAGGGAGGACTATTTTTTTTGTCATGAGCATGGCCTTGTTTCTATTACAGCATATTGGATGAATGTCATTTATATTCCATTCACCCAGTTCAATGTAACATCGACAGGTTTAGGCTACTACATGATACTCAAGGTTGCTACAACTTAGCCTATGAATGAAAGTTTACAACGTAGGTTCACACAGGTCGAGAGAAAAATTTGAGGTGACAGACAGTGACACATGGTCAGACAGTGACACATTCAACAACGCCTTACACACTTGCCTGCATCTAGCTGATCTAGGGCGTACTCATTAGTCCAAAAGTTGCAAACAAGAGTTTCTATTGGACAAATCCAGGTATGTTTATCTCCGTTTCGTTCTGTTTGCTTCTATTTAATAAACGTTTGTTACCTCACCTAGCCTATCGACCCCTTCTGCCTGCTGTTTCCTTACATTATCTCCACAAGTTTTAGTTTTATGTATCTGCACACCATAGTTTCCAATTTCTCCACATTTGACCTCCCATCAAATCCATTTTCCTTCCTCCACTGAGGATCCTAATGGGTATTTCGTCCATCCCTAGACTTTATATACCTCTCATCCCCGGTTAATTCCGAGACCTCCTTTGGGGATTTACTGCCTAGAGTAGTTAATAGATTATTGGGTCTCACCCCTCTCTCTCTCGCGAGACACTACTGATCACGCAGTTCTTTTAACTGATCAATATACAGTGGGGAGAACAAGTATTTGATACACTGCCGATTTTGTAGGTTTTCCCACTTACAAAGCATGTAGAAGTCTGTAATTTGTATCATAGGTACTCTTCAACTGTGAGTGATGGAATCTAAAACAAAAATCCAGAAAATCACATTGTATGATTTTTAAGTAATTAATTTGCATTTTATTGCATGACATAAGTATTTGATACATCAGAAAAGCAGAACTTAATATTTGGTACAGAAACCTTTGTTTGCAATGACAGAGATCATACATTTCCTGTAGTTCTTGACCAGGTTTGCACACACTGCAGCACGTATTTTGGCCCACTCCTCCATACAGACCTTCTCCAGATCCTTCAGGTTTCGGGGCTGTCGCTGGGCAATACAGACTTTCAGCTCCCTCCAAAGATTTTCTATTGGGTTCAGATCTGGAAACTGGCTAGGCCACTCCAGGACCTTGAGATGCTTCTTACGGAGCCACTCCTTAGTTGCCCTGGCTGTGTGTTTCGGGTCGTTGTCATGCTGGAAGACCCAGCCACGACCCATCTTCAATGCTCTTACTGAGGGAAGGAGGTTGTTGGCCAAGATCTCGCGATACATGGCCCCATCCATCCTCCCCTCAATACGGTGCAGTCGTCCTGTCCCCTTTGCAGAAAAGCATCCCCAAAGATTGATGTTTCCACCTCCATGCTTCACGGTTGGGATGGTGTTCTTGATGTTGTACTCATCCTTCTTCTTCCTCCAAACACGGCGAGTGGAGTTTAGACCAAAAAGCTCTATTTTTGTCTCATCAGACCACATGACCTTCTCCCATTCCTCCTCTGGATCATCCAGATGGTCATTGGCAAACTTCAGACGGGCCTGGACATGCGCTGGCTTGAGCAGGGGGACCTTGCGTGCGCTGCAGGATTTTAATCCATGACGGCGTAGTGTGTTACTAATGGTTTTCTTTGAGACTGTGGTCCCAGCTCTCTTCAGGTCATTGACCAGGTCCTGCCGTGTAGTTCTGGGCTGATCCCTCACCTTCCTCATGATCATTGATGCCCCACGAGGTGAGATCTTGCATGGTGCCCCAGACCGAGGGAGATTGAACGTCATCTTGAACTTCTTCCATTTTCTAATAATTGCGCCAACAGTTGTTGCCTTCTCACCAAGCTGCTTGCCTATTGTCCTGTAGCCCATCCCAGCCTTGTGCAGGTCTACAATTTTATCCCTGATGTCCTTACACAGCTCTCTGGTCTTGGCCATTGTGGAGAGGTTGGAGTCTGTTTGATTGAGTGTGTGGACAGGTGTCTTTTATACAGGTAACGAGTTCAAACAGGTGCAGTTAATACAGGTAATGAGTGGAGAACAGGAGGGCTTCTTAAAGAAAAACTAACAGGTCTGTGAGAGCCGGAATTCTTACTGGTTGGTAGGTGATCAAATACTTATGTCATGCAATAAAATGCAAATTAATTATTTAAAAATCATACAATGTGATTTTCTGGATTACAGACCTCTACATGCTTTGTAAGTAGGAAAACCTGCAAAATCGGCAGTGTATCAAATACTTGTTCTCCCCACTGTATCTCAGTTACAGTAGGGGAACAGTAGGGGGGTTACATTAGCTAAATGGTTAGCATGATTCACTAGCTGTTGTGTTAGCTAGGTAAAGTAAAGACACTGCATTGACTCTCAGCAGCCAGCTACTGGCAGCTGCTTCATGGAAACCAATCCATTGTGATTTAATTATAATGTTAGTAGCTACAGTGGCCATATAGCTAGCGTTATAAAGTAAAGCATTTAGTTTTGTGTGCATTGTGCTGCACTTAGGGTTGCAAAGGGTTGGAAACTTTACAGTAAATTTCCATGGGAAGTTAAGCCCTGGAATTTTGGGAATTTTGATTAAATTCATCAAAAAAGTTAGCTTATAACAGTGAACCTTTTTTGTGGGATACGCATAAGGCAATTCTAGGACATATTTTGGTTAAACTATCTCCAATTCAATGGAATTGCAACCCTCTGCATGCACAGTTCATTCTTCTATCAGCGTACAGGTGAGACCCAGGCGCAGACAACGTTGGAATAACAAATGTTTATTATACCAACAGGGGTAGGCAAAAGACAGGTCAGGGGCAGGCAGAGTTCGGTACTCCAGAGTAGTGGGGCAAAGGTACAAGACGGCAGGCAGGCTCAGGGTTAGGGCAGGCAGAGTAAAGGTCGAAACCGGGAAACCAAGAAAACAGGCACTTTAGAGAGAGAGGAGTAAAGGGGGAAAACGCTGGTAGTCTTGATGAACAAAACGAACTGGCAACAGCCAAACATAGAACACAGGGATAAATACACTGGGGATACTGAGGAAGATGGGCGACACCTGGAGGGGAGTGGAGACAATCACAAAGACAGGTGAAACAGATCAGGGTGTGACATTCTTCCATCACATGTACAGCTGATTCTCAAGATCTTTCACACTAATGAGATGCTATTGAGCCCACACTACTACACTGTCTGAGCCAAGGACTACATGCTTTTTGGTAAGTTTTGATTACAATACTGGGTGGGGTAAATATACTGTATTTTATATTACATAAATTATTTTTCGTTAACTAGTAAATAGTAGCCTACAACAAAGTGTGTTTAAATAATTTATATCTTGTTAACAAATTCAGCTTGTTAGTTTTTGCTAACATGTGGGTTTTAGCTTGCTTGAGCCTGCTAACTGAGGAGTGTTAATTCACCTGTTTCCATACATGTTTCATTTTAAGACATTTATCTTACAAAGGAGTTGTTTAATCTAACTGCTTAACTATTTATCTGTACATGGAATTGTATTTGGGGTTTTCTTTTAAAAAAAAAAATCGAATCTTTACAGGAAAATGCTACAGGCACTATCTGATGTGTGGAGACATTTCACTGCAGTTAATGTAGAAGGGAAAGCTGTGTACATTTGCAAATACTGTGCCAAATCATATGTGAAGAATGCAACAAAGATACATAATCATCTGGCCAAGTGCATAAAGTTTCCGCAGTACTCACAACAAGCAACCTCTGACAAAAGTCCTTCTACTTCTATTCGAGGTGAAAATGATTAATCAGACACCTTATCAATAGCAACAGCTCATGGTCCTCCTGGAATCAGAAGTTTTTTTTGACTCGATGGAGGAACGTAGTCAGAGAAATGTTGATGAATGTCTTGCTCGAGCTGGTTCACCTCATGCTCACAGGCAAGGTGTATTGGAAGAGATTTCTGAATGTTCTTCGCCCAGCATACACCCCTCCAACCAGACATGCTTTATCTATTCATTTGCTGGATGCAGAGTTCAACAGAGTTCAAGTGAAGGTCAAGCAAATCATATAGAAAGCAGACTGTATTGCAATCATCTCTGAAGGGTGGTCAAATGTTTGTGGGCAAGGAATCATCTCCACCCCTCAACCAGTATTCTACAGGAGCACAGACACAAGGGACAACAGACACACCGGTCTTTACATTGCAGATGAGCTGAAGGCAGTCATCAATGACCTTGAACCACAGAAGGTATTTGCACTGGTGACAGACAGTGCTGTGAACATGAAGGCTGCTTGGTCTAAAGTGGAGGAGTCCTACCCTCACATCACACCCATTGGCTGTCCTGCTCATGTATTGCATCTGCTCCTCAAGGACATCATGGCACTGAAAACAATGGATACACTCTACAAGGAAACGGTTAGGTATGTGAAGGGTCATCAAGTTATAGCAGCAATCTACCTCATCAAGCAAAGAGAGAAGAATAAGAGCACCACATTGAAGCTGCCCAGCAACACCCGTTGGAGTGGTGATGTCATCATGTTTGACAGTCTCCTGGAGGGGAAGGAGTCTCTCCAATAAATGGCCATATCACAGTCTGCCGATATGGACAGCCCCATCAAGAGGATCCTCCTGGATTATGTATTTTGGGAGAGAGTGGTAGGCAGCTTGAAACTCCTGAAACCTATAGCAGTAGCCATTGCATGAATTTAGGGAGACAATGCCATCCTGTCTGGTGTTCAGACTCTGCTTGCAGATGTAAGAGAAGAAATCCGTACTGCCCTGCCCAATTCACTGTTGCTCCGAGCAACTGCAGTTCATACATCAAAAAACGTTCTGCCTGAAGCCCATACACGCCGCAGCGTACATGTTGGACCCCAAGTATTCTGGCAAGAGCATCCTGTCTGGTGCAGAGATCAACAAGGCCTATGGTGTCATCACTACTGTGTCTCGCCACCTTGGCCTGGATGAGGGCAAGGTTCTTGGCAGTCTGGCGAAGTACACTTCCAAGCAAGGGCTTTGGGATGGAGATGCAATATGGCAGTCGTGCCAACATATCTCATCAGCCACTTGGTGGAAGAGACTTTGTGGATCTGAGGCTCTTTCCCCTGTTGCCTCCATCATCCTCCAAATCCCACCAACATCAGACTGGTCCTTGTTTGGGAACACACACACCAAAGCACGCAACAGGCTGACCAATACAAGGGTTGAAAAATTGGTGGTCATCCGGGCAAATTTGAGGCTTTTTGAGACTGATAACGAGCCATTCTCAACAAGGTTGGAAAGTGACAGTGAAGATGAGACCTCAGAGTCTGATGTTCAAAAGGTTGACATTGAGGAGGTCCAGGGAGAAGACATGGAAGCCTGAGAAGAAGACAACCAAAGCTTTAGTTTCTAGACTCATTTTACAGATGTACAGTATTTTGAAAGCGTTTTTGGGAGATGCGATGGATCATTCAATATTCCCTTTCTTTTATTGTTCAGTGAAATCATCCCATGTGAAGAGTCAACTAATTGAAGTTTAATTCGTAACTAAATGTTTTATTTTATTTTTATTGGAAGGATTTCATAATTTGCAATTATGTCTACTTATGATAAAGTACAATGTTCATGTTTCTGTCTCCATATGATATGGTAAATATATCCAATGCAAAAAACATCTACATTTAAATGGTATTAATATTAATTTGCATATATTTCCATTAATTCCCATTAATTCCCGTTAATTCCCACAGAAAGTTTCCACCTCTGAATATTCCCTAAAATGTGCAACCCTAGGTGCACTTACTACCCCATTCGTTTCATCTGAAGTGTGTGTGACTGCCTTGCTCAGTTAGCAAGCTAACATTAGCCAACTAGCTAGCTAGCTAACTAAGAAGCTAGTGCACATGATCAAACCTAACCAGAAAATTCCTTCAAGCACAAAACTCCTTAGCTAGATGTAAAAGTTGTAAAGACTTGCACTAGAAAAAAAGATGTAGGGCCCTATTATGCAGTCTTATTGTTTTAGTTTGAACAATTCTGATGTAAAGGGATTGGATGTTTTTCTTGTCACTACTGTCAGCTACCCCACATGGAGGTTCTCTGATTGGCTCAAAGTCGTCGGTCACTGTTGAGCATTGTGATGTAGAAACGGCAGGTTCGTCAGTACCAGGTCAGTACGCAGCAGGTACGTATTTTGTTCTAGCAAGAGAAGGAATGGCCTCCTACTGTGTTAAGTACTATCGACAGTCTATCGGCAGTCTGATTCTTGGTGTTTAATGCTTAAGGAGCCATTAAGACCTGCATTCAAATAGTGTCTGTTTTCATTCAAATATTTGAAAGATTTCAATGATCATTTGAATCCAGGTCTGGTGCCAGCCATCCACTACTGCCATTGTGGTCTTGAGCAAAGCATTTAACCCCTAACTACTACACGGGTAGTGCTCTGCTCTGAGACCCCAGCCTGTTGTGTGTCAGGGGGTTGGATACAATGACAGTTTTTTTTAAAGAAAATATTATATAAGACTTTTATTTTGAAAACTGCTACATTTGTTATTAATGTTGTTATGAATGATACTACAACACTCAAAGGTGTCATGCCTGGTCATGATGTTATGTAAATAAATTTGCTAAATTCTCTAAAAACGTGTTTTCACTTTGCCATGGAGCTGGGCAATTAACCGGGCCCGGACTGGGCACCGGTGGGGTAAACGGCTCCAGCCATGGAGCGGGGAAAACAACCGGGCCTGGACTGGGCACCGGTGGGGCAAACGGCTCCGGCCAAGGGGTGGGGAAAACAACCAGGCCCGGACTGGGCACCGGGGGAGCGGACTGCTCTGGCTCAGGAGCGGAGCAGACGGCTGGACCCGGAATGGGTAACGGTGGAGCGGACTGCTCTGGCACTGGGGCGGAGCATACGGCCGAACACGGACTGGGCACCGGTGTAGCGGACTGCTCTGGCATGGGAGTAGAGCCGACGACCGGACCCGGATTGGGGATGCTCACTTTGGGCCCCCCTAACTCCAGCTCCTTCCTCTGACTCACACACTCCTCCCAACCTCGCCTGAACCACTCCCTTAACTCGCTCCATTCATTTTCAATGCCTTCCCCCACGCTCACCTCCTCACGGCACTTTGCTCTCCCTTTTTCCTCCAGCCTCGGCGCCTCGCTCATGGAGAGTGGTACTGGCGCTTCCTCACCGCCACCAGACCACCCCCATAGCCCCCCCCCAAATAATTTTTTGGGGTTGCCTTCGGGCTCCTCTCCGTCTCGAGCCCACTTGCGCTGCTTGGTCTCGAAGTGGTGGGTCATTCTGTCACGAGTCGGGACGGTGAGAGACCAAGGCGCAGCGCAATCATAGTTCGACATTATTTATTGAATTTATAAATAATCAGAACGAACTAAACAAACGAACAAACACGATCTACAAACGTAACGTAACAAAATGAAACGTGTTATACAAACAAAATACTTGACCGGTGACTTAGAATACACAGAATTACAATGACCCACAGCCCCGGTGTGGAAACATACACACATATGTAGAATCCCTAATTAGAGCCAATGCACTGCAGCTGCCTCTAATTAGGGATCCCACACAAACCACCACCAGACCCAGAAATGATAGACCTGTCAGACTCTGACCATGGATACATAGAGAAGCAATAGGCCTCTCTATGGCCAGAGCCTGACAATATGCATGCATCAGTTGACACTGTAACTTTTGGACACCTTGTGTCATGGAGTTTTGGGATTTGTCACTGGGTGCTCCTCACACATAATTTCTTATTGTATTTTATTTATTTTATAAGGCTATAACTGGTAAACGTACCACTGTACCTATGTTCCTTGAGCCAGGCCACACATGGTTCTTATAACCTCAGATCATCCTAACTACACAGTAAATCCAGGATTGTTAAAATCACAGTGTTGAAGAACTGTGGGTTAAATTGACACTACTGGGAGTTATCTTAACCCTCAAGAGACCCTGGAGTTAGTGTTGAAAGTTGATTGGGACAGAGTATTTTTTACTCCACTAAGAGTAACCAGAGACATGTAGTTAAATCTATGGTGTTATCCACATATATGGGAGGGGCCTCATTGACATAGTTCCCAGCATGCTCTGTTGAAGATTGATTTTTAATATTGTTTGTTATTGATTTTATGCTACACAAAAATAAGGAACACAATTGTCTCTAAACTAATCCAATCTCTAAGTGGTTGGATTTATAGCAACCATTAGTGACATAGTTGTTCCAGTTTACATTGTAATACTGTATTTTCTTCCTTACTATGACAGGTATTCTAAATGCTAATTGTGGGTATTGTAAAAGTGCTGGATATCTTCCTACAATTTGGATTCCAATAGAGATTGGATATCACATTGCAAACCACTATAATGTGACATATTAAGAAATATTAAAATAAGGTGTTACACCCTTACAACTGAAAGGAAGTAAACTGAAAGAGAAATGTACTGTGCTGGAGTTGATTGTAATTCAAAACAAAACAGAAAAGTGTAAAATGGCAAGGGAGTTGATAAAGAATTACACTGAAAATAGTAAATTGGCAATAGGAGTTAAATGTAAGCAACTCTCTAAGAGTTGGATATTTACTCCATTTAGTGTAGTTTTAACCCCAAAAATATCAACACCATGACCAGAGTAGTTTTAACACAAAATGGGGGTGGGACCATATAAACCCCCAAATTGTGTTTAATTTGACTCCCTAGGAGTTGAATTAACTCTTGCAATTTTACTGTGTAAATTAAGATGTTATCCCAGGTGCCAAGGGCCAGACCACATAACTTTTAGTTTTCTTGGTCTTGGAATAATCTTCAGAATTCATTCAATTTAGAGTACTTTATCCTAAAATAGGAGTTCAAGGCTAAATATAGAGTTTTTCAGCTCTGGATGACGAGGCCTACATGTATTTACGATGGTGGTGGGTATTTATTGATATTTATGTTTTTATGCACTGTAGTTGTTTTGAATGGATCAAATATGCCTCCCTTCGGAAAGATGTATTCTAACATAAATGGAGCCTTCTGGTGTAATAAAGGTGAAATATAATTTTTTTAATTCCATAGTAGTCCATAGTGTGCAGTGGCTTTTATCATGTCCTTATATTGTTTTACACAAGCTCTTTTCTTTTTCTCTTGCCACTTTCTTATAACCTTTTGTGAGTATGTCATATCATTTATTTTAAATGTACAGCAATGGATGTATTGGATGTAACTAGATGTACTGTACGTAGATCTTTTGAGGATAATGCGTTGACGAAAGTCTACACTGAGGTGCAGATAACCTTCTGTTTTAAACTTCCTCAACTCCTTAACACCTAAGTGATCACAATTAAGTTGTCTGTTGTTTGGTTTTTCATAATTTTCCTTCAATTTGCAAGAAGCTGACTGTATCTCACCGGAGTAAGCGTCCGAGCGAGGTAAACGGCGCCTCTGTCTCTGTATGTGTAGGCCATCTATCTGATTCTGTCTGGTTATAAAGAGTATGACATTGTTGCCGCCCATAGCATTGAATGCATTGGAAGCAATTGAGCATTTGACCTCCCTTGATAAAAAAAAGTATAAAATAATAGCCAATCAGCGTTGCGCTAAACTGAATGAGCTCAACTTTGAATGGTCCTGGTGCACCCAAAAACAGTGTCAAGGGAAGCCAGTTTGAGTTTGGCTTCCGTCCTATCACAGAGAAATCTGTAATCGATAGAAACAATTTGAATTGTTGCAGTCCGTTGTGTTGTCCTCCGGTGGCTAGCTAGCTAAAATTGATCCTTTCCTAAATTATCCATGTATGGAGTTAGGGATTTGGAATTCTCCGTACTGGTCAATGATTATAACAGCGATTCTGATCCAACCATAAGATACATTGTGCCACTGGACTGAGAGGATGGAAGTTCAATATGCAGCCTGATGTAGAAGGCTAACGTTATCTAGATAATGTTGCCCATGAAAGGAAGTTAGGCTAGCAAGCAAGCATTTTAGCCAGGTAGCCTAGGACAACAAAACATTTAAATGTTTACTGTATGACAGAGTCATAGACTGTTTCGTCAACATGAAAGAGATGAGGATGGCATTGGTGTTTCTCTACAAGAACGCACACACACACACTCACACACACAAATCAGAACCATGGACAGCCACATCATATTTAGTTTACGTTGATTGGACTAAATTGTTTTTGTATCTTTTAGTTGTCACTGTATTAGACTAAGCATAGGTGATTTGATGATGTTGAAATGTTGAAGTTGAAATGGTTCTGGAATAGTGGAAGCAGCTCCTGTTTTCTTTGTGACTTGCTGTAACTCCTTGGTTCTAAATGAATAGTTGTTTAGTAGTCCGAAAATGTCGGAAACATGAAATCATTCTGTTGGTCATCTAACTGTTACATGCAATATGCTTTGTGAACTCTGGTTTTGTGATTAAACAAAGGTGTGGTTGAATTTGTGTCTTTTTATTGTCTGGGCCTTAGGCCTATATATCACGGTGTCAAGACATATGTTGTAATATGGCATTTTTTTCTGGCTTGGCTTCCCCAGTGATTTTACCCACGCATCACTACTGGTCTTGGGTACTATATAAAGACCTAAATGACTTTAATGGAGCACTTCTACTTCATACCCCTTTAGCGTTAGCATGGATTTGACCATGGTCGTGATGTGAATTAGATCAAATGTTCTCAAGTGTGGGTGTGAGTCTGGGAGAGCAGTGCAGACAGCACTGTGGTGCTGAAATGTTTTGAACTCCCTAGACACTAGTCAGCACTTAAGGACAGCGGCATGGTGCTGAAATGAGTCAATACACTAGGCGGCATAAGGATACCTGTGGGGACAGACACGACATACAAATAGATTCATGCATTCAAAAGTGTGAAGTGGAATCTGAATTCCTGATAAAACTTTATATTAAGTTACTCTAAATACAATACTGAAGCTACAACAGTAACATCACTGTACAACATCATTGGTCCTTAACTGGATAGTAATGGAGTTGAGCAGTTTCGGTACAAAAGTGGAATAAGAAATGGTCTCTATTCCTCTTGTGTAATTAATCAAATATATTGCTATGCAATTTACCTAATATTAAGTAACAACATGTTAATACAACATTGTTACTAGTGTAATTAGTGTTACTACACATATATGAGAGCAACTTCATGTGGTGTTACCGTATTCCAGTGTAATTAGTGTTGCTACACATATAAGAGCAACTTCATGTGGTGTCACCGAATTCCGGTGTAATTACAGTGTTACTACACATATATAAGAGCATCTTAATGTGGTGTTACCGAATTCCCTGAGAATTGTGTGTGCCCAAGGGTAGTATCCCCTACTGGCCAATCAATACAGTGCAACCCATTCTGCTACTTTACAAATGCATCTTTCTTCATTCCTCCTTGAAGTAATAGATATGTTATGACTGAATAGATGAGAGTTTAGGAATGGAACCCTTGCTTACACATATCCAGCGGTATTAGATCAGTGATTATTTAAAGCTGTGTTTCTCATTTAAAAATGATGTCTATGGTCTGGTTTTATTACTTTTGACAGAGCATCCTTTTGTCTACCTTTGCTTTCTGAATCCATTCCTGTAGGAACCTCACGGTGTGCACATTTTTGTTTGACCGTTAGCTGAATCAGGTATGTTAAGTGCTGGGGTAGAATGAAATGATGCCTTCTCCTGTATTGAACATATTGAATGTATTGAGAAAGACAGACTTAAAAAAAACTGTCTTAAAAAACACAGACTTAGAGAAGGATGCACTGTAAACATGTTGAATTCAGGCCATACTGGCTCAGGAAGCATTCTTCTTGTATGACAGAGAAAACTAGAGAGTGTGGGAGACAGTGAAATACAGGAAGCGAAGGGGAGGAAAGAGAAGGAAATAGGGACAGATGGGTAAAGAGAGAGGGGGAGGGGTGAGCCATAAGGAGAAAATATGATTGTGACTATGAAGCAGCCCAATGTTTCCTGTGTGTAGTGGTTAAGGTTATCAAAAGCCCACACAAAACTACAGTGGTGGAATATCTACTTCCTACTTTTGGGATCTGCAGGGCCTCCTACATAGTGCATGTGATATTGTACATTTAAAGACTATAGAGGACAAGAGAGGGAGGAGACTAGTCACTCTTTCATGTGTGTCAGGGTTGCCATGGAGAAAAAGTGTGGGCTTCTTAAAAAATAGTGCCCTCCTTTCCTTGAGTTCTTACCCCTTCTACTATGTCTCTGCTCTACCTTTTCCACTGCAGTGTCAATGATTCACAAACCTCCATTTCACCTTTAGGTAGCTAGCTCTATCAGATGTTCTCTTCTCTTCCTCTCCTGTGGAACGCTAGTCCTATCCTGCCGCTAACCCATTTTCCTCTTTCCATTTCACGTTTCATCCTGCTTGGAATCTCTCGCTCTATCCTTTGCAGATCATCTGTCCCTCCAGTAGTCCCTTATGGTCTATTCTTTTCTCAGTTGCCATGGCGATGGGCTGGGGGCGTGTGTGTGTGTGAGTGAGAGAGAGAGAGAGAGAGAGAGGGAGTGGGTGTTGCGGAAGTGACATTGCTAGAGCTGAATTTTTGCTTCCTGTGCACTATTTCTCTATTTCTGGAGGTGCGACTTTAACAGTGCACAAAATATGACACCTAGTCAAATTGTATATACAGTACTGCATTCTCGTTGGACTGGGAATGTAAATCACCAATCCAAGTAGGAGGCTAATAATTGTGTTGCTTGGCTATCCTCCCAGCACAATGAATGCAAATGGCAGAAATTGTTCTCTATTCTATGTTTATCATTGTACCAATGGAGAATTAACAAGAGTATGTCTGTTTTATTAATGTTAATGTTTCGTTGTGCATCCCTGTCTCCTAGATGTGGGCATATGCCCATGTTTATATGTCACTATCATCACACTGCTCAAGTACATATACAGTGGCAAGAAAAAGTATGTGAACCCTATGGAATTACCTGGATTTCTGCATAATTGGTCATAACATTTCTTCATTTAAGTCACAACAAAAGACAAACACAGTCCGCTTAAACTAATAACACACAAACAATTATACGTTTTTGTGTCTTTATTGATCACACCGTGTAAACATTCACAGTGCAGGGTGGAGAAAATATGTGAACCTGTCATGTTGCATAATTATAGGACGATAAGCAGAGCGTTGGTGGAGCGACATTCCTTTTATTTTAGTCGTGTAACACTTCAACCAAAAACAACAAAGGAGAGAGCGCAACAGTGACCTGGCGTGAGAAACAAACCCAACGTATAACACACACGAGAATCCACACCCAGGTGACAAACAAAGGAACTTAAATAGAATCCCCAATTAGAGACAACACGAGACAGCTGTCTCTAATTGGGGATAGAAATTAACCTACACCACCAACACCCAGTGAACTGTCAAGCTCTAACCGTGGCTCTCCAACTCCCCCACTAGAGGGAGCCAGACCTAGCCACAGTCAGAACCTCACAGAACCCTTGGATTTAATAACCGGTTGACCCTCCTTTGGCAGCAATAACCTCAACTAAACGTTTTCTGTAGTTGCGAATCAGACCTGCACAACGGTCAGGAGGAATTTTGGACCATTCCTCTTTACAAAACTGTTTCAGTTCAGCAATATTCTTGGGATGTCTGGTGTGAACCGCTCTCTTGAGGTCATGCCACAGCATCTCAATCTGGTATTTTCTTCTGTTGAAGCCATTCTGTTATTTATTTACTTCTGTGTTTTGGGCCGTTGTCCTGTGGCATCACCCAACTTCTGTTGAGCTTCAATTGGCAAAAATGTCTTGATTAACTTGGGAATTCATTTCTCCGTCGATGATAGCAAGCTGTCCAGGCCCTGAGGCAGCAAAGCAGCCCCAAACCATGATGCTCTCTCCACAATACTTTACAGTTGGGATTCGTTTTTGACCTTGGTGTGCTGTGCCTTCTGTCCACAGAATATTTTTCCAGTAGCACTGTGGAACATCCAGGTGCTCTTTTTTTGGACAGCAGTGGCTTCTTCAGTGGTTTCCTCCCATGAACAACATTCTTCTTTAGTTTTTTACGTATCGTTGACTCGTCAACAGAGATGTTAACATGTTCCAGAGATTTCTGTAAGTCTTTAGCTGACACTCTAGGGTTCTTCTTAACCTCAATGGGCATTCTGCACAGTGCTCTTACATTCCTCTTTGCAGGATGGCCACTCCTAGGGAGAGTAGCAACAGGGCTGAACTTTCTCAATTTATAGACAATTTGTCTTACCGTGGACTGATGAACATCAAGGATTTAGAGATACTTTTGTAAGCCTTTCCAGCTTTATGCAAGTCAACAATTCTTAATCTTAGGTCTTCTGAGATATTTTTTGTTCGAGGCATGGCAATCAGGCAATGCATCTTGTGAATAACAAACTCTAATTTTGTGAGTGTTTTTTTATAGGGCAGGGCAGGGCAGCTCTAACCAACATCTCCTATCTCGTCTCATTGATTGGACTCCAGGTTAGCTGACTCCTGACTCCAATTAGCTTTTGGAGAAGTCATTAGCCTAGGGGTTCACATACCTTCCCCAACCTACACTGTGAATGTTTAAATTATGCATTCAATATAGACAAGAAAAATACAATAATTTATGTGTTACTAGTTTAAGCACACTGTGTTTGTCTATTTTTGTGACTTATATTCGGATCAGATCAAATTTTATGACCAAATTATGCAGAAATCCAGGTGATTCCAGGGTTCACATACTTTTTCTTGCCACTGTAGGCCTATTGGTTAACATTAAAGGTGCACTCTTCAGCCATTTTTAAAATGATTTATCTGTCGTGTTTGAAGAATGTACTACTACCCTACCTTATCATAAACCCCCAAAATAAATGGTGCAGGGATGTGAGGTGGTGTTAAATTGTTTGTTTTCATCCACCAAGAAGACAACTAATCGTGAAAGATGATTAGCTGTTTGTATTGGCAACTTGCCAGTAAACAAGCAATTTATTATACACACTGAACAAAAAAATAAACACAACATGCAACAATTTCAAAGATTTCAAAGATTTACAGTTCACATAAGGAAATCAGTCAATTGAAATAAATAAATTAGGCACTAATCTATGGATTTCACATGACTTGGAATACATATATGCATCTGTTGGTCACAGGATCCCGCAGGTGAAGAAGACGATTGTGGAGGTCCTGGGCTGGCGTGGTTTCATGTGGTCTGTGGTTGTGAGGCCAGTTAGACATACTGTCAAAGACATTGGAGGTGACTTATGGTAGAGAAATTAACATGCATTCCATTCTCTGGCAACAGCTTTGGTGGACATTCCTGCAGTCAGCCTGCCAACTGCACGCTCCCTCAAAACTTGAGACAACTGTGGCATTGTGTTGTGTGACAAAACTGCACATTTTAGAGAGGCCTTTTATTGTCCCCAGCACAAGGTGCACCTGTGTAATGATCATGCTGTTTAATCAGCAGAGTTGCAAAGAAAAAGCCATATCTCAGACTGGACAATAAAAAGATAAGAATAAGATGAACAAGAATACAGACACTGGACAGAGGAAGATATGTATTTTTCTTTGCAACTCTGCCTAGAAGGCCAGCATCCCGGAGTCGACTCTTCACTTGACGTTGAGACTGGTGTTTTGCAGGTACTATTTAATGAAGCTGCCTGTTGAGGACTTGTGAGGCGTCTGTTTCTCAAACTAGACACTCTAATTTACTTGTCCTCTTGCTCAGTTGTGCACCGGGGCCTCCCACTCCTCTATCTATTCTGGTTAGAGCCAGTTTGCACTGTTCTGTGAAGGGAGTAGTACACAGCGTTGTACGAGATCTTCAGTTTCTTGGCAATTTCGCGCATGAAATAGCCTTAATTTCTCAGAACAAAAATAGACTGACGAGTTTCATAAGAAAGTTCTTTGTTTCTGGCCATTTTGAGCCTGTAATCGAACCCACAAATGCTGATTCTCCCGATACTCAACTAGTCTAAAGAAGGCCAGTTTTATTGCTTCTTTAATCAGCACAACAGTTTTCAGCTGTGCTAACATAATTGCAAAAGGGTTTTCTAATGATCATTTAGCCTTTTAAAATGATATACTTGGATTAGCTAACACAACGTGCCATTGGAACACAGGAGTGATGGTTGCTGATAATGGGCCTCTGTACGCCTATGTAGATATTCCATTAAAAATCAGCTGTTTCCAGCTACAATAGTCATTTACAACATTAACAATGTCTACACTGTATTTCTGATAAATCTTCTGTAATTTTAATGGACAAAAAATGATATTTTCTTTCATAAACAAGGACAGTTCTAAGTGACCCCAAACTTTTGAACGGTAGTGTAGATATTGAATTGAATTGAATTGAATTTATTTTGGGTAACAGACATATGGAACAAAATGTACAATGTGGACCCAGAGGATATCACTTGAAAGTATTAATTAAAACGCTTGTTTCCAAAGTGGTCCTCGATGGTAAAAACATGTAAATATTAAAAGACAAAAACAAAATGACAAACAACCATAAATACATTCATTTATATTAACATCCTAAAAAGTGGTACTACTCACTGCACTTTTCCCTAACCTTAAAAATCAACTATATTAATTTCACATTATAACAATCTATTCATTACACATCCTACCTATCATTCAAATAAATAGGTAGGGGGCACAAGGGGCAGTGGAGTGGTTTCTCTTACTTAGACAACTTTGTCCAAATAAAAAGCTTTGCCTGCTTTTTAAAGCTATTTCTACTATTTATTTGCTTGATCTCCATGGGGAGGCTATTCCATAGACAAATGCCTGTATAGAAGAACGTGCTCCTCGCAGTACTGTTTACTCTTGGGATATATCATAGAGGTCTCTCTCTTTGTCAAAATACACCACTGTCTGTCTATATCATGGAAGTTTCTGAAATCAGGACAGGTCTATTTTATTTTTAGGACAATCCGTAGCCCTGATTGACAACTCTATTTATAACAAGTAAAAAATGGAAGCTCTGCTGCTACCTCCTGGAGAATTGTATTTTACTTTTTTCTGCCACTCTACCACTGTCCATTGTGCTATTGATCCCAGCTGTTATGCAGTTGTTTTTTCTTCTGTAGAAACAGTTTTAATGAACTAATTCCTTTTATCTCATTCTTAGATGGAAGGTGTGCCTCCCCCTTGTCCTCACGGCCCCAGACCCCTTCCAATGGCCTGGCTTATGATCCCCCGGGTTGGAACCCATGTCGCTCGATGAGAACTGGAAGTCAGCGCTACATGTTTGACCAGGAGGAGGTAGGATGAATACCCCCATCTTGTTCACAAGAGACAAGCACATAAGGAAATGGAACACAACCACAGTCCTGCTGTTTTTTTAGTTTCTCCCTAGCTCTTAATTGGTCAGTGAATCCATTTGATTGACTAGAGAGTCCAGCTGATGGGTTGAGAGTCCACATTGATCTCTGAAGTATTTACCTATATGGGTATGGTGCACCTAACCCGTTTGGATCGGAGTGTTGTCCCTAACCAAGAAAGGTACAGTTTGTTTAAAATACATCATTTGAGTATGCAAGCTAGGTCCTAGTTTATTCTGTTACCTATTAAAGGTGATGTGTTTAAACATTATAGTGCGAAAAACAAGGTACCGCAATGGCAGCTAGGACACGTTTTATTGAATGTGGTGTTGTATAGGCAGCCCAATTCTGATCTTTTTCCAACACTAATTGTCTTTTGTCTTTTGACCCATCACATCAGATCTTTTCACATCAGAACTCATTCAGAGCTGATCTGATTGATCAAAAGACCAATTAGTGAAAAGAATATCAGAATTGGGCTGCCTGTATAAACGCATCCACGTCAAATCCCTAGTGCTGTTGAATTATTCAATTATGTTTCTATACGTTCTGTATGCTTCCATTAGGCCCTAGTGGGGGTTATTTAATTATTTAGTTAGTAAGAGGTGTCACATCAAGTGGTTATGAGCAGATTTAAGGAATAGCCAGTGTAAAGAACAGCAAGTATGTTATTGTATGATACATTTTTCTTTCCCCCCACTTGAATACTCTTATTTTACAACCCGTATACAGACTGATGAAATTAGTACAAGCTAAAGCATTGATGATGCATTGCAATGCAATATCAGTGTTTTATTCATTCCAAGTAAGAAAGTGGAAGTGGACAGATTTGTGGAATAAAGTCATTAATTCAAAAAGTTGCTAATTGAAAAGATAAATACATTTCCACTCTGGGTAGGTGCAGCTTGATACAACACATTCTCTCCAATTAGCCCTTTTGGGGTTGCAGGTAGCATAGCGGTTAGAGTGTTGGGCCAGTAACTGAAAGGTCGCTGGTTCGAATTACCTGAGCTGACAAGGTGAAAAACCTGTAGATGTGTCCTTGAGCAAGGCACTTAACCCTAATTTGCTCCAGGGGCTGACCCTGTAGGTAGGCCGTCATTGTAACTAAGAATTTGTTAACTGACTTGCCTAGTTAAATAAAATTAAATAACGGAGCAGTCCACATGTGAGAGCTGATGTCCCAAAACTAGCCACTGGAGGGAGACATTTTTCAACAATAGAATGAGGTATCCCCCAAAAAGTATTCATCTTCTTAATTGATAGGGCAGGTACTCTTACAAAGACCCCCCCACCACCCAAGTCCTCTTTTTTACATTTACATTTAACCTGATATGATCATAATCATACACAGATAGTTCATGTGAATTGTTTTAGGGTTAGGGTTTTCTATACAAATGATAGGAATAGGTTGGGGGATGAAATTAATCTATTTATCTGAGTACATAGTATACAAACATTGATTATAGTTCATTATTAACTATAGTCATACAAAACATCCCTAATATGTTTTACTCACTGCACATACTGGGGTAGTGCATTTAAAAAATATGTGCAGCACTGTACCTGTGAATATAGTAAAAAAGCTATTTTAACTTAGATTCAATTGGGATGACAATTTGTCATTGCTAACGTTACCTGAGCTACACTTTTTTGTGTGTTTTCAGCCATTTTCTATGACACAGTATCACAATGCCAATGTCATTGCTGTCTCTCTCTAAACTTGAGCACATTCTGGTGATGCAGTTACCAGTGCTGGATTCACGTCACCTGTCTGGGGAAATACCTGGGGGTGAGGGTATTTCAGACCTCACACGCTTGTCCTTTCACTGTCCTTTAGCCAAGGGCTCTTTGCCCCAGCTAACAGCAGAACCCACTAAACTGTCAGGGCCTGACTGAGGCCAGGTCTCTGACTCCCTCTAGAGGGAGTAGTGTGGCCACAGTCAGGACCTGACAATAGTTCAGGGAGTCTGGGTTGAGTTTGGCCAATCCCCAAGTAGAGGCAGCTGTCTTGAGTTGTCTCTAATTGGGGATTCCATTTATGTTCACATTGCGTCCACCTGCATGTGGATCATTGTCTGTGTCTTTGTTACGCTACACCAGCTCACGGTGCTGTCGCTGTTTACGGCGTTTGTTGATTTCTATTTTTGAGTGTAATAAAAACCATGTCTGCACGGACCTTTCGCTCTGCGCCTCGTTCCCTTCCCTCGCATCGTGACAGAAACATAATGTACGGTAGCTCTTCAACTTCATTGAGGTATTTGTATTTATTATGGATCCCCATTAGCTGCTGCCAAGGCAGCGGCTACTCTTCCTGGGTTCCAGCTAAATTAAGGCAGTTTATACCAATTTTAAAAACATTACAACACATTCACCGATTTCACAACACACTGTGTGCCCTCAGGCCCCTACTCCACCACTACCACATATCAACAGTACAAAATCCAAATGTACGTGAGTGTATAGTGCGTATGTTATCGTGTGTGTGTATGCATGTGTCTGTGCCTATGTTTGTGTTGCTTCACAGTCCCGCTGTTCCATAAGGTGTATTTCTATCTGTTTTTTAAATCTGATTCTACTGCTTGCATCAGTTACCTGATGTGGAATAGAGTTCCATGTAGTCATGGCTCTATGTAGTACTGTGCGCCTCCGATAGCCTGTTCTTGGGGACTGTGAAGAGACCTCTGAGGTTGTGCTGAGCCTTCTACTTTTCTCTCTGTGGTATCTCTGTGGTATTTCATGATGTCAAACAACTATATATAGTAAAATGATCTCATATCAATATGTCGGATGTAATATTTGAACTCAGTGCAATATGTCGGATGTAATGTTTGAACTCAATGTAATATTGGGGAAAATGTCACAATTTCAGAGTCACAGGATCAACAAAGCTACTAGTGTTTACAGAGAAGATAGGGGACATAAGAACGGCTCACAAATGAAACATAACATTTAATACAGTATGTGCTGCATGGTTTCTGAGGTCGCAGTAACGTACAGTAAACGATAATATAATATATTCATATACAAGGTCAGCAGGACTGATATTAAAGGGAGATTCAGATACAAGGTCAGCAGGACGGACATTAAAGGGTTATCTGCATCTCTGAAGTGTACATAGTTGCTAAAGGGACTTGAGTAATTATAAATGACACAAGACTGATGGTTAGTAATACAATGAATTACATGAATGCTATGGTCTGGAATTTGGAAATCTGTTCAATGATCATTTAAATGAATGGATGTTTATTTACCCATTGATTCCTAAAGAATATAACTTTTAAATGCATCACGAGCACAACCTCCTTTCTATATAAAATCCAACTTAAGGTATACAATTATGTGAGGTTCCATTGTTTAAAAGCAACAAAAACATAAACATTTTCTAAATGTGTAAAACGATCGTGTTGATGTCACAGACTGTCGAGTTTGTGCTGTCTATGAATTTGAGGGGGGTTACATTTCCCTATCCCCATCCCTCAGTTGTATACCAGTTTATTGTTTTATTAAATACCAGAATGTAGCTTTAATGCCAACCTTCTATTCACTTTGTTAAGTATTTGTTTCACATAGAGACAAAGTGCTAATGGGTAACGCTTTGCGTGTTGAAAAGGAACTTGACCTCTCACCTCTGTAAACCACATTGGGAATGTGTTGTGCTAGCCTTTACTTTAAGTGTGGGTGGAAAATGCACTTGGTCCTTGAGACGGTCAACTCTCAAAGGTTTAGATTTCAGTAGGGGAGGTTTTCCGTTTTGAACTTTATTATGTTTAATACTGTGCATATATTAAGTCATATGAAGGTAACTGAACATTTTACAGCATGAAATGGACATAAATAAAATAAATAAAAACATGTAGCTGTGTTACACAGCCAGCTTTTTCTTATACAGTATAGCTCTGGTTTGATATGATTATTTAGCATAAATGAAATAGTTTAAGATCCTTTTACTGCAGGACAACAGCTAAAGAAAGTGAGGCTTTAGTGCCCAACACAAGTGATTTATACAGTATGTAAGGGAAGTGCTAGGAGGAGGGATGGACGGGGTACAATCTGAAGAGATGGGTTTTCAGCCAGACTTTGACCTCTCTGACCCTCTGTCTCACCATAGGTTCACCCTTTACTGATGCGTGAGCGTCGTTCAGGCTCTCAGCGCAGTGAGCGCACCAAGCTGCTCCGAAGGACAGTCAGTGTGCCGGTGGAGGGGAGACATCAACACCCAGAGATAGGTATGTAGAAAATATATACCGAAAAGATTTCTACTGGATTACAAAGTGCAAACTATGTAAATGCATTGCAGTTCAATAGCACCAATTCAAATACATTGTTTTTCATTTTTCTGGATGTCTACAAGCTCTCGTTTAGTACGTGCATCCTTGCAGTTCCCAAGCCATTATATTTGTTAGGAGTCTATTTAAATACACCACAATGAAAAGCATACTCTTGGTTACCCTTCGTCTTTGCATTCCTTCTTTGTGCCTATTTATGTTTCAATGAAATCAAATTATACATTATAAACCCTCAATCTAAGGGGGTGGCGTTCCCTGATGAATGGTGGAGAGAGAATCTCCTTTCCACTGGTCACTGTTGGCATATGCCTGTATGCCGTTCTCAAATACAGAGATTAAGACAGGCGTATGGATAACAATAATTTATTGATTTTCATAAACAAAATTAAATGTGTCTCGAAGAATATATCTATTGGCTTTGTTGATACATTTGTTAATACTCTGTACCCTGTACATTAGTTGGTGGGTCGTTCCACCAATTCAGTGCCTTTTTGAGAAATCTAATTAGCGTAATAAAAAAATCAGTTTAAGCTAGAAACAGAGAAGAGGTGACTCTGGGATGCTGGCATTCTAGGCAGAGTTGCAAAGAAAAAGCCATATCTTCCTCTGTCCAGTGTCTGTGTTTTTTTGCCCTTAATCTTTTCTTTTTATTGGCCAGTCTGAGATATGGCTTTTTCTTTGCAACTCTGCCTAGAAGGCCAGCATCCCGGAGTCACCTCTTCACTGTTGACGTTGAGACAGGTACTATTTAATGAAGCTGCCATTTGAGGACTTGTGAGTCGTCTGTTTCTCAAACTAGACACTCTAATCTCTTGCTCAGTTGTGCACCTGGGACTCCCACTCCTCTTTCTATTCTGGTTAGAGCCAGTTTGCGCTGTTCTGTGAAGGGAGTAGTACACAGCGTTGTACGAGATCTTCAGTTTCTTGGCAATTTCGCGCATGGAATAGCCTTCATTTCTCAGAATAAGAATAGACTGACGAGTTTCAGAAGAAAGTTCTTTGTTTCTGGCCATTTTGAGCCTGTAATCGAACCCACAAATGCTGATTCTCCCGATACTCAACTAGTCTAAAGAAGGCCAGTTTTATTGCTTCTTTAATCATCACAACAGTTTTCAGCTGTGCTAACATAATTGCAAAAGGGTTTTCTAATGATCATTTAGCCTTTTAAAATGATAAACTTGGATTAGCTAACACAACGTGCCATTGGAACACAGGAGTGATGGTTGCTGATAATGGGCCTCTGTACGCCTATGTAGATATTCCATTAAAAATCAGCTGTTTCCAGCTACAATAGTCATTTACAACATTAACAATGTCTACACTGTATTTCTGATAAATCTTCTGTAATGTTAATGGACAAAACATTTGCTTTTCTTTCAAAAACAAGTACATTTCTAAGTGACCCCAAACTTTTGAACGGTAGTGTAGATATATCATAGAAGTCTCTCTCTTTGTCAAAAGACACCACTGTCTTTCTATATCATGGAAGTTTCTGAATTCAGGACAGGTCTATTTTATTTTTAGGACAATCTATAGCCCTGATTGACAACTCTATTTATAACAAGTAAAAAATGGAAGCTCTGCTGCTGGACAAAAAATGTGCTTTTCTTTCATAAACAAGGACATTTCTAAGTGACCCCAAACTTTTGAACGGTAGTGTACATGTCAGTTGTTTTACTCTAGGATGCCCACAGGCCTCAAAAGACTCATCTGAATGTCTTCCTGTACCAGTTTTTTGCAGACTTATAAAAACAAAAAAACTGAAAAATCACATTTACATAAGTATTCAGATCCTTTACTCAGTACTTTGTTGAAGCACCTTTGGCAGCGATTACAGCCATAAGTCTTCTTGGGTATGACGCTACAAGCTTGGCACACCTGTATTTGGGGAGTTTCTCCCATTCTTCTCTGCAGATCCTCTCAATCTCTGTCAGGTTGGATGGGGAGAGTCGCTGCACAGCTATTTTCAGGTCTCTCCAGAGATGTTCGATCGGGTTCAAGTCCGGGCTCTAGCAGGACCACTCAAGGACATTCAGAGACTTGTCCCGAAGCCTCTCCTGCATTGTCTTGCCTATGCTTAGGGTCGTTGTCCTGTTGGAAGGTGAACCGTCCTAAGTGCTCTGCAGCAGGTTTTCATCAAGGATCTCTCTGTACTTTGCTCCGTTCATCTGTCCCCCTGCTGCTGAAAAACATCCCCACAGCATGATGCTGCCACCACCATGCTTCACTGTAGGGATGGTGCCAAGTTTCCTACAGACGTGACTCTTGGCATTCAGGCCAAAGAGTTGAATCTTGGTTTCATCAGACCAGAGAATGTTTCTCATGGTATGAGTCCTTTAGGTGCCTTTTGGCAAACTCCAAGCGGGCTGCCATGTGCCTTTCATTGTGGAGTGGCCTCTCTACCATAAAGAACTGATTGGTGGAGTGCTGCAGAGATGGTTGTCATTCTGGAAAGTTCTCCCATCTCCACAAGGAACTCTGGAGTAGTCAGAGTGACCATCAGGTTCTTGGTCACCTCCCTGACCAAAGCCCTTCTCCCCTGATTGCTCAGTTTGGTCGGGCGGCCAGCTCTAGGAAGATCCCTTGGTGGTTCCAAACTTCTTCCATTTAAGAATTATGTAGGCCACTGTGTTCTTGGGGACCTTCAATGCTGCAGAAATGTTTTAGTACCCTTCCTCAGATCTGTGTCTCGACAGAATCCTGTCTCGGAGCTCTACGGACAATTCCATCGACTTCATGGCTTGGATTTTGCTCTGACATGCACTGTCAACTGTGGGACCTTATATATGCCTTTCCAAATCATGTCCAATCAATTGAATTTAACACAGGTGGACTCCAATCAAGTTGTAGAAACATCTCAAGGATGATCAATGGAAACAGGATGCACCTGAGCTCAATTTCGAGTCTCAGTAAGTAAAGGGTCTGAATACTTATGTAAATAAGGTATTTCTGTTTTTTCTTTTTTATATATTTGCAAACATTTCTAAAAAACAGTTTTCGCTTTTGTCATTATGGGGTATTGCGTGTAGATTGCTGAGGAATTGTTTTCATTTAATCCATTTTAGAATAAGGCTGTCGCTTAATAAAATGTGGAAAAGGTCAAGGGGTCTGAATACTTTCTGAAGGCACTATATATACTATATATCCTGGAAGTCACAGAGTGTGCAAGGAGGGATATGTCAAAATGCAGAATTTTTGCACATTAGTAAATCTGATTTATTGAATATAACAGGGTTTTAAAATTATACTTAAAATATCAAATGGAACGACCCTGGTTAATTTGTATATGCTGAGTTAGAGATACACTGTATTTGTACAAAAGTTTTCAGATTTCTCTAGTGGCCCATGAAATTGGCTGGTGGTGGTAATGTGCAATTATGAACATGAACACTTTTTCTAATTCAACAGTATTTGTGAGTGGGTTTCACAGTGGGACTGCAATTTGAAATCATGTAATTAGTGATAGAGGGAATAAGTAATTTTTCCACATCAACAATTAATGCTGGCTATTTTATTAGTGGTTCACAAATTCTTAACCTTTAATTGTCCTATTATTCTGTGTAGATGAAATGCATTTGGCTGTCGGCTGAAATGGGTTTAGTTAACACAGCTTCTGAAATGACATAACATGATCTATATCCAAAGTCCCAATGCTCAGGGAAATGATGTGAAATGGAAACCACATCCATGCATGTTATTCCAACTTGACTACAGTGTGTCTCATTTTTACCCAACTAAAACGCAATTACATGGTTCAAAGACTGAGGTCTGTGCCCAGTGGGAGGACATTCAGTTCTACTTTAAAAAACATTAGCTGCTCTTTCCATGACATAGACTGACCAGGTGAATCCAGGTGAAAGCTATGATCCTTATTGATGTCTCTTGTTAAATCCACTTCAATCAGTGTAGATTAAGGGGAGGAGACAGGTTAAAGAATGATTTTTAAGACTTGAGACAATTGAGACATGGACTGTGTATGTGTGCCATTCAGAGGGTGAATGGGCAAGACAAAAGATTTAAGTGCCTTTGAAAAAGGTATGGTAGTAGGTGCCAGGGGCACCGGTTTGTGTCAAGAACTTCAACACTGCTGGGTTTTTCACGCTCAACAGTTTCCCATGTGTATCAACAAATGTTAAGCAATTGTTAAGCATTTAAAATGGATGAAATTAAGATTGTTTTTCACTGGACTTCACACAATGCCCCATAATGTCAATTTCTTTACAAATAAATTACAAATCAAAAGCTGAAATGTCTTGAGTTAATGAGTATTCAACCCCTATGTTATGGCAAGCCTAAATAGGTTCAGGAGTAAAAATTTGCTTAACATGTCACACAATAATTTGCATGGACTCACTCTGAGTGCAACAATAGTGGTTAACATGGTTTTTGAATGACTACCTTATCTCTGTACCCCCCACATGCAATTATCTGTAAGGTCCCTCAGTCGAGCAGGGAATTTCAAACACAGGCTGAGTTCCAAACACTTAAAAGACACACCCTCGTCCACTTACCCTCGCTTTATGCCCTTGGGGGAATACCCGTCGCCATCTTGGAGGGCTGTCCAAATGATTAGCCAAACAAGGGAAGTTTGCAACGTAAGCCCCTTAGCCCTCGTTTTTAGTTGAGTTTGCGAGGGTACAATTATGTTCCCTCTGGGGCCTGAAACTCCCCATAATTCAATTCGTGACGATTGTATATCCGCTAAGAAAAGTCAGCGAAAACTTAAAAACAACATCAATGGAGAAGTCAACATACAGTAAGTAAAAACTAATGCAAATAATTGTGCTACTAATGCACATGGTGGCACAAACACGTCTCATAAAAGTAATTATGTTTGGTTTGGTTCGTTTTAGGAAAATGTTAATTAGCTAGCAAATGAATTAGCAATCACACAGAAGGTGTATATTAATAATTATATAGCTATTGTAAATAAATATGCAATCATAATTGACTGTAGCGCATATAAAACACACACAAGTTACCGTTGGCTGAAAACGCAATCATAGCGGGATGAAGGAGTGACGAATTTCCGAGCAAGTGTGGTCCATTTAAAAATCATTCCTTCCTTCCTCGCCCCTTGCCCTGCAAGTGTATACTCGTCAGACGTCACGACACATCATCAGAAGTGTCCACTTAATTTGAGGGCTAGGGTGTGTCTTTTAAGTGTTTGGACCTCAGCCACTAATTCAACCTCAAAGACCAGTGTGGTTTTCCAATGTCTCGCATTGGCTGTGATAGGAGAAAATTGAGGATGGATCAACAATATTGTAGTTACTCCACAGTACTAATCTAATCTAAAAGAAGGAAGCCTGCAACAAGGCACTAAAGTAATACTGCAAAAAAATGTGGCAAATCAATTAACGTTTTGTCCTGAATACAAAGTGTTATGTTTGGGGCAAATCCAATGCAACGTTACTGAGGACCACTCTCCATATTTTCAAGAATTGTGGTGGCTGTATCATGTTATGGGTATGCTTGCAATCGTTTTTATGGCTGGGGAGTTTTTCAGGATAAAACATTTACGGAATGGAGCTAAGCACAGTCAAAATCCCTAGAGGAAATCCTGGTTCAGTTTGCTTTCCACCAGACACTGAGAGATGAATTCACCATTTAGCAGGACAATAACCTAAAACACAAGGCCAAATATACACTGGAGTTGCTTACCAAGAAAACTGGGAGCGTTCCTGAGTGGCCTAGTTACACTGTTGACTTAAATCTACTTGAAAATCTATGGAAAGAGCTGAAAATGGTTGTCTAGCAATGATCAGCAACCAATTTGACAGAGCTTGAAGAGTTTTAAAAATAATAATGGGCAAATGTTGCACAGACTTACCCAGAAAGACTCACAGCTGTAATTACTGCCAAAGGTGCTTCTTCAAAGTATTGACTCAAGGGTGTGAACATTTTCTAAAAACATGTTTTCACTTTGCTATTATGGGTTAATCTGTGTAGATGGGTGACAAATTAAATTTGACCCATTTTGAATTCAGGCTGTAACACAACAAAATGTTTAATAAGTCAAGGGGTGTGAATATTTCCTGAAAGCACACACACACCCAAGCAGCAATCATTATTGGATTCGATGTCCAGGATTACAAAGTAAAGCGGCAAAGCGTGGGTGGTACAATTGGTGCTCTTGCAGTCACAGCACAACGAGGGAAGAACACCATCACAAGTTTTACACATCAACAGTGTACAATGATCGTTTTGAATCTGTACTTTAACGATATCATACAATGAATTGGGCCCCATTTGGTCAATGTAAAAAAAAAACAGCACTTGTGCTAAACGAGGTCCTACTCTGCCCGTATGAAACGGTTTTAGTAGTTTTGTTATAGTAGCAATTACGCATCAGGCTTTTTGAATAGTCCAGCAGATGAGCACCGATAAACCTTTATATGATAATAGGCAAAGTGTTTGTGTTTGTGTGTGTTCACGAGCGAGACACATTTAAAATAATGAATTATAATATAGCGGGGGAAAGAGTCTAAGAAAATAAAATTATACTGCAACATCACAGAGGTCAGATCTCATCTCTCTCCTGATTGTAACCATGGTAATAACCGGGCTGAAGTCTGTTAAATAGTAAAAACAAATTTACACCAAGATCGCTTTGGCCTCTCTCTCTTCTGACTCTCTCCATTTCCCTCTATATTTCCCTCCTCTTCAAGTAAACATCTCCCTTTGTGCCGATAAAAGGGAAATAATCAATGGCATACAGTACGGTTGTCATAGAAACTGGGAATACTGATTTATCCCCCCATCTCTGGCTTGGTTGGATTCAGGAACCATGATTGGCTAGCACAGTCCCATCTGGAATAAACTGCTGTAGAACACGGAACAGGTTGTCAGAATAAAAATGTTGTAGTAATGTGTTCATTCAATATAAGAATCCTGTAGTAATGTGTTTGTGGAATAAGAATCCTTCAGTTTAGTGAGTATTTTGTTTTTCAAAATGCCATCTGCATCAGTGATTGAATAAAGTGTTGTACGTTTACACTACCCATTATTGATAGAAATTTAGGGCATGGAGTTTGCTTTCAATTCATTCACCATTCAAACTCCGAACTTCATCTTATCAGCCTGTAGGAAAATGATATCTCTCAAAATGCTTCACATGTTTTACTTTCACGGAGTGGCAGCATGTGGGGTGAAGTGCTGCTGCTACAGAGCTACTAGGTGTTCTAGAAACTGATCAAGTCCTTGATTAGTTAAATCAGGTTTGCTATTATTGGTATTCAACAAATGGCTGCGCATCCCGTTGATCTCCAGGACTAGGGTTGATTAACATATATGTCTGTGGGTAATAAATAAAGTGCACATTCTGCTGCTGGAGGAGCATCTTTTGAACAGATGGAGATTTCCTATGTAGTCAGATATGGTTTTTCAAACCTGTTGGTAGGTGTCCTAAGGCAATGCCTCAATGACAATGTACAACTGTCAGTCTTCTTCAGAGGAGGACTACATATAAATGACTGGGGAGTAAAAAAAAAAGACAGTATGCCATAGCTGCCAAAATATCACCCTCTAGGCATTATGTGGGTTCCCAGGGTCCCATAAAGTGCCCCTTGTTTCCCAAGTGGTGGGCACATGCACATAATTTGAAATACCATTTAATGTTTTGTTTTAGTCTTGGGAGAGCTGTTTTATTTAGCTCAAAATGAATGTGTAGTTGGTAGGCTGTTGTCTGGTTCGTTTGTGACAAAGCTTGCATCCTGTAAGCCTATGCCGCAATTGTGCCCATGCTTCCCACACACTTCCCCCCCTCTCGTAACCTCATCTTGTTATGCTGTGTGTGTGTGTGTGTGTGTGTGTGTGTGTGTGTATATGTGTGTGTGTGTGCGCGAGCGCGCGCCCCCCGTCGTCTGTGCGAGCGAGAGAGAGAGAGAGAGAGCGAATCATCGAGAAAGAGCGATTCAACTATTCACCTTACGACACGTTCGCCTCTTTCTGACAATTTGCTTCTCAATCATCTCGTTGCAAATGACGGAGATATAGGAAGCGTGACAAAACAGATTGGCGACAATGTATACAACATAACCTTTGCGGACGCCATCGATCAATCCATCTCTCCAAGCTACCGATAAAGTCTGATGCAGCACCATAGAGAAATATATTTGACGGTAGAACGGAGGGAGCATCAAAGCTGCAACTCCTTTGAATTAACCAGTTACTTTGGAATTTACATTTCGGTTTATTTGACTTCAATGAGGGGATGACAGACTACGGACGTGTCCTCAGCTCTTCCCCGCTGCTATCAGCAAACAGAGTGTAGCCTACGAATTGGAAAATATTCCGTGTTTTACGCATCTTCTGGATTTTGGGCATATGCGCGCATTGGAAAGGTATAATAAGTCTATAGGCTATCCTTTTTTTATTGCTGGACAGACGTGGCGTGTAAACGCGCATAGCCTGAGCACAATGATGCATTCGTAGCCTAGTTGTTGGCATACACCCTAAAGCTCTACACACGTTTCTGCACGATAACTCCGGCCTGTCATATCGATTACAGTAGGGGTGATTTATGAAACGCATTTAAACTAAACATGAAGGCTATTTCATTATTGACACAACGTTCTGGGAATTTCAATCACATTTCTGATGGCATGCAATATCAGCATTTTCTTTCACAGTAATACTGAATGCATTTGACAAACAATTTACAGATTAACCTACCTGATCATTGATCATTAGATTGATCATTAGGCGAGTACAACTAGGCTTATTTTTTTTAAAATATATGGTATTGATAGAGTAATAGGCTGCAAAAATAATCACAACAAAAAGATGAAAAAATTCAGCCTCAGAAGAGATTCTGTAGGCTACCGAGGAAACGGCAAAGGGATCGCGTTTCAGCTTTGGGGTTGTAAGAAAGTCGGAAGAGAAGGAGCCGGGGGAAAAGACCAAGGAGAGGCCGCGACCAAGGAGCATTCAGTGGGACTGCACGACAAGGAGCTACGGTTGCCAGCATTGGAAAGCGTGGCTTGGGGTTGGTGGAAGAAAGAATCGAATAATCGTGAGACGTCATAACAATCATTATAACAATGCATATCACGATATCTTTTGAGTAATACCATATTTTTCATTGTGTTTAGAGGTGTGGCAAGCAGCCATTTAAATATATATATATCTATATATATATTGATAATTATTCACATATTTGAAAAAATACTATCAATAATGTGTACGTTGTATAACTCATATTTATCATTTGAAGATTGTGTGCAGGTATACTTGAATAATCCAGTCTCTGTAATAGCCTACTTGTATTCTTAGTTGCATTGACGATATAGCATTGTAATAATGGGATGTTTAGAAAGACATTACCACAGACACAAGCTAAGTCCATGTCACAAGCAACACAAACTCACTTAAAACAGTATTTAAAACAGTATCCTGTTAATGTTGTTCTCTAAAATCTGCACACTGATAAGAATTGCCAGCAAGATGATCAGCATTACTCAAAAATTCACAACATGTTGGCAAAAGACATGTGCTTACTTCACAGAGAGCTATCTTAATTTATTCAACGTATGTTATCATAAATGCAATTGCACACACGTCTACAGTAAAGGTGAACATTTTCAAATGCATAATAATTTAGCTTAAAACAATGAGATGCACGCACTCCTATTCCTGTCCAATGTGATGTGAAGAATACCAATTTGATAGTGATAAAGGTGTATGGATATCAGGCAACTTTAAGTGTCTCACATGTGGTCACAGAGATTGCTGTTAAGCACAAGCTAACTTAAAAAGGAGAGGACCCCTATACCCTATTACTGGACACATCTCAGCCCACACCCTCAACCTGTGTTGTGGACCAACAAAACCTGGAACCTCTTTAATATAGTCAACCATAGCTGGGAGCAACCTGGAAAACTAACTCCACTGCCTAAGCAACTTGGAAACCAACCTTGACTCTGCTGACTCCAACTCGCCCACTTATCGAGCTGCAGTACTTGGAAATCAACGACTCGCAACCTGACGTTTGGGTAAGGCCTGTAAATCTATCAGCGTCTTTGATTATTTGTCTATGTAATCCTCTCCAATGGTGAATGTCCATTCTGACTTTAAACCCCATTAACACTGAAGTTCCAATCTATAGCACGCTTGACAAGGGTCCTGTCCAGAAACAACACCTAGCTCCTACCCTGTGGCCATGTTGATCTGAATTAATTTAGTAGATATAAGTGATATGGTAGTAGCTCCTTCGCCCTCTGGTATGCTAGATGGAGCTACTACCATATGGTTTTACCCGTACAATTCCTTCAGATCTACATGAAGTGCCCAGGGATTGTTTCTGGACCGGGCCGTGGGCTGCTATGAAATGGGGAGGATACAGAACAGAACAGAAATCTGGATAAACACAAGCCAATAAGGGGCAAGGGATGGGGCTGGTCGTCTTGGCAATTATGGATGCGAATTTTTTTTATTTATTTAACCTTTATTTAACTGGGCAAGTCAGTTAAGAACAAATTCTTATTTACAATGACAGCCTACACTGGCCAAACTCGGAAAACGGTGAACACGGGGATAACTGCGTTGTTCAGGGGCAGAACAACAGATTTTTACCTTGTCAGCTCAGGGATTCAATCCTGCAACCTTTCGGTCACTGGCCCAACGCCCAACGATTGCTCAAAAGTGTTATTGTAACAATAGTTTTGGTCTTGGCTATGCATGCCATGCTGTACCACCCCGAGGCTACCTCAACAGTCACATCACATCATGATTTGTAATTGGAGGAACTGAGGCCCACAATGTTGTTCTTACCAGTATTTCCTCCCGGTTAATGTTTTGCAGCCAAGGATGCAGTGGGGTCTTTTTATATTTGCTGAATAGCCTTATGCACCTATTGTGCTAAATTACCATTGTTAATGTTAGTGCTAAATTACCATTGTTAATGTTAGTGTTAAATGGGGCGGCAGTGGTTAGAGCTGGATCGAATCCCCGAGCTGATAAGGTAAAAACAAATATGTTGTTTTGCCCCTGAACAAGGCAGTTAACCCACTGTTCCTAGGCCGTCATTGTAAATAAGAATTTGTTCTTAACTGACTTGCCTAGTTAAATAAAGTTTAAATAAAAAAATAAATGACCATGGTTAATGTTAGTGTTTGTTACTTTGCAACATTTATATACCCACCTTTTTACCCCTACGTCCCTGCTTGTAACACTACACACATACAGTATGTTTAGGTCCTTAGTTTGTTCCTGTTTAAACACTAGCCACATTTTGGCCATAATTAAATAATTATAGATGGTGGATTTTCCACAACTAATTTTCAGAAGTGTTTGACTTGCACAGCAGTGTGTCCTGGATTGGAGGGAGTTGACACTTGATTTAGTAATAAGCAGTCCCATTCCGTGAGCCGGATGACTTTCCAGCCAGGTTTGCCATCGTCACTGAATGGGTCACACCATGGGACAGACTATTTCTAAACTCACTAGATCCGAGATGTGCTGCTGTGCAAATCAAAGGCACTCCTGATAGCATAGTTGTGGAAAGTACTCCATACTCAATGATGGCGTTCCAGCCCTTGTTCTGTGCTCAGTCTACCTGGCAAATACATGAGTTCCACATCTTATTGGCTGCTAGTCAAAGAACGGCTTTGAAGTTGCCATCAAGATGTCTATTGATGTAAATGTAAAGCTCCTGTTATCTGACTCAGTTTACTCCCTTATATAGTATTAGCTTTGTACTGTACCTAATAGATTGGAAACCGAAGTTAGTGTGTACAATGAACTTAAAATGGACAGTTGTCATGGTAACAATAGAAAAAGGGGTGCATTGGGAACATCATTGAAGCAGATAGAAACCTACAGTAGATGCTGTGTTAGCTACAGATGATGTTAATTAACCCCAGAGTCTAAGCCTCTGGCAATATCTACTAAGCTACTAACATTTGGAATTTTTTAAGATGCTCATGAGATTGAGCATTTAGCTATTTGATTTGGAATTTTAGGACCCCTGTAGGTATATATAAATATAAAACAATTATTTGATGAAACATTGAATTTGGTATTATTGCTATTAGCCCATATTAGCATTGAATAACACATTCGTATATGGCAAAAAATGTAGTAAAAAAATAAATAAAAAGGAAGTATTATTTGAAGTATCTGAAATGCATGTGAGAGATATAGGAAGCACCAGGGCTGAGAAAAAAAGGTTATATGTGCAACCGTGGTTCCAAAAAAAAGCCTATTCAGCTCCATTCATTTTTACCCAACAGTCACAGATTACCTTCTAACGAGTCCTGTTTAGCTAGTGGGCATTGTAGAGCAAAATGGAGGACACATGGACGACACGTTCGTTCCAAATACTGGGCTCAAACCGTTTACAGACGTTTTCATGAGAAGACCTGTGCGGAGTTGGCAAGTCCATGGGACTTTAGACAAGTCCTTTGAAGCTTGTGGGCGTCGTAGAGCAAAATGGACTGCATGTTTCTATTTGTGAGTCTCAGCTTTTCAGAACTGATTATAGTTATATAATAGTTTCTAGCTCAAATCGTTCTGACTTTACAGACATTTTCGTGAGAAGACCTGTTTTGTCTCTTGGTCTTACAAACACTGATGTAGCTTCCACCTCAGAGGCGAATTGTCGACACAGGCGGATGGGGTGGATTGAGATGCAGCCCATGCAAGAACAATGTTGAACCACACAGAAATTTGACAGTTGTTGCACGACAATCAAATGCCGTGTGCAGAGATATTTTTCCTTCGGCCATTTTTTCTGGCGCAACAGCCAGAAAATCATAATATTTCCTGGTGACACACAACATCTGTGGATAAATTATCTATCAAGCAAAATAAATGTGACAGCTGTCACACAAAAATCTCAAAACCCTAAAAAGCATTGCACGAAATAAATACCCCTGTTCAGTAACATTTATTTTTTTAGAAACATATTGTTATTGTCACACCGGATAAGTGCAGTGAAATGTGTTGTTTTATAGTGACAGCTATAGTAGTACGGCGCCCCTGGAACAAATTAGTGTTAAGTACCTTGCTGAAGTGGACATCGACAGATTTTCACCTTGTCGGCTCGGGTATTCGAACCAGCGACCTTTCGGTTACTGGCCCAAAGGTCATGTATTCCGATTACTTCTTAAAATTGAAGTTTTAGTCCACAAAAATATCTCTGAAAGACTTTACCTGACACCCACATGGTCATAACCATGTCATAATATGTCATAACAGCTGACATAATGTGCCATAACTTTTCATAATATGGTCATAACACTGTCATGACCCATATATATTTATACCTGTTGTGACATATATTGCGTTATTTTATGGCTGGTTATGACGCCTACATAGAAGTGTCAAAACCCACATTTATTCAAATGAGTTTTTTTCCCTTCTAAGAAGTTTATTTTTGTTTGAAAGATTGTTTCTTAAATCCTTTATTGTTGTTGGGCCTATCACGTACATGCCCTTATGTCAGTCATCAGTCCAAAAGAGGGTGTCTTGTCCTGCTCCTGAAATCTGCTCCTGCATTCAGCCCAGTCATCAGCAACAGAGCATTGAGGTAGGTGCATGAATGACATCAATGTGTTCGCAAATACAAAGATAATTTAATATGGTAAATTTCATAAAACGTTATATAACATAAACATACTGTTGACACGTAGGCTATGGTGTTTTGCCTTGTGTGGCATGTTTTTAGGGTTTATTACATATTACGACATGGTTAGGACTGTGTCAAAAGGTGTTATGTCGCTGGGTGTCAGGTAAAGTGTTACCAATATCTCAAACTCATGCACAGAGAAACATATGCGGAAGGGCTATTGTGTACTTCCCAAACACCCACTCTCAATCTTCCTCGCTCTCCCTATCTCTCTTTTTATCTCTCTCTCTCTCTTTTTATCTCTCTCTCTCGCTCGCTGTGTATCATTTGGCTGGAAGCTGTTACCACCCACACACACTCCAGCCTGACATAAAATTTACATTCAGAATATAATCACACGCGCGTGCACACAGATGTTCCCAACGATGCAATCACGCACAGACAATAGTTTAAATATTTAGTTTTGTTATATGTAATAATGCCACAGCAAGAGCAATAAGGCATGTGTTTTCACTAGGATACCAGTTGTGTATCTTATTACTGTTCAATTCCTCTGGTACAAGGCCTTGTGCAAAGCTATTTGATTTGTTCCTCACATCTGAGTGTGGGAAATGCACATTGTGTGCGTGTTGGTGTGAATTTACTGTTGTTTTGTCCTGGATGATTAACATGTTTTTAACTCTCAAGTCTCTTGCTCCTAATGTATTAGTTATGCCAATGTCTTGTGGTTCAAGTGGAAGCTCTTGGAGTTGTTACTATGGACACCGAACAATGAGCTGGAATCTAGAATAGAACATAGAGCGTTATTGCAAAAGGTTGAAGCAAATGGACAAGTGCCACATATACAGGATACAACTTTTATTTTCTTTCTTTGATGTACATCTCAGGCATACCGATTTGGTTTTATAACTTTACAATAACAGTTTTCCGTTCCCTTCAACTGGCACATTTAACTTGTATTTTTCTTTAGTTCATTTGTATTGTGTATGACAGCTGAATTGCGAACATAATTTCCAACAAATAAACAATAACAAATATAAATCAATACATCCTGACAGTTAGGAACTTGAAGGGATGATGGATGATGATGATCAGGGAGAACTATTATGATATTACAAAGTAAGCTACACAAGTACCGTGATAAAATATGTGCTGTTTTCAGTTAATATAAATGTTCAAAATGCCGAAGCATAACCGTCTTACTATTGGCTTTCATTAAGTTGCTATGCTAGTTGCTAGGTGGTTATAGGGTCCATGGTGAACAGCTGGACTTCAAAGACGTTTCTACACACTCGGTCGCGTCGTTGCCATTGTTATCAACGTTCTACAGATGCCGCAGCATATTGATGTCCGACTGATGGTTGATGCTCAGTCTTTCTGAACAGGGGCTAATGACAGTTTCGTCAAAATTACACTATAGTGGCCTGGAAATACGATGACATTGGTAAAGTAGACAAATAATTAGTACTTTAGAGAGATGGCAATGTTTCCATGAGCTAGAAATGTTTATCAGAAATGGCTAGCAAAAATGTCCTCAGTCTTAGCTAGATAGCTAACATTATACTAAAGTACATCTAAAGTAAATCCGGTGACATCACAATGATGACAAAAGCTGGTCCTATTTGGGCTCCCAAGTAGCGCAGCCTCTAGCACTGCATCTCAGTGCTAGAGGCTTCACTGCAGACACCCTGGTTAAAATCCAGGCTGTACCACAACCGGTCGTGATTGGGAGTCCCATTGGGAGTCCCACAACAAAAAAATGTATGTTTGATGCAAAGCCACAACACTAAACAATACATTAGTTGCAACTATAACAGTAACAAACGGTGCCCACAAACTGTTAGGGCCTACATAAATCTGTCCCAATCAGCACCATGGAGTGAATCCTTACCACTGCTACACCTGGCTATCAGCGGAGCCTTGTCTGGCAGCGAAACAGTTCATTCAGCCTCATTTACTGTCTTTTAAAAACGCATAGCTGATATGGCTGACTTAAACAAATGTGGTTTCTACTGACAATTGAGATGTACAAACTATGGAATAAGAGGACGACAAGCGGATAAGAGGCAATCCGTAATTTCGATTAAAACATTAATGAGCGAGCTAGGACGTAGTCAATATAACTATTTGTTCAGCACTTTTGAAATGTACAGTGACAGAATTCAGAACACGGGCCGTTCTTACAGTGTACTCCTTGTACAAGTCAGAACCATAGGATACATAAAGGGGGCATATAAGCAGACAATGAAAGCTCTTACAATATTCAATGATTACATTTCTCTAAAACAAGCTATAGGCTACATGTGCACCACCAAGTCAAAACAGTAGGCTAAGTTATGAGGGGGAAAGGGACAAAACTATTAGTGTTAGGCACATGGGCTACTAACAGCTTAATACACAACATACACTTAGTATTACTTTCTTAGCTACAGTATACATATCTCCCTGGCATATTACATCATTTATGCAGCAGCATACAATACATTTTTTGGACTCCTTGTTAAGCTGTGCTCACCTGAACAGGAAGGTGGTGTAGCGGTCTGACATTCTCTGGATTTATGGTGCTGTCAAGACAACTGGAATCATGACATCAGTGATCTTCATGTCGGAGCTCTAGAAAGAGGCCCGAGTTCCCGACTTGGAATTACGAGTTGGATGACCATTCAAAACATATTTTCAGAGTCGGAGCTTGTTTATTCCAGAGTTCCCAGTTGTCTTGAACTCACTGAAGTCTGGGATTTCCCAGTTCCGAGTTTGCAGTTGTTTTGAACGCGGCAGAAGTCATGCTGGATTGCCAGCATGGCCAATGTATTCAAACTTTTCTGGCCCATGGTGTTGAATGTTTATCCATTTAAGCTTGGAAAAGAGACCCTTGAACCCAGACTTGGACCACACACCCACCCCACTGAATAGCAGGCTAGTGATTGCTTTGCAACGCTTGCAGTTAGTCACTGATTCCTTCCACACCACTCATTGTTGAATTTGTGATTTCCAACTTGAAAAGGATTTGCCAGTAGATTGTCGACGTGATTCATGATGATGACTGCTTGTCTAGCTTGTTAGCTAAGATTTTGAAAGTATGATGTTGACATGATCAGTCCAATCAAAGCTACGGTAGATATAATGCAATTTTAAGTAAAAACCTTGAGCCTTCTTGGATCGGCACTTCTAATGTAACTCTATGGCAGCACCCAAGGGGCTTGAATTTTCCAGCTCTTCCCTTAGAGTTTTGCCCCACCACCACAGAAAGCACTGAGTTAGGCTGAAGCACTTGCATTTTGGAGGTGTTTGCAAACTGATATGTGACACGTATTAATGCCAAAATAATATGCAAAACAGGCAAAAAAAAGAATCATATATCATTATTATTTTCACATATATTTTGGAGGGAAACAGGTGGGGCTCAAAACAGGTGGTGCATTGAATCACTGATTTTTTTTCCCAACACCTTTTTGGGACCTGGGTTTCAAATGGTCTTAATATGTACAATAAAAAGGAGCCTACCACTCAATCAATTGCGTTTGTTTTTGTCCAAATTATAAAATCTCTGGTTCTCCATCCCCTACAATATTACCAGGTACGTTTGGGTAGTTGAGGTTGTTCAGTGAGATCACTTGGACGTGCATAACTTGGTCCTGTGAGCAGGTCTTCTATAATCAATTCAAGATCTTGGTCCTAAAAGTAAGCAACTAAAGCCTGATATAACTGCCTGGCTGGTTGCCCTGAATATAACTTTTGTGCTTGTCTTGGAAATACAGCGGGTGAAAAAAGTATTAAACACGTCACCATTTTTCTCAGTAAATATATTTCCAAAGGTGCTATTGACATGAAATGTTCACCAGATGTTGGTAACAACCCAAGTAAGTCATACATACAAAGAAATAAGTTCAGAAATTAAGTTATGTGTAATAATGTGAAATGACACAGGGAAAAAGTATTGAACACACTTACTGATATTTATTTAATACTTTGTACAAAAGCCTTTGTTGGTAATGACAGCTTCAAGACGCCTCCTGTATGGAGAAACTAGTCGCATGCATACAGGCCATGGCGGTGGAGTACATTACTTACTGTTTTCTTTGAGACAACAGTACCTGCTAATTGCAGGTCTTTTTGAAGCTCTCCACAAGTGGTCCTTGGCTCTTGGACAACTCTTCTGATTATTCTTTTCACTCCTCTGTCAGAAATCTTGTGAGGAGCACCTGGTCGAGGCAAATTTATGGTGAAATGATTGTCTTTCCACTTCCGTATTATGGCCCCAACAGTGCTCACTGGAACATTCAGAAGCTTAGAAATGCGCCTATAACCAATGCCATCATTATGTTTTGCAACAATTAGGTTGCGAAGGTCTTGAGACAGCTCTTTGCTTTTACCCATCATGAGATGTGTCTTGTGTGACACCTTGGCAATGAGAGCTTTTTGTAGGCCATCAGTTGGGACTGAACCAGCTGATATTAATTTGCACTGACAGGGGGCTGGATTGCTTTTTAATTACTGATAGTTTTTAGCTGTTGTCTTGGCTTTCCATGCCTTTTTACACCTCCCTTTCTTCATGTGTTCAATACTTTTTCCCTGTGTCATTTCACATTATTACACATAACTTAATTTCTGAACTTATTTGTTTTGGTTTCTTTGTACGTATGGATTACTTGGGTTGTTACCAACATCTGGTGCAAATTTCATGTCAATAGCACCTTTGAAAATATATTTACTGAGAAAAATGGTGACGTGTTCAATACTTATTTCACCCGCTGTATGTTATTTTTGTCAATATATGCTACTCAGAGCAATGAGCTGTTATGTAGCATTTACGAGAGCCAGGTGACACTATGTTTCTAAATAATTGCTCTGAAATGACTAATATTCTCCTATACAAATCCATATGTGAGTTGACTGTAAGTGACTCACTCTCTACATTTCTGGAATATTTTGGCCTGTGTGAGTCATTAGCACACATATAGACGTAAATAATATGTTATGAAATACAGGTTATTCTATCCAGGCCATTTCTGACACTAAGTAATGAGTTTACAATCTTCACTGTAGAAATATGTTCACCTAAAGCCGAGTGTACACTACACGAATTTCAAAATCCTAACATGCTGAGCCTCTCACATTAAATGACCTTCTCCCAGGTAGTTTTATCTTGTGAACGTAGTGTTGCTCACAGCAAATGAAGTGGCACAGACGGGGGTCACACACTACAAGGTTCTTGACTTGGTCGTGAGGATTCTCGATACCACGCTGTCTCGAGTAAACGATGTGATGATATGATTATATTTAACGTAGCTACAATGAGCTGTGGCTCAAAGCAGCCTCATAAACGTTTTCAGTCAGACCTTCACGCTTGCCATACAGAGTTGAAATATCTTTGAATTGAATAACATTGCTTGTTAACGTCAGAACTGTAATGATTTGACACTTTGGCTTGGTTTAAATGCAATTACAAACGCATACTATGTAGTAATCACTCCTGCTCGAAAGTCTACACATTATGGGTGATGCGAAACAACGTCATCATCTCACTGACCTTCTTCTCTGGCAAGCTCTCGTTGGGTATTGCTGATCACCGTTCTCCAAAACTTGTCATTGCACATATCACACTACAAGAGCATTGCAGATTTTGTGCCAATAAAATCAAACGTGTTTGAAAATATCGGAACGTCTGGGACCGCTCAAAGACGAGATCGGTAGCCCTCTGACCAGCTCACGTTAAATTAATTTAGGGCGGCATGTAGCCTAGCGGTTAGAGCGTTGGGCCAGTAACTGAAAGGTCGAATAACCGAGCCAACAAGGTAAAAAACCTGTCGATGTATCCTTTAGCAAGGCACTTAACCCTAATTTGCTCCAGGGGCTGACCTTGTAGGTAGGCTGTCAATGTAAATAAGAATTTGTTCTTAACTAGACGCGCGCTCGAGGTAGACAACGACATGGGGATTTTGTCTCCGATCTCAAAAACGTGTCTGTAAAGGTTAAATAAAAAATAAAAATATATAAATAAACAGCTAATCGTTTAGTGTACACCCGGTTTAAAGCTTCACCAGGGTGAAATCCTTGGCTGTTAGAAAATATTTTTCCCACCGTTCCAGCTGTGTGAGATTGATAATGAGGAGAAAGCTTAACATTTTTAGATACAAATGTATGGAAAACAAGGTGGTTCTTTGGTGATGCTGATTTCATCTAATGTTGTCCAAAAATAATATGGAAATAATGGTCTATGGCTCTATGGTACTTAGGATTTTGCTTGCTTTGAGTCACACTGTGGCAGGGAAGTTTAAGGTCATTCTAAACGAAAGTATACCTTTCGTCTTTTTTCATACATAGTTTCGCAACGCAGCCACAAAAACCTGCGAGCCAATGAGAATGTTTAATCTTTTTCTAAGATGATGTGGTGATGTTTTCTTCTTCTCGCTTATAGAATGTGCTCATGAATGCCTTTTATATTACAAACTCAAATTGAAGTACAGATAAATCCATATAATAGTTTCTAATCCATATCATATGATAGTTTATAATTTTAGGCACTTGTTTCAGGATTTTCACAGTTCATGACACCTGATTGCCCTTGGCAATATGAATTATGCATGTTGAATGTGTAGGAACTTTAGTGGTCTAATCATTTGTGATAATTGGTGACTTAATTAATTAATTAATCTGCCTACTATATCAAATTAATAATGTTGTATAAGGGCACCAGTAATAGTTTTTATTCAAAGAGAACAATTAACTTCAAACTCTGATTCGTAGTTTAGCCTCTGTTCATCAAGTCTGATACACTACATCACCAAAGGTATGTGGACACCTGCTCGCCGAACATCTTATTCCAAAATCATGGACATTAATATGGATTTGGCACCCCCTTTACTGCTATAACAGCCTCCACTCTTCTGGAAGGCTTTCCACTAGATGTTGGAGCATTGCTGCGGGGACTTGCTTCCATTCAGCCGCAAGAGCATTAGTAAGGTTGGGCAATTAGGTCTGGCTCGCAGTCCATTATTCCTCCTCCACCAAACTTTACAGTTGGCACTATGCAGTCCCCAAGAGATCATCAAGGATCTCTCTGTACTTAGCTCCGTTCATCTTTGCCTCGATCCTGACTAGTCTCCCAGTCCCTGCCGCTAAAAAACATCACCACATCATGATGCTGCCACCACCATGCTTCACCGTAGGGATGGTGCCAGGTTTCTTCCAGACGTGATGCTTGGCATTCAGGCCAAAGAGTTCAATCTTGGTTTCTCATGGTCTGAGAGTCTTTAGGTGCCTTTTGGCAAACTCCAAGTGGGCTGTCATGTGCCTTTTACTGAGGAGTGGCTTCCGTCTGGTCACTCTAACATAAAGACCTAATTGGTGGAGTGCTGCAAAGATGGTTGTCCTTCTGGAAGGTTCTCTTATCTCTACAGAGGGACACTAGAGCTCTGTCAGAGTGACCATTGGGTTCTTGGTCACCTCCCTGACTCTAGTAACCAGTCTTGGTGGTTCCAAACTTATTCCATTTAAGAATGATGGAGGCTACTATGTTCTTGGGGACCTTCAATGCTGCAGAAATGTTTTGGAACCCTTCCCCAGATATGTACCTGGACACAATCCTTTCTCGGAGCTCTATGGACAATTCCTTCGACCTCATGGTTTGGTTTTTACTCTGACATGCACTGTCAACTGTGGTACCTTATATTGACAGGTGTGTGCCTTTCCAAATCATGTCCAATCAATAGAATTTAACACAGGTGGACTCCAATCAAGTTATAGAAACATCTCAAGGATGATCAATGGAAACAGGATGCACTTGAGCTCAATTTCGAGTCTCGTAGCAAAGGGTATGAATACTTATATAAATAATATATTTCTGTTTTTTCTTTTTAATAATTAGATTTTTTTTTTGCTTTGTCGTTATGGGGTATGGTGTGTAAATTGCTGAGGAAATTGTTTTATTTAATACATTTTAGAATAAGGCTGTAATGTAACAAAATGTGGATAAAGTCAAGGGGTCTGAATACTTTCCGAAGGCACTGTATATACAGTTGATGTCGGAAGTTTACATACACATTTAAATACATTTAAACTCAGTTTTTCACAATTCCCTGTGGGTCAGAAGTTCACAATCACTAATTTAGTATTTGGTAGCATTGCCTTTAAATTGTTTAACTTGGGTCAAACGTTTCTGGTAGCCTTCCACAAGCTTCCCACAATAAGTTGGGTGAATTTTGGCCCATTCCTCCTGACAGAACTAATGTAAATGAGTCAGGTTTGTAGGCCTCCTTGATCACACACACCTTTTCAGTTCTATAGGCTTGAGGTCAGGGCTTTGTGATGGCTACTCCAATACCTTGACATTGTTGTCCTTAAGCCATTTTGCCACAACTTTGGAAGTATGCTTGGGGTCATTGTCCATTTGGAAGACCCATTTGCGATCAAGCTTTAACTTCCTGGCTGATGTCTTGAGATGTTGCTTCAATATATCCACCTAATTTTCCTTCTTCATGATGCCATCTATTTTGTGAAGTGCACCAGTCCATCCTGCAGCAAAGCACCCCCACAACATGATGCTGCCACCCCCGTGCTTCACGGTTGGGATGGTGTTCTTCTGCTTGCAAGCCTCCCCCTTTTTCCTCCAAACATAACAATGGTCATTATGGCCAAACAGTTAAATTTTTTGTTTCATCAGACCAGAGGACATTTCTCCCAAAAGTACAATCTTTGTCCCCATGTGCAGTTGCAAACCGTAGTCTGGCTTTTTTATGGTGGTTTTGGAGCAGTGGCTTCTTCCTTGCTGAGTGGCCTTTCAGGTTATGTCAATATAGGACTCGTTTTACTGTGGATATAGATACTTTTGTACCTGTTTCCTCCAGCATCTACACAAGGTCCTTTGCTGTTGTTCTGGGACTGATTTGCACTTTTCGAACTAAAGTACGTTCATCTCAAGGATACAGAATGAGTCTCCTTCCTGAGCGGTATGACGGCTGCGTGGTCCCATGGTGTTTATACTTGCGTACTATTGTTTGTACAGGCATTTGTAAATTGCTCCCAAGGATGAACCAGACTTGTGGAGGTCTACCATTTTTTTCTGAGTTCTTGGCTGATTTCTTTTGATTTTCCCATGATGTCGAGCAAAGAGTCACTGAGTTTGAAGGTAGGCCTTGAAATACATCCACAGGTACACCTCCAATTGAATCAAATTATTTAAATTAGCCTATCATAAGCTTCTAAAGCCATGACATGGAATTGTGACATAGTGAATTATAAGTGAAATAATCTGTCTTTAAACAATTGTTGGAAGAATTATTAAAGTAGATGTCCTAACCGACTTGCCAAAACTATAGTTTGTTAACATGAAATCTGTGGAGTGGTTGAAAAATGAGTTTTAATGACTTCAACCTAAGTGTATGTAAACTTCCGACTTCAACTGTTTATATATATATATATGTGTGTGTATTTTACCTTCCAATGAATCACCAATCACATTAAATTAATTATAATTTTCAGAAATTTACTTTTTTTTAAACAGCAAACTAAAGCAAGGTATCACAGATAGTGAATTGTTGAAATGAAAACAAAGATTCACTAGAAGTTGACGGGTTAACCGTCGAGTCAGCTAGACGCTGGCAGTGGGTAGAGCAGTCGATTGACTGACCTGGATCAACTACACCACCGTTTTTCTCAAATAAAAAGCCTGCCAAGATAAAATTATTATTAAAAGCATCACTTATCCCATACTTCTCAGTTATGATGCCAAAGTCAGACAGGACTTGCTTAGGCAGGGAAGAAAAATAATTTGTAAGTTTCAGTGCATTTGCTGTTTTCCAAAAAATGTGAATGATCACCAGCAGAGACAGAGCTTAAAAAGTAGCTTGATTTAGCTTCCTTAATCGAGATAGTACATCTGTTTCTCATTTGCTAGCCAACTACAGAGTCAGTTTTCCATGCTTTGCCCCAAGCCTGATTTCTCAACTGAATGAGCTCAGATAACTCAGAAGAAAACCAAGGGTCTGATCTTTTTTTGACTCTGAATTGTTTAAAAGGGGCGTGTTTATCTGCCAGAGGAATAAATATGGAGGATAAATTAGAGCCTACTCAGGGTCAGGAATAGGGGAGACAACGTAATGCAGCTGCCTCTAATTGGGGACCTAAACAAAAACCAAACAGAGTTCTCTAGAACTCTACTGTCAAGCCCTGACCGTGACAACCAAGCCTTGACGCCTCTCTGCAGTCAGGACCTGACAGTACACCCCCGCCCAAGGCACCGGGTCAGGTGGAAGCTCCGACCCCGGAGCAAGACTGGGCACCGGGTCAGGTGGAAGCTCCGCCCCCGTCGCAAGACTGGGCACCGGGTCAGGTGGAAGCTCCGCCCCCGTCACAGGACTGGGCACCGGGTCAGGTGGAAGCTCCACCCCCGGAGCAGGACTGGGCACCGGAGCAGGGAGAGGCTCTGCCCCCGGATCAGGATAGGGTGCCCGGAGCAGGCACTGGCAGAACCGGGCTGGGAACCGGCGCTGGAGGAACCGGGCTGGGAACCGGCGCTGGTGGAACCGGGCTGGGAACCGGCGCAGGAGGTACCGGGCTGGGGATCGACACCAGTGGTACCGGGCTCCAGCCAAGCCCTCCACCACCTCCCCTCTTCCTCCAGGGGCAGGTTGAAAAAACCCTCTGGGGGCCGCTGGTCCTCCACCGTTTGTCTTCTTCCGATCCCGGCACGAGTTGGAGAACATGAGCACCTCGTCGTCCTCATCCGACTCCTGGGCGTACTCCTGCTCCCATGACTGTAGGGGCTCATCCATGAACCCCCATGAGTGTCGCGGAAGGGGCTCTTCTCCTCGCCCCCCCCCCCCCAGCAGCCCCCATAGCCCCCCCCCAAAATTCATATGGGGGTTCTTCCGGGCTGTTGGCTGGGCCTGCCTCTTGGACCGCTGGCGTGGCACCCGTCGACGTCGCCGCTGCCCTGGATCCCATCCCAGATCCAGAGCCAGATAGTGGAGGTACTCCTCCTGGGAGATAAGCTCCTTACCTCCGAGGAGTTCCTCCACTGTCCAGCTCTGTTTGGTCCTGTGGTGGTGGATCTATCTGTCACGACACGAAGGCAGGACACGAGGCGCAGAGCTGTAGTAGGTGGACATTCCTTTTATTTTATATTCCAAAACAACAAAAGTGAGAAGGCAACCATGAACCGATGTGCACCATGCACAAAACAAAGAGCCACAACGCAGGTGGGAAAATCATGAACTTAAATAGGATCCCCAATTTGAGACAACGTAATGCAGCTGCCTCTAATTGGGGACCAAAACAAAAACCAAACAAAGAGTTCTCTAGAACTCTACTGTCAACCATAGAGAAGCCTAGAGGTCTCTCTACAGTCAGGACCTGACTCTATGGGACAATAATTACTGAGATCATATGGGAATACTCAACTAGACAAATATCTACGGGGGTTATTAGTAAGGATTATATCAATTAATGAAGAGTTAACAGGCTTTTTCACATTTAGCCGTGTGGGTTTTGATTAAAATCAATGCAAATACTCTTAAATTGATCTGAGGCTGGAGATAGCTAATCCAGATTTAAATTCCCTAAAATGACCAACTCCGAGGACAGAAAAGGTGTTAAACATCAGATATAGCACCAATAGCATCCGCCATGGCAGCAGGGACAGTTATATTTTTGTGATAATCTACCTCTACCTCATATTGCATAATGTTTCCAATACAGCATAGGTCTAAGACATAATCCACTTCCACAACCATTCTAAACAAGGCTTTTTTTAGATGAAAATTACAGTATATGTGTGTGTGTGTGTGTGTGTGTGTGTGTGTGTGTGTTCATGCAATGTATCTATGTATGTATACAACCTAAATAAGGATTTTCTTTTAGGGTCTGTTATTTGTACTTCATTGATTAATATGTATCCACTCACATTAAAATATGTAGCCCTTCTTAGATAAATGACTAGGAGGGGAAATGTGTTAGACAGCAGGATGAAAAGAAAAAGGCGAGAAATAAGAGGGTGCAGAGGAGAGGGGAGGATGGCAGAGAGAAAGAGACGAGAGGAGGGGGAGTACGCCACTGGAATTATGTAAAAGAGTGTGTGGGAGAGAAGAACAACTGAGAAGGAGAGTGAGTATTTATAGTGCCTTAAGTATTAAAAAGGTTACCATTGCTCTACTGGGAAACTGAGGAAAATGTCAGATATTGACTGCTAGATATTGAGGGAGAAATAACGGGTGTGTCGTTGTAACCAGAGAAATATAATTGGTAGAAAATAGCTTGTTTGTGTACAGTCTGGCAACCATCTTGGTGGGGTGGTTTGAGATATTTAATTTACCATTGCTTTAACCAACAAAGTCGATAACCTTATGCTATAGATTGTATAGTAATAGAGTAGAGGCAGTGCTTATTCATATATAATTGATCACGTGATTATATAGGCATAACCCCCAGTTGGCTTGCCACCTGAAGCTCCCTCAGCTGCTTGGCTCGATGGAGAGGGGTGCACAAAAGCGTTGACGCACATGATCATTCTCCTCTGTCCATATGCCAAGGAGTACTTTCATTTAGTCTGCCCGCCAGTTGGTGGTTATTTTCCATGTTCATGTAGCCTACTTTCGTATCTGCTTCTGAATGTAGACATATATGATGTGGACATATGGCTAGTATTTCTTTACTGTGTTGCTGACTGTACTTGGGATTTCTTCATCGTTTATCTTGGCCGCAACCCTTCAAACCTTTGGCACTACTAGGGAATGTAGAGGAGAGGGCCAGGCCATAGGCGTGATGTGTGCAAAGATAAGTGCAGCAAAATGTTCAGATAGTAGTATGTAGAATAAACTTGCCTCTCTGACATTAAGAATTAGTAGTCACATCAGCTCTATTCTTGACTATTATATCTGTTATCCCACAACATTTGCCTGCTGAACATGGGCCAGACTAATCCTGCACCTAACTGATGAACAAAACAAAAAGTCTGGTTCACCTGGAAATGGTAGTGAAAATCATGCTACAGTTTTTTCAACTTCTCAGAACAAAGGTTTTGTTTGTGTGTTGTATTTTTGTGCTCACTGAGTCTGTACATAGTCAAAGATTGTCCTTAATTTGGGGTCAGTCACAGTGGCCACTGTGTACTCTCTGTTTAGGGTCAAATAGCATTCTAGTTTGCTCAGTTTTTTTGTAAATTCTTTCCAATGTGTCAAGTAATTATCTTTTAGTTTTCTCATGATTTGGTTGGGTTTAATTGTGTTGCTGTTTTGGGGCTCTGTGGGGTCTGTTTGTGTTTGTGAACAAAGCCCCAGGACCAGCTTGCTTTGGGGACTCTTCTACAGGTTAATTTCTCTGTAGGTGATGGCTTTGTTATGGAAGGTTTGGGAATCGCTTCCTTTTAGGTGGTTGTAGAATGTATTTTCCGGATTTTGATAATTAGCGAGTATCTGCCAAATTCTGCTCTGCATGCATTATTTGGTGTTTTTCGTTGTACACTGAGTATATTTTTGCAGAATTCTGCATGCAGAGTCTCAATTTGGTGTTTGGCCCGTTTTGTGAATTCTTGGTTGGTGAGCGGACCCCATACCTCACAACCATAAAGGGCAATGGATTCTATAACTCTCTCTCTCTCTCTCTCTCTCTCTCTCTCTCACAGAGCACGCTCGAGCTCGCAGGAAGAGCATTGCCACTGCGAGACAGCCAAGCATGGAAACCCCTCCCACTGCCCCCCCACAACCCTTCAGACAACAAGTAAGTGCTGGAACACGCTATTTTCCACTTTTTCCGAACCGTATAATAAAGTTCTACCCACCCATATTAGCTTCACTTCCTGCTCTCTATCATCATTCTCCCTCATCTCCCTGTTCTCTCATGTCCAGAGTGGAGTCGATAGTAGTAATAGATAGTAGGCTAACGGCAATGGTACTAATTTACCGATTCCAAATTAAGTACAACATAGCAGTTACACCAGTTCAACCCCAGAACAGTACACCTACCAACTGAGTTTTCGAGTATAAAATAGGCTTACACCATCCATCTTAGAGACTGAATTTGCATAGCCCACTGAAACAACATTATTGAATGGACTTTATCTGTAGCCCAACAGCCTCCTCCAGTGGTAAACTTAAGGAAGCAAAAAACAAACATTTAAAAAGTGTGTTCCTTTCCTTATCTCCTTACCTCCATCAGTACCCTAACCATCACCACCAACAACAACAACATGGACACGTGCTAGCACTGATTTTGCAGATAGCACCTATTTTGAAGAAAGGTTTAATGCACTGATTGTAAGTTGCTCTGGAGCGGAATGCTAGCATGGAATGGACATGGACATCCCCACCTGTGTAATGGTCTCCCCTCCTGTCCCCAATAGAGCTTCCTCAGTCGAAAGTTGAAGGGCTCCATCAAGAGGGCAAAGAGCCAGCCCAAACTGGATCGAACCAGCAGCTTCCGACACATGATTCTACCCCGTTTCCGTAGTGCTGATCAGGAAAGGTAGCTAACACCTTCCCAAAAGTTTGCATGTGTGACGTACACTTGTGGTCCCTATTCCACACTCTGTAAAGTTTTATTTTACACTCCTTTTCTTTTTCTTTCTTTCACCTGGTATTTTCCAATATGTACAATATATTGTAACAGTTGTTACTTTTTGCACCAAATGATATTTAGTAGTGCTTGTTTCAAAGCACTGTTTCCCTTAACACACACACACACTCACTCTCTCTCTCTATCTCACTCTCTAGGACACGTCTAATGCAGAGCTTCAAGGAGTCCCACTCCCATGAGTCCCTGCTCTCCCCTAGCAGTGCAGCGGAGGCTCTGGACCTCACGCTGGATGAAGATGCTGTCATCAAACCTGTCCACTCCAGCATATTGGGCCAGGAGTACTGCTTTGAGGTGTGTGCACTGCTGCCAGAAGAATAGAGGATAGTATCTCTCCGCATATAACATCTGAAACAGTTATTACAGCTCTGTCTCCCAGCTGATGTGTCATGGTAATAACAATTGATCAATGTAATTGATTCATTCACTTCTATGTGTCTGTTTGACTGCAGGTGACCACCGTTTCAGGGACAAAATGCTTTTCCTGCCGCTCGGCCGCTGAGAGAGACAAATGGATTGAGAATCTACAGAGAGCTGTCAAGCCCAACAAGGTGAAAGAATAGAGAGGAACAAGGACCCTGCTTGCAGTCCACACTCAAAATGCCTTTTATGGCATAAAAACTGTAAGATCATCTCTCATTAGTTTCAGCAATCTTCACCTCTCTCTCGCTTTCTCTCCAATGCTCCCATTTTAGGACAACAGTCGAAGGGTAGACAATGTGCTTAAGCTGTGGATCATTGAGGCCAGGGACCTTCCGCCTAAGAAGCGGTACTATTGCGAGCTGTGTCTGGATGACATGCTGTACGCGCGTACCACCAGCAAGCCGCGCACCGACACCGTCTTCTGGGGCGAGCACTTTGAGTTCAACAACTTGCCTGCCATTCGTAGCCTACGCATGCACCTTTACAAGGAGACGGACAAAAAGAGACGCAAGGTGTGTGTGTGTGTGTGTGTCTATGGTGGTTGTATTTCTCTTTGTCTATATTTGTGTTTTCAGAGTTAATCAAATATTTATTTCTGTTCTCTAACCTAGGAGAAGAGCACGTACCTCGGCCTGGTCACTATCCCCATATCGAGCATCACAGGCAGGCAGTTTGTGGAGCAGTGGTACCCGGTGATCCAGCCCAGCGCTTTGGCTAAGGGTGGCGGTGTAGGCGGTGGCAAGGTCATCAATGCCTCAATCCGCCTCAAGTCCCGCTACCAGACCATGAGTATCCTGCCCATGGAGCTGTACAAGGAGTTCGCCGAGTACATCACCAATAACTACCGTATGCTGTGTGCCGTGCTGGAGCCTCTGCTCAGTGTCAAAAGCAAAGAGGAGGTGGCATTCGCTCTGGTGCACATTCTCCAGAGCACAGGCAAGGCCAAGGTAGGAAGGAAGGCACTAAAGCAGGGGTGGCCAAGCACTCCTGTTGGAGAGTAACCCCTTTCTGAACGTTTTGTAAATGATGCCTGTAGCATCTTCCCTGGCCCCTGTGTCTGCTGTACACTGTAGTTGTGTTGTTTGTTTGAGGAGCATGTTCTTTTTTCAGGACTTCCTGTCAGACATGGCGATGTGCGAGGTGGATAGATTCATGGACAGAGAGCATCTGATCTTTCGAGAGAACACCCTAGCTACTAAAGCCATAGAGGAGTACCTCAAATTGATAGGGCACCGGTACCTCAAGGATGCCATAGGTAAAACTCTAGATTATTTTATCGTATACCAATACCAGTGTAAAATTACCTACAATTATCAAATACAAACATGGTTTCAAATACTATTTGAAATCGATGAAATACTTTGAGTGTTTGCTTGAGCTTGCCTGGAGTCCAGATGAGTGGGGTTTGCACTTTTAGGACTTTTTTTATTGAACAGGCAAGCTCAATCATTTGAAATGATGAGTGACAATGATGTTGATCAGAAGACAATGATGATAATGATGATGACGATGATGAAGATACTGATGGGGATTAGTGAACCCTTGTCTCATTCACAGGGGAGTTCATTCGAGCATTATACGAGTCAGAGGAGAATTGTGAAGTGGATCCCATGCGCACTCCACCGTCTGTCCTCGCCGACCACCAAGCCAATCTTCGCATGTGCTGCGAGCTGGCACTCTGCAAGATTGTCAACTCTCATTGGTCAGAACTTCTTCCACATGACTATGCCATTGTACAAATTTGTCAGTAACACAGCATCCTTTCTAGTATGGTGGGGTGTTTGTCCCCCCCCCCCAAAAAAAAACCCATGTCCTTCCCTTTTTTGTAGTGTGTTTCCACGGGAGCTGAAGGATGTTTTTGCCTCCTGGAGGGTCAGGTGTGCTGAGCGGGGAAGGGAGGACATCGCAGACCGCCTCATCAGCTCCTCCCTCTTTCTACGCTTCCTGTGTCCCGCCATCATGTCGCCCTCTCTCTTCAACCTCACCCAGGAGTATCCCGGAGAGCGGACATCCCGCACTCTTACCCTTATCGCCAAGGTGGTGCAGAACCTGGCCAGCTTCTCCAAGTCAGTCACTGCCTTCCCTCCCATGTAGCCTTCCTTTTCTTTTACCATTATGTTTCTGTTAGCCTTCTCTCCCATGTAACATTCCCTTTCATTTAGCCTTCTCTCCCATGTAGCATTCCCTTTCATTTAGCCTTCTCTTCCATGTAGCATTCCGTTTCATTTAGCCTTCTCTTCCATGTAGCATTCCCTTTCATTTAGCCTTCACTTCCATGTAGCATTCCCTTAATTTTAGCCTTCTCTCCCATGTAGTATTCTCTTTCATTTAGCCTTCTCTCCCATGTAGCATTCCCTTTCATTTAGCCTTCTCTCCTATGTAGCATTCCCTTTCATTTAGCCTTCTCTTCCAAGTAGCATTCTCTTTCATTTAGCCTTCACTTCCATGTAGCATTCTCTTTCATTTAGCCTTCTCTCCCATGTAGCATTCCCTTTCATTTAGCCTTCTCTCCCATGTAGCATTCCATTTCATTTAGCCTTCTCGCCCATGTAGCATCCCCTTTCATTTAGCCTTCTCTTCCAAGTAGCATTCTCTTTCATTTAGCCTTCACTTCCATGTAGCATTCTCTTTCATTTAGCCTTCTCTCCCATGTAGCATTCCCTTTCATTTAGCCTTCTCTTCCATGTAGCATTCCCTTTCATTTAGCCTTCTCTTCCATGTAGCATTTCCTTTCTTTTATCATGAAGTTTTTTTTTGCCTTCCCTCAAATTTAGCCTCCCCTCACCTGTCCTGTACCAATTAACCTGCCTTTCCCCAAATTATTCAGTATGTCCACTACCAATCAAGCCTTGATAAGTCATTATCTATGTCGTCGACCTGCTACTCTTTCAGGAACCAATCCATTCTCTATTTCCACGACATTACAATGGGGTCATACATGCTCATGACTTGCTTATATCTTACTCTGCATTATAACTGCGTCATAATGCATTATATCAGTCAGCGTGAAGTAAAGTGTTACCAAATATTTTTTTCCTTTGGGGACAGTGAATGAAGAATTCATCCAACATGATTGTCCACGACCGAGATGATTGTGCACAAAAGTGACTGTAACCGATTTCAATGGCACAAATGTTCAGAGGGTGGAGAAGTCTGTCTGCACAGAAAATTTGTTTTAGCAATGTTCTTGTCATATTGTAGACAAGGTTAAAGTACGAATAATTCCATTCTCCACCTCACCGTCACCTGTTTTTCGTACTGTCTCCTTCCATCTTCCTGTCTTCCTCACCTGCTCTTTCATTCTTTGCATTATCACACGGTCTGTCTCCCCTCTGTTGTTATCTCGCCATACACCCTTATCTCTATCTCTCTGTACTCTATACTATATATCTTGTCCCATTCTCCCTACCTCTTTCACTCTCTGTGGGAACTTCTTTCTCTCTATTTCCCCACCTTCTCTCTATTTCCCACTGTCTCTCTATTTCCCACTGTCTCTCTATTCTCCCTCCACACTGCTGTCTTTTCTCCCCTCAGATTTAGTGGCAAGGAGGACCACATGTGTTTCATGAATGAGTTTTTGGAGATGGAGTGGGGCTCCATGCAGCAGTTCCTGTACGAAATCTCCAACATGGACACGGGGAGCAACGCCGGGGGCTTCGAGGGCTACATCGACCTGGGCAGGGAGCTGTCGGTGCTCCACAGCCTGCTGTGGGAAGTCATGGCCCAACTGAGCAAGGTAATGTGGAATGTAACCTCGTCCCCAGGCTTTTGTGCACAGCGCATATAAGCCTGCGACATCAACGATTCGAAGCTGGCCTTAGTGGGAGTGGCCATAGACTTCAATGAGAGTGACCTTAATGAGTAAAGTATTTGTCATCATTTAATTTGAGCGAATCAGACGACTGTGAGGTGTGGCTCCAAATGGAGGCCGGACAAGACCTTGTGGTGCGCATAAGACATAGATGATTGGTTGGTAGATTAAGCCGATGCCTAAATTTCTCCCTATCTTTCTGTATAATTGCATAACGAAGGCCCAGACTCTTTTTGCATTTGGGTGGAAGTGTCTGGGAACGAGATTATGTGGAATGTGACCTTCTAGGTTCGAACCCTGGTCGTCTGCACACTAATCTAAAACCTGGGCATTGTTTTCAGGTCTCAGGCAAGGTTAGTCCTCATCCATGCCTTTACATAAAGAAAAAAAAACTGTCGCTTCCTCACTTTTCAAAAAACGCACATGAACCAAAGAGCAAAAGGAAAATGAGAGCAAATCTTGTACTTAAAAATACTTATTTATTATTAAAACAAAAATGTTTTGGCATATACTGTACCCTTCCTTGGGATATTGCATCCTAAATGCATTGGTTTTGATAATAACAAAACAATGTTTAGGACAAATTGTCCTCCAAGAGTTGCTGAATATTTTCCCATCTCCAGCTGATCAAGGTAACAGCAATGCTACACCTGCCTAAAAAAAATATCACGGCTTGAGCCACGACTGATTACACTCCTGCTGTTGTCAATGCTGCCCACTACACTGGCTGCATGAGGAGGGGCATGTCAGCAGCAAGGCACGAGGCAGCCTTTTATCATACTTTTTTTTTTTTTTTCTTCTATTTTCTACATTTCCATTTTCATCTTTGAAGGATAAAAAAATATATAAAGTGGCTGTAATACAGATGTAATACGCTTTTCTTCTGCTGATATACCTCCTGCTACTGGTTTCCCTCCCCCACCTTTTTACGCCTCTTCTCTCACCACCTCTTGGAACAAATCCATTTGTATTTTCACTCCCTCCACTGCCGCTGTTCACTTGGCTGAATTCCACTTCTATTTTGTCTCCTTCCTCTCTGTTCACTTTAAAATGGCAGAATCCATTTTAGAGGGTGAATGCAAATGCTGTGGAGAACTGGTAAATATAACTCTTAAATATAATTTAAGTGAAACTGAAAAGGGAGTTAGCGAGGGGAAGGGGAAATCACTTTTAATTGTCTGAGAACAAAATAGGCAAGCCTTTTCTATAGAAAAGTCATAACAATAGGGTAAAAGGACGCAACATCTGCAAAATACACACCTCAACTGAAATATTGGACACCTCCAACTCTTAGGATTCCCCATGTAATCAATGAGTGGCGTATGCGACTGACAACATTTGTTTTAATTGAGCCCGTGGCTGCATCTCAATAGTCTACAGTGGTTTCCTCCCTTCGTCTACCTTCATCCATGTGCACTGTTCGGAGAACACAAAACAGGTGCTGGCAATATTTTTTTATTTTCTTACCTTTATTTTACTAGGCAAGTCAGTTAAGAACAAATTCTTATTTTCAATGACAGCCTAGGAACAGTGGGTTAACTGCCTTGTTCACTCTAACCACTGGGCTACCTGCCGCCCCAAATATGGTTGACATCTGCTTTCGCCTGCTCAGTTCCTTCACTTCAGTGTAGATGAATGAGAGGAAAAGATGCCGCTCTACATTATTGAGATGTAGCCAGAGTCTCTCCATGATCCCTTTATCCCAATTCTCTGTCCTTTCTCCAGAGATGTGCACTTATGCACTTCTCCTCACTAATTTATAAGCATTGAATTAGTGGAGGCATGGGCTAGATCAGGGCTCAATTCCGCTTCTGGGGGGCTGAAACACTTTCTGTTTTTTAGTTTTGGCCCTCAAAGACTGGAAATGAACAGCGCTGCGCTAGATAGAGGTTCCACAGCAGTATTTTTCTTGTAAATCCATGAATGGAAGTGAACGAGTGCACACTTCACGATAATGGACAGAATTGGGGATAAGCTGTCCAATCGTTTCATTATACTTTGTCTCCCAGGACGCTATTCTGAAGCTTGGCCCCTTGCCACGTCTGCTGAATGACATCAGTGTAGCCTTGAGGAACCCCCAGCTCCACCGGCAGGCCAGCCACCAGCCAGACAGACAGCAGGACAGGCTCATCACACGGCCCTCCTTCAATCGCCTGGTATCATCCGATTTCCAGAGCCTCATGATGCGGGATCTCAACAGGTAACTGTTTTGAGCTTAAAGGTACAATCTGTGTAAGATTTCTTGAGGTTCAATGGTCATTTCAATTGATACACATTGATTCTTGAAGAATGTAACTTATAAAATGCCTTATTAATTTCACCCTTATCGTAATCCAACAGCTATGATTGTACAATTTTATTGTAGTTGTTTGAGTCTTAGTAAACAAACAATGTTGACGGGGTGAGGTGTGAGCCTAAAATATACACTGTACTATAGCTTTCAAATATAGCCCCTGACAATGGTAATAATGAGAGATAATGGTGATGATCCTCCCCCAGCTCAATAGACATCTCCCGTCTCCCCTCCCCTACCTCGGGATTATCTGGGGGTGGGGCCCTCTCGTCTCACGTCAGCATGGGAAGCTTTGCGGAACGAGACCCCCGTGGTTCAAAGGACGTTTTCTACGTGACCCGTCCCCCTTTGGCTCGGTCCAGCCCTGCGTACTGCACCAGCAGTTCTGACATCACTGAGCCAGACCCAAAGGTAAACTCTGATGCATCGATTTATTGCCACTAGCAGCCATCAATGAATTAACTACCATAAACTTCGAGTTGGAAACATACAGTATATTATAACTCGTAATATACCTCACAATTTAGATATGAATGATCCCAATCACTAAATAGTGAACAGTTTTGGGTCATAAGTGACATAATAATAGGTTATTCCAATTGACAGGTTATGTTCTCGCTCTCTCATAGGTCCTGAGTGTGAACAAAAGCGTGTCCATGATGGACCTGCAGGACTCACGCATGAACAGTATTTCCAACCTCCATTCAGTGGGCGATATGCTCAACTCCTCCCAGGCCTCCATAGCAGGCCTGGGCCACAGTTTCGGGAACCTGGGCGGCCCGCTTCGGATGGGAGGCCACATGTCCGCTGGCGGCTCGGGGGGCTCTGGCTTGAGGCTGAGCCAGATGGGGGGACCCCTCCACCACATGGGGGGTCCCACCGACTCTCTCTCCCAGCAGCAGCAACATGCGGCAGCCGCCATGCACTTCCCCCTCTCTTTCCAGAACCCCCTCTACCATCTGGCTGCCGACGGCCCTCGGGGTCAGCCCCACAATCGTCCTCAGGCCCAGCCACCTCCCCCTCCGGTCCTGCTGGCCCCGGAGCTTGACAATGCCCACCACCAACAGGGCTACGTGAGGGCATTCGGCCAAGGCGGCTTCTCGCGTAGCGAGGACCTGTCGGCCCTGCGGCCACAAAGCAGTCTGGTGCAGCCCAGTATTGTCCACTCTCACAGCTACAGTGACGACTACACGCGGCAGAACCAGAACGCTGAATATGCCCGGCGCCAGCTTTCGCTGCAAGTGCAGGTCTGTATTCCAGGAAAATGTCAGTTATTTCATTTCAATTGAACTTAATTCATTCCGGTAGCAGCATTTCAGATGAGACTGTCAGAGCCTAAGTGCACGATAACAAGAATACATCTCTTCATACTAAGCATACACAATGCATGTAACACCTTTATGTAGACATTACAATTAGCAGTCTGACTGTTGCAAACTGATGTTGTGGTCTGTTGCAGTGATAAACCCCATCAAGGATTTAAATTGATATTTAATGTAATTTCTAAATAAAAGTACAAGAATGAATTCACCCAGCAGTCACTTTTTAGAGGCATTGGTAGTGAAATGTATCTGCCTATTGTTTGTTTGTTTGAGCAGATGCTTGAAAAACAAGTTAGACAGGCATGAACAAAAGGATTGCCCAATTAAATTGACCTCACAAACATTCCTCATCTCCTTCCTCATCTTTCCTCTTACACTCTCTCCCTCGCTCTCCCTCTCCTATAGTATTTGATCTCAAATACTGTATCTTCTTTTTCTAAATATTTCCCCCCCCTCCCTCCTCCCTCCGTCTCCCTCTCTTCTTTTCCCGCCCACCCTCTCTCTCTCAGGAGAATCTCCAGCAGCAGATCCTTATGGGCATGACCCCTCAAACGGCCACAGGCACGGGCACTCCCACCTCCTTGGCCACTCCCCCTTCCACCGTGCACCCTGTCCGTCATGGCTCCGTAGCACCACCTCCCCCGCAGCGCCTCAAATCCCAGCTGTCTATGAGCCCCGGGGCCACCTCCACCCCTCCCAAGGCCCGCCCCCAGAGCAGGAACCTCCTTCTCCAGTCGCCCAAGTCCAGCTTTGGCGGCAGGCAGACCTCTCCACAGCAACAACAGCAGCAGCAGTTGTCCGTCAAACAGTCTGACAGTCCAGCCCCTGGGCTCCCGCACCAGTCGAGCTCTGCCAGGGACATCCAGGGGGCGCCACAAGGGGGCAACGGAGAGACCACAGACACCCCGACTAAGAGTACCAAGCAGCCTCAGACCACAGACACCCCGACTAAGAGCACCAAGCAGCCTCAGCAGCAGTCCCAGCAGCAGCAGCAGCCTCCACAGCAGCACCTGCTCAAGCCCACAGTCAATAAACAGGTCTATTGCTGGAACGCCATGAGCTCTGTGTTGGGACGCCTGTGTATCCAACTGGAGAAATCCAGGAGACTTGAAACCGTGTTAGTCCAATGAGCTAAAGCCTTGGCATTAGCTCTGGGAGCTAAAACGAGTCTAGAGGTCTCAGGCAAGGTTACTCGTCACAAACCACCTTGGCTACATATATTAATCACACTTCTGTGATTCTCAGAATCTCAGCTGATTTAAGAGGGAGGGGTCACTGAGGAAGCTTAGCCTGTGTCACAACTTCAGTGTCATGAACATGTAATTTTTGTTCAATTTTAACCAAATCTATATTTTGTCCCAGTTCCATTTACGTTTCACATTATGTAATGTTATGTAAACGACAATCTGATTATGTTTTGAAGGCTATTGTTTCAGCATTATTGTATATTGTCAAGATCTAAGTACAAAGGTAAGTCCAAAGAGATGCATGTAGAAGATGGATAGCCAACCAAAAAGCACAGAAAATTGTTGCTGTTTTATCTAGTAATTTAAGCCATCCCCGTCAACTCTTAACAGGTTAGAATCACATCACAAGCTTTCCTAAATACTTTCCGAGATAGGAGCACCTTTTAGTCATAATAATCTTGATAGCATGATCATGCGATTTCTGAGCCTCTTCCTGTATCATCTTGCCTCTTTGCTTTCAGGGATCTCAGTCCCCCTCCACCTTGACCCCCAACGAGCGCACTGTGGCCTGGGTGTCCAACATGCCACACCTCTCTGCCGACATCGAAATATTGCGTAGCTCATCGAACCTTGAGGACCTCAAGCTGAAGGAGTACTCCAAGAGCATGGATGAGTCACGCATGGATAGGGTGAGTCCATTTTTGGGGGCATGACAGCCTCTCTGGTAAATAAAAGAAGGTCCCTAGATTATAAGATAATGTCTTTATCTGGTTCATTTAGTTGTATGGGAAGCTTTGCGGAACGATTCATTTAGTTGTATGGTAACATTTGACCCCCAGCATGATGTTCCAAGAATATTATGACAGGGTCAAAGTAAAACATTCACTCTATGTCATAATTTGATGTTCCTGGATTGGGACCCGAAAATACTGTTCCTTGAATGAAATGCTGTTCTGCCTTTGAGCAACTGCGCCAATAGCGTCAATTCTTCCTTACCTGCTTCAACAAAGGCCCATGCGGTGAAGTTTGTGCCCGCGCATCGCGACAGCTTAGTGGACAGTGTTTAGGGCCTGGGCAAGGTGTTCATCGTCCTCCGGGCAACTGCTATGATGTTCCTTTATTTGCTCCACCAATCTACATTCACCAAATGGACATACCATGTTGGTCAATATGTATCCTGTACCCAGTGCTAGTTTGGAATGTGCCATTATGCCATTAGTTTGGGTAGTGTGCACGTTTAAGGGGAGTGGTTAGAAATACTGAGACATAATGATTTCAGTTGAAAGAAAAGTGACCACTGCTACGTCCTGACAAGGTTTATGGGGGTACTGCTTACAGTGCCTTCGGAAAGTATTCAGCCCCCTTGACGTTTTCCGCTCTATGTATCATGTACAGTGTATCTGTCTTTTGTGTACTTTCGTTGTGGCATTTTGCACCTGCCCTGTGTTTTGTTGTAGCTGCTTGACAATTAAATCCCCCTAACCCCCCCCCCCCAGGGATCAATAAAGTACCTGCCTATCTATCTATCTATCTATCTATCTATCTATCTATCTATCTATCTATCTATCTATCTATCTATCTATCTATCTATCTATCTATCTATCTATCTATCTATCTATCTATCTATCTATCTATCTATCATGATGTTACGTTGATAACATTGTTTTTTCCAATCAACGCTAAAACAGGTTTTTACACATTTTTGCTCATTTATGAAAAATAAAAAACGGAAATATAACATTTGCATTATGGGATATTGTGCGCACTATTTGTTTCATTGTGCCAATTGTTTGTCAATGTTTATCAATGCCCCTTGAAAAATATATTAATCAGTGAAGTTAATCCCAACATATTCCCCCAGTAATTTATAATGTTTGGTTACGGAAATGTTGCTAATCCATTAAATATAATGTACATTCATACCATTCTCCAAGTGGGAACGTTGTTTGGAGAGCTCACAAACTGCACAGCACTTGTGATAAATAACTTTTGGTTTATTGAATTTCATTTACCAGTTTACTGTCAATTTCTTCGTTGTCTTTTTTTGGCGAGAATATATCAGGTTCTCAGTCATGTTTAATGTTGTGTGAATGCGCGCGCTTTAGCGTGCATATACAGTACATTGCCTGTGCGCCAAGAATGGGTGTGACCAAATGTATTTAAGTGTTCATTTGGGGATGTTCTAGTTAGTCAGTGTTGCCATGTTCGTGTTTTAGCACTACAGCTATTGGCTGAGTCAAGAGAGCAGCACGCGTGCACGTTGTGACAACTTTTTACCAGTTGTAGGTAGGCTATTTAGATTGTCATTATGGAGACACCTACAGTATTTCCAACCCTTTATCCATAAAACATGAATACGGTAGAACTGAACTCCCGGAATAATGGAGACAACGCACTGGAAAAAGACGTTGGGCGCACTAGAGCGCATTACATAAATTCGCTCGGAGGTGCTTAAAACTGCATTTCAATGTTGACTGCTTAAAGAAAACGGTATCAAGCGAAGTGCTTTATGCATGCATGCTCAGTTCTTGGGTCTCGGGGGCTGCCCGAGTGGAAATTTGAAATGGAAGTTATGGAACTCCCTCGCGTGGTTCTTTTTATGGGGAAAGTGCCTCAATGAAACTGACATTATGCTAAATGTGAAGAATGATACATTTGCCTCTGTTGGCCATTAAGTAGGCTATTAATGTACATGCCATTTTAGACTACCATTTGATACAATAAATATTTTGAAATGACGATATTACCAGAGTAATTGCAAATCCATTTGTGCCACTTGTGTAGCCTACCTGGAGCTGGCAAACCTATTTAATAAATAGTATATAACTTCAGTTTATTGTTGTTGTAGCCTTGTGTTATTATGCAATTATTAATGGACATGTTTAGTTAATTAAATTGGAAGTAATCAAAGCTCTATCGCAATCGCCGATCAGTTGTTAGAACACAGTAGTCAGATTAGGCTACAGGTAAAATATATATATATATATTTCAACATCTATAGTTAGACACATGTCATTTACAATTATAAACCTGGTTAGAGCCCTGAATGCTGATTGGTATGACAAAACATTACTTTTTACTGTTCTAATTACTTTGGTAACTAATTTATAATAGCAAAAAGGCACCCCGGGGTTTGTGGTATATAGCATACCATGGCCAACGGTTGTATCCAGGCACTCCGTGTTGCATCATGCTTAAGAACAGCCCTTAGCCATGGTATATTGGCCATATACCACGCCTCCTTGTACAATTGATTTTTTTCTCTTACCACATACAGTGGGGAGAACAAGTATTTGATACACTGCCGATTTTGCAGGTTTTCCCACTTACAAAGCATGTAGAAGTCTGTCATTTTTATCATAGGTACTCTTCAACTGTGAGTGACGGAATCTAAAACAAAAATCCAGAAAATCATATTGTATGATTTTTAAGTAATTAATTTGCATTTTATTGCATGACATAAGTATTTGATACATCAGAAAAGCAGAACTTAATATTTGGTACAGAAACCTTTGTTTGCAATTACAGAGATCATACATTTCCTGTAGTTCTTGACCAGGTTTGCACACACTGCAGCAGGGATTTTGGCCCACTCCTCCATACAGACCTTCTCCAGATCCTTCAGGTTTCGGGGCTGTCGCTGGGCAATATGGACTTTCAGCTCCTTCCAAAGATTTTCTATTGGGTTCAGGTCTGGAGACTGGCTAGGCCACTCCAGGACCTTGAGATGCTTCTTACGGAGCCACTCCTTAGTTGCCCTGGCTGTGTGTTTCGGGTCGTTGTCATGCTGGAAGACCCAGCCACGACCCATCTTCAATGCTCTTACTGAGGGAAGGAGGTTGTTGGCCAAGATCTCGCGATACATGGCCCCATCCATCCTCCCCTCAATACGGTGCAGTCGTCCTGTCCCCTTTGCAGAAAAGCATCCCCAAAGAATGATGTTTCCACCTCCATGCTTCACGGTTGGGATGGTGTTCTTGGGGTTGTACTCATCCTTCTTCTTCCTCCAAACACGGCGAGTGGAGTTTAGACCAAAAAGCTCTATTTTTGTCTCATCAGACCACATGACCTTGTGGATCATCCAGATGGTCATTGGCAAACTTCAAACGGGCCTGGACATGCGCTGGCTTGAGCAGGGGGACCTTGCGTGCGCTGCAGGATTTTAATCCATGACGGTGTAGTGTGTTAATAATGGTAATCTTTGAGACTGTGGTCCCAGCTCTCTTCAGGTCATTGACCAGGTCCTGCCGTGTAGTTCTGGGCTGATCCCTCACTTTCCTCATGATCATTGATGCCCCACGAGGTGAGATCTTGCATGGTGCCCCAGACCGAGGGAGATTGACCGTCATCTTGAACTGCATCCATTTTCTAATAATTGCGCCAACAGTTGTTGCCTTCTCAACAAGCTGCTTGCCTATTGTCCTGTAGCCCATCCCAGCCTTGTGCAGGTCTACAATTTTATCCCTGATGTCCTTACACAGCTCTCTGGTCTTGGCCATTGTGGAGAGGTTGGAGTCTGTTTGATTGAGTGTGTGGACAGGTGTCTTTTATACAGGTAACGAGTTCAAACAGGTGCAGTTAATACAGGTAATGAGTGGAGAACAGGAGGGCTTCTTAAAGAAAAACTAACAGGTCTGTGAGAGCCGGAATTCTTACTGGTTGGTAGGTGATCAAATACTTATGTCATGCAATAAAATGCTAATTAATTATTAAAAAATCATACAATGTGATTTTCTGGATTTTTGTTTTAGATTCCGTCTCTCACAGTTGAAGTGTACCTATGATAAAAATTACAAACCTCTACATGCTTTGTAAGTGTATCAAATACTTGTTCTCCCCACTGTATGTATTCAAATTTCTTTATTACATCATGTCATAGCTTGCAATAATTATTATTTTGAGGAACCCCAAATTTAGCTTCTAACGTAGTTACAAGTTATTATGATATTCCTTCTTAATTGTCTCGATAACGTTATGGGTAAAGGGGTTTATTGTATAAATATGGCAACTCCTCTCTTGCTGTGAAGAAAATAATTTGGGCTAGTTTTCAGGCCTTTTGGGCAGGCTTTGAGTGGCCATTGGGCTAGAAATTTTAGCTTGACCTGGCAACCCTGTAGTTAGTTCACTTTTGGGTAACTCAAGGGGAGGCTATATCTGAGCCTGGTAGACCCTACCTGTGCTTTATTGGTTAAGACAGGTTTTGGCTGATGAGAGGCTTTTTCTTTTGAAAGCTGACATTTTGAAGTCAGAACATTGTATAGGCTATATACACTGAGTGTACAAAACATTAAGAACATTGCTCTTTCCACGACATAGACTGACCAGGTGAATCCAGGTGAAAGCTATGATCCTTTATTGAGGTCACTTGTTAAGTCCACTTCAATTAGTGTAGATGAAGGGGAGGAGACAGGCTAAAGAAGGAGTTTTAACTCAATATTAGGAGATGTTCTTAATGTTTTGTACATTCAGTGCATTTGTAAATATCACCGTCATCTTTGAAACACCAGCGCTGTGTAAATACATCCAACACTCATTTGCACCTCTACCTGCCTTCCTCCTGCTGAACATTTGTCCTTGCGACTGCTAGAAGGCCCGTATTTTACCCTGATACAGTGCAGTGGAGATATACGACAGATTTCGCGCCAACCTGTCACATAAAAGCACCCAATGATCTTGGAATCTCTGCATTTTAGCGTGATGTTTATTGTGGTATGGCGTGATATAAGCAGAATTGAATATAATTCCAATGCAAAAACCCCCAGAAATGTTAGCCCCCTCGTCAATTTCAACTTCCCTCTTAGTCACTTGATCTCCCTCCCCTGCCATCTGTTTACCAGGTAAAGGAGTATGAGGAAGAGATTCATTCTCTGAAGGAGCGCCTGATAATGTCCCATCGGAAGCTGGAGGAGTATGAGCGCAGGATGCTTTCACAGGAGCAGCAGACCAGCAAGATCCTATCGCAGTACCAGAGCCGGCTGGACGACAGCGAGCGCATGCTGAGGCAGCAGCAGCTGGAGAAGGACAGCCAAATCAATGGCATCATCAACAGGTGAGCTCGACCAAAACAAGGCAAGGAAGAAGGTTTGTGTCTGCTTGCTCACTTGCCTAGATAGTATTTACTTTGAATGCATTTACATTTGTGGGAATTTCAATTCCCCAAACATCATATCTGTTTCAATAAATAGAAAGGCTAATGTTGGGAGGCCAAATGGCAGTAATAACTGAATCGTGGCTCTGTAGCTTTCTCTGAAATGTTCTCCTTCTTTTCCAGGTTGATGGCTGTGGAGGATGAGTTGAGAGTGAGTGCCATTCCTGAAATCAAGCCCAGAATATTCAGAGAGCAGATCTGTCAGGTCTGTCCATTTGTCTGTATGGCTGAGAATGTCTTCTAGTCTCTATGAGTCTATGGTGTGTACGTTGACATGGTTTAATATGGATTCACTAGTCTCATACGTGCCATTTTTACATTAGAAGTGGTAGCATGTGGCTAGTGGAATGCATTCGGAAACCTGCTGCTCTGCAACGTGCTTACCCATATATGACGGGCTTACCCATATATGACGGGCTTACCCATATATGACGGGCTTACCCATATATGACGGGATTACCCATATATGACGGGCTTACCCATATATGACGTACCTGTGTGCAAAAAAAAACGGCAACATACTTAACCCCATAAAGGGCCTTAACTCACAGACTCAACCAGGTTTCTCAACACCAGCTTCCTCTTTGAGAAAACCATGCTGAAACATCTAAAACGGTGTTCACTTTACATTAATTAATTTGTTTACTTGACAACATACTATATTTATGTGTGCACCATGTCTATTCTGTCGTATGTAAGCTGTTGAATGTCTGTCTGGGCACAATGTCTCTCTACATTATATCATTTTTTACCACCACTGACAAAAGACAGTTTCCACCACTGCATATTGAGGCATTTCTAACTCACAGTTGGTGTAAATGTCATCTATAATGGAGTTTACCGGCGGTATAAGGTTGAATGTTGTAGTAAAGTATAGGGGTGTTGCTATGCATTGTAGCATATTCGAGTACTAGAGCATGGAGTTTTATCAACCGGACAACTTTTGATTGGTTGAAGGTGATCCAATCCATGACCAATTTGTTTTGCAAAATTCCCCTCATTTGTAGACACAACCAATTTCAATGAAAGCATGGCAAGACTGAACCAGTGAAGTGAAATAATATTGAAACAGAGAGATATTCTGTTTGGATTCCAGGCTAGCTTTCCCTTGATCCAGCTACATGGTATTTTTTGCACACTGTATAGTGTGTTGTCACGCCTGGGTGCATACCTCGACCAAGACGCAGCGCAGGGATTATAGTTCGACATTCTTTTTTTATTTACTATGTAATATAAATTTACAAATGAACGAACTATACAATACAAACAAACACGAAAGGCAAAACGTCACGTTACCCAAAACAGACACGAATGAACAGACGTAACAACTAAAGCACACTTACTGTCACCGTGACTGCGAAACATACGACAACGACCCACAACCCAGTGTGAAAATTACAAGCCTTTGTAGGATCCCTAATTAGAGACGATGCGCTACAGCTGCCTCTAATTAGGGATCCCACACAACCCACCACCAGGCACAAAAAGAATAGAACTGTCAGACTCTGACCATGGCTGCATAGATAAGCAAATAGGCTTCTCTATGGCCAGAGCCTGACAGTATACACCCCCCCCCCCCCAAGGAGCGGACTCCCGGACGCCAAAAAATACACACAAAACATGGGGGGGGTATTTAGGGAGGGAAGACTAGTCCGTCGGGGGCGGCTCTGGCTCCGGCGACGTGGACAGTTTAGTCCCGTGCCCCCTCCTTATAACCGGACCTGGACTGGGCAACGGTGGGGTAAACGGCTCCGGCCATGGAGCGGGGAAAACAACCGGGCACGGACTGGGCACCGGTGGGGCCAACGGCTCCGGCCATGGAGCGGGTAAAACAACCAGGCCCGGACTGGGCACCGGTGGGGCAAACGGCTCCGGCCATGGAGCTGGGCAATCAACCGGGCCCGGACTGGGCACCGGGGGAGCGGACTGCTCTGGCTCAGGATCGGAGCAGACGGCCGGACCCGGAATGGGCACCGGTGGAGCAGACTGCTCTGGCTCAGGAGCGGAGCAGACTTCGTGAGGTTTCAGGCTGCGGACCTTCGCTGGAGGTTCCGGGCTGCGGACCTTCGCTAGAGGTTCTGGGCTGCGGACCTTCGCTGGAGGTTCCGGGCTGCGGACCGTCGCTGGAGGTTCCGGGCTACGGACCTTCGCTGGAGGTTCTGGGCTACAGACCTTCGCTGTAGGCTTCGGGCTGCGGACCTTCGCTGGAGGCTTCGGGCTGCGGACCTTCGCTGGAGGTTCCGGGCTGCGGACCTTCGCTGGAGATTCCGGGCTGCGGACCTTCGCTGGAGGTTTCGGGCTACGGACCTTCGCTGTAGGCTTCGGGCTACGGACCTTTGCTGGAGGTTCCGGGATGCGGCCCTTTGCTGGAGGTTCCGGGCTGCGGCCCTTTGCTGGAGGTTCCGGGCTGCGGCCCTTTGCTGGAGGTTCCGGGCTGCGGCCCTTCGCTGGAGGTTCCGGGCTGCGGACCTTCGCTGTAGGCTTCGGGCTACGGACCTTCGCTGTAGGCTTCGGGCTACGGACCTTCGCTGTAGGCTTCGGGCTACGGACCTTCGCTGTAGGCTTCGGGCTACGGACCTTCGCTGTAGGCTTCGGGCTACGGACCTTTGCTGGAGGTTCCGGGATGCGGCCCTTTGCTGGAGGTTCCGGGCTGCGGCCCTTTGCTGGAGGTTCCGGGCTGCGGCCCTTTGCTGGAGGTTCCGGGCTGCGGCCCTTTGCTGGAGGTTCCGGGCTGCGGACCTTCGCTGTAGGCTTCGGGCTACGGACCTTTGCTGGAGGTTCCGGGCTGCGGACCTTCGCTGGAGGTTCCGGGCTACGGAGGGCCGGCACAGGACGTACCGGACTGGGGAGGCGCACCGGAGGTCGGATGCGTGGAGCCGGCACTGGAAGCACCTGGCTGGGCGCACGCACTGGAGGTCGGGTGCGGGGAGTAGGGCAGAGGTCCGGACCCGGACTGGACATCTGTGAAGCGGATTGCTCTGGCATGGGAGTGGAGACGATGAGCGGACTGCTCTGGCATGGGGGTGGAGTAGACGATCATACCAAGACTGGGCACCGGAGGAGCGGACTGCTCTGGCCCGGGAGTGGAGTAGACGACCGGACCTGGACTGGACCACTCTGCCATCTCCCTCTCGACCTCTTCCTCTATCTCCCTCAATTCTTCCAAAACCTCTCCAAAATGCTCCTCCAAATAAATCTGCTCCATGCTCTGCGCCCCCCATTTGTACCTTGGCGCCTCCAAGCTCTATGGGGGGGGTGGTATTGGCTCTTCCTGCCTGTAGCCAGACCACCCCCATAATTACCTTGGGGTTGTTTGCTGGTGTTTCCCTGTCTCGCGTTGCGCATAACGCGGCACCTCCTCTCTCTCCATCTCTCCCCAGTTACGCTGCTTGGTCTCGTAGTGGTGGGTCGCTCTGTCACGCCTGGGTGCATACCTCGACCAAGACGCAGCGCAGGGATTATAGTTCGACATTCTTTTTTTATTTACTATGTAATATAAATTTACAAATGAACGAACTATACAATACAAACAAACACGAAAGACAAAACGTCACGTTACCCAAAACAGACACGAATGAACGGACGTAACAACTAAAGCACACTTACTGTCACCGTGACTGCGAAACATACGACAACGACCCACAACCCAGTGTGAAAATTACAAGCCTTTGTAGGATCCCTAATTAGAGACGATGCGCTACAGCTGCCTCTAATTAGGGATCCCACACAACCCACCACCAGACACAAAAAGAATAGAACTGTCAGACTCTGACCATGGCTGCATAGATAAGCAAATAGGCTTCTCTATGGCCAGAGCCTGACATGTGTATGGCCAGGGATAATAGGGCCCTGGTATCTATATGTTTATTTGTAAAGGTATGCAACACTCCACTACTGAAATATACCCCCTACATTTCTGAAAACGAAATGCCTTAAGTAGCTTACCATGGTACAACTTTATTAACTTGTATTTCATCATTTGAAATGTTTTCATCTTTCAAAAGCGAGAGTCTCAATGTGTGAATCAGAAAGAAGCTGCGGGTTGCACTGATAGTGTCAGACCAGCACTGACAGTAAACAGGGTTCGGGTAAAAAGTATGGTTGGGTTCTTTGCTGTCTGAATGGTTGCAAAGAGGGTTTTCTTCTTGATAGAGCGCTGTGGGTTATGAGAATTTCTGTTTTCATGTAGCATTATTTAACATACCGTTGTACCTGGGATTTTGGTTGTTTCATTCTAACTGTATTGCCATATTGGGTTTATGTTCATGAGTTGTTTTGGGGTGGTGGGGTGGACACATGAAGAACCCTATTTGGTACTAACTAGCATATTTTTCTGAGAGTGTATTGAGACATCTGTACAGGAAATAATTAATTAAACATACATTAGGAGCTATTTATTTTTTTAAACCTTTGTTTTCCATGCATTCCTGTGTTGAGGATGAGTTTGATGCATCTGCCAAAGGCCTGAAACAGTGGTTTTGATTGATCAACAGCATGAGTTTTTGCTGATCCCAAACAGAGGTTAAAATTACACTTTTATTTTATTATTTGAGAAAGGATAGGAGCAGAAGCAGGGAGACAGAGTAAAGGGGATACATATGAAGTCTCATGATCGAACCGGGATCCCCGCCGTGGGGGAATGTATATGAATCCAAAGGCGATCGTAAAATTTTCGTAACTTAGCCATGTCTATCTTTATTTGTTCAGTGTGTGAATGAGGCCACAGTCTGCAGTGAATTAAGGCAGCCAAAAATGATAGGGTGTCACTGATATGAAGCCCATTGACAACTACATTTTCTCAAATTTAAATGACAAACACTAACTCTTATCAATCCCATTACATGAAGGGAAAGGTCGCTACTGGCAGCTTCGGCTATAGTCCCTCTGTATTGCCTCAGATAAATGGTTGGACTACACCTGGGTTGTGTTCATTAGGGCATACATCAGAAAATGTTTTGCAACGGAAAATGAAAAATTGCTTTTCTTATTGGTGTATCAGTCCGCATACCAGTCCGTCTTCTTCCATTGGGTACCTAATAAACAGGACCCTGTTTCTCAACCCTAAACCTCCCCCTCCCTCCCTCCCCCATGTCTCTGTCCTGTGCTTTCTTATTGGCTCTTTCTTTTCTTTCATCTCTGTTGGAACGTCACATTCCTCTACTTTATAACCCATTGTTCTTCTCTCCCTCTCTGCAAAACTCCCCCCAACCCCCTCCTCTATCCCTCCTGTGTGACGTTCTCTCCCCACGCGTTCTCTTCTGACTCCCTCCCACCCACCATTCCGCCTTTTCTGCTCCTCCCTCCCTCTCTCTCTCTTTCTTGCTATCGATAGGAAGAGGACTCTTCCTCTCTGGGTTCAGCAGACCCCCATGGTCTCCCCGGAGGGGGGGGAGGGGGGGCCACCGCCACTGCCAGGCCTGGGGTCTCCTTTTCGGGCGTCTCCTATGCCAGCGCCCCTTGGAACGGAGCCCTCCCTCCCGTCCCACCTCCCCGCCTACACGTCAGCCACAACGGGGAGCTCCGTGGCAACCGAGCCTACCCCTTGACTACTACCATGGTTACGCCAGCCAGGAGCACGGCATCTTGGACCTCTGCAACAGCAACATCAGATCCGAGCTTAACAGGGAGGAGAGCAGTCTAATAACAAAATGTGATTACTAATACGAGTCAAGTGGAGAGAAGAGTTTTCCCTCCCAGAAAATCCTCTTGGCTATGTTTCTTGTTTTTTCAAAATAATTATTGATTTACTTGATAGGGACAGATTCAATGACAACATTGACACATCGATTTAGCAGATGGCAGATGCATTGCACCATCTTGCTTTAGCTTGCGCTAATTTCCAGCATCAGTCTCTAGATGGGCTTTGAAATAATGAGAATTTGTTCTCAATTAACACACCTTGTTCAATAAAGGAATAATAATAAAGCGACATATTAGTTTTAAAGATATTTGACGGGTGATCCAATAATGGCGGTTATGTCGTTTTTAATCAAATGGGCTTCTATCAGTTTTGAAGGTTTAGTAAATCATAGTTAATGACGTGTGAATTGGAAAAGCTTTTTTTTGTACCTTTTGCCTCTTTTTTTTGTTTTGTGTGTGTGTGTGTGTGTGTGTGTGTGTGTGTGGTTGCTAAATGTTCAACTCTGTATTTTGATCTGTATTTTGACCAACAAATTGCAGTCTAGAATAACTCAAAGATTCATATTATTAATTAATCCATTCCCCTTTCACCATTTTCATCTTCCCCTCCCTTCCTGCAGCCAATCCAACCATTTTACGGAGGACACCCTGGAACCTGACTGGCACATCAAATGCGGGCGGAGCTCATATGGGTCCAGGCTTAATCCTATTGGCTAAGGCGAAACATAGAAGAGGTCTGCAGTACACGGCTACTCCAGATCTTCATCCCCCCACAACAAGCTGAGCTTTTGGAAAATTCAAAGGGGAGAGGGTTCTTTATATGCTGACACACACACACACACACACACACACACACACACACACACACACACACACACACACACACACACACACACACACACACACACACACACACACACACATTCCACTCCCTCATTCATTTGCTCTTTCTCTTTCTCTTTCTCACTGCAATACCACTCTAAGTCTTGACCCTGGTGACAATCAGCTCAATACGAGCGGTGCTGTTTACATTGTCTGCGTGGTGCCGTGACCCATTCACGAGTGATGAAACATTGCAATATCAAACCAGTTGTTTCAGTTTTAATAGGTATGACAAAGCACAATACTGAGAAAGAGAAAGAAAAATACTTTACTTTACTTTATAATTTACAAGAATTCACTTAACTTCATTAATTCCCCTGTGACACACCTGCCACACTGGAGCTTTGTGAAAGCAGTAAGGTTTTTTTTAGCTGCTACACTGAACGCGTAACCCAGCACGTAACATTTTTGCAAACAGAACCAGCGCGTGCCTGTCGTGGAAACACACTGCTTACGCCCCCAGGTTTTATTGAAAACAATGGGAGCATCTCATACCCAGTAAAGGTAACGCGTCCAGTGTCGCAGGCCTGTCATCCTGTCAACCACCATGGCTCCAATGTTTTTGTATGTTCTTAGTATTAGACTGATACCCTCTCATTCCAGACGGTGAATGAAATGAAAGCATAATGTATAATACTGCCCCTGTTCTCAGAGTATATATATCCCTGTAATGCCTTGAACATATTTCTTTACGGTCTAATTGTTTTTCCCTTTTTCCTTGTTCTACTCCTCTCTATCTCTACATGAGAGGAAATACTGAATATGCACAGCCCTATGTTTCACAACAGAAGAACAACAGGCCTTGATTATAATGTCATCTGGATACAATTACAACCTAGGGAGCTGGGACATATGGACATTGTTTTACTTTTCCTATGTATGTGTTTTAATGACATTAATTACTCACCTGGACATGTGTGGTGTTTGTTTCTTTGACATTATATCCCAGTTAGATTTCTTTACTTTGTGGACAATTCCTCTGGACCACTTTGCTTTTGTACGTATGGGTTCTCTTCGAGATGGAAAGAGGTGGTTTTTACCTGCTCTGCCTCCATCAAAGTCTGGGACACACTGCCCTCTTGTGGCTATAGTATCAATCTGCACTAGGTAGGGGAGGAAGGACGTTTCCTCAAGTGGTGCTCAGCTACTGAGCTCATGAATGGCTGGGGATCAGGAATGATACAATTGTCATGAGTGACCTGTCCCAGTTGAATTGACTCCACTCTCTCACCTTGGACTCGTGCAGATGCCTGGACTCTAACTTTCAGGTCGTACTCACCTCCCCTTATCATCACAGAGGGGTGTGGCAGAACAATTGTCAGATGGAATTACTCATTTATTACTCATTTATTGAATGTGTGTATCTGTTCTTTGCATATGAGTTGAATGTGTATATACAAGAAAAGGGTTCCATTTACAGTACCAGTCAAAAGTTTGGACACGCCTACTCATTCAAGGGTTTTTTCTTTATTTCTACTATTTTCTACATTGTAGAATAATAATGAAGACATCAACACTATGACATAACACATATGGAATCATGTAGTAACCAAAACAGTGTTAAACAAACCTAAATATATTTTATATTTGAGATTCATCAAATAGCCACCCTTTGCCTTGATGGCAGCTTTGCACACTCTTGGCATTCTCTCAAGCAGCTTCACCTGGAATGCATTACCAACAGTCTTGAAGGAGTTCCCACATATGCTGAGCACTTGTTGGCTGCTTTTCCTTCACTCTGCGGTTCAACTCATCCCAAACTATCTCAATTGGGTTGAGGTTGGGTGATTGTTGAGGCCAGGTCATCTGATGCAGCACTCCATCACTCTCCTTCTTGGTCAAAAAGCCCTTACACAGCCTGGAGGTGTGTTGGGTCATTGTCCTGTTGAAAAACAAATAATAGTCCCACATAGCGCAAACCAGATGAGATGGCATATCGCTGCAGAATGCTGTGGTAGCCATGCTGGTTAAGTGTGCCTTGAATTCTAAATAAATCCCTAATAGTGTCAACAGCAAAGCACCCCAACACCATCACACCTCGTCCTCCATGCTTTATGGTGGGAACCACACATGCAGAGATCATCTGTTCACCTACTCTGTATCTCACAAAGACACGGCGGTTGGAACCAAAAATCTCAAATTTGGACTCATCAAATCAAAGGACAGATTTACACTGGTCTAATGTCCATTGCTCGTGTTTCTTGGCCAAACAAGTCTCTTCTTCTTATTGGTGTCCTTTAGTAGTGGTTTCTTTGCAGCAATTCGACCATTAGGCCTGATTCACGCAGTCTCCTCTGAACAGTTGATGTTGAGATGTGTCTGTTACTTGAACTCTGTGATGTATTTATTTGGGCTGCAATTTCTGAGGCTGGTAACTCTAATGAACTTATCCTCTGCAGCAGAGATAACTCTGGGTCTTCCTTTCCTGTGATGGTCCTCACGAGAGCCAGTTTCATCATAGCGCTTGATGGTTTTTGAAATGTTCCGCATTGACTGACCTTCATGTCTTAAAGTAATGGACTGTTGTTTCTCTTTGCTTATTTGAGCTGTTCTTGCCATAATATCGACTTGGTATTTTACCTTGTCACAACACAACTGATTGGCTCAATCGCATTAAGAAGGAAATAAACTCCACAAATTGGCACACCTGTTACAGTTTTTTTTTCAATCACTAGGACCCATTTCTCAATACTTAGGTCACTTTTTCAAAACTCTTCACACCGTTCTCCTAACCAACTTTGATCATGTGGATGGTGGTCATAAACCTTCCACCTCCATGAGGAAAATAATTCCTCTATGGGGTTGAAGAATGGAGAGTAATGTGGGAGGAAAAGTGACACCATCCTGGGATGGGCTGCAAACCACTGTGACTGCACGGGAGTGGTGAAATGTCTCACTGCAACCCTTTCCTCACCTGGCACATCCCTTCCATAGAGGTCATCCAGGAATGAAATGAGACGCTCTGTGTTGTATGGCCCAATTAGTGGTTTGTGTAACTGCAATCCTTCAGAGGATATTGCTGCACACATTGTGATGTTGGCACCCCTCTGGCCAGGGACATCCATTGTGGCTCTTTTCCCAATCACATTCCTTCCTCGCCGCTGTGTTTTGGCCAAGTTGAAACCAGCCTCATCCACAAAGATTAATATGTGGGGTGTTTGCCTGGCTTCAATCTCCATGACTCTCTAAAATAAATCCACAAGGCAACATAAGAGTTAGGCTATTACGATAGTTTACATTATACCTAAAAACATGCCATTGTGTGCCTCTGCCCTGTTTGGTTTTGTTCAAAACCAGTTCTGTATTTAAATAGTCACCTGAGTTGCTTGACTCGTTCAGAGTTCCTCTCAAAGGGGACAGTGTACAACTGCTTCATCCAGACTTGATGTTGTTTCAAGACTCTAGAAATAGTTGTTATGCTTACATTGTGAATATTTCCAAATGTAATGTTGTCTGCCAACTCTCTGTCCTGAATCTCTGAGTTTTATGCCATTGTTTCTGATGACCGCCTGTGGGAGGTAACCGTTGGGTCCAAAGCAGAAATACAAAAACAATTACACACAAGTGGGTTTGGAAGCTTTGCTCAATTTACTTATGTAATGTGCAGTTCAGTCAGATGGCCTTGTAGAATGCACATCTTACCTGTTGTTTTGCTGGAAATCTCTCACAATAGATGCCACTGTTGAGCGTTGCAGATTTGGCTGCACTCTCAGACCAGCCTCTCTCATTGATAGACCATGATTTATTACATGATCAATTATAGTAGCCCTAATCTCATCTGAGACTACAGCGCTTGATCTTCCTCTCAGTCTTCTTCCACCCCGCATACATACTCCTCTCCCTCTCCCAGCCACTCTTCTTCCTCTGTCAGCCACTTCTCTATCTCTGGCTGGGACCATGTTTACATAACAGTACAGCATTATTCCTAAGATGTCCCCTTTTGTATAGATGGTAATGAAATTGAAAGAATGACACCTGCGTAGATGTTCAGCTACAATGGGAATCAGCTGTGGTTGGTCTAATTGTTTTGATAGTATTTCATTTTTTAGATTTGGATTATATTTCAATACGGTATTACTGTGCAAATGTAGCAAATTGCTGTCATTCAATTTTGTGTTATGTTTTGAACTTAAGTTTAGCAAAGTATGTAAACATGTGCAAATTGGCCTGTAGGTACATAGAGTTTTGGTGGTGGTTGTTTCTGAGTGAGAAAAGAATTCATGAAATTTGAAAGATGAAGTCATTGAATGCATTTTGTGCCAAAGCAATGACAAATGATCCACAGTTTAGCCCACATAGACTGCTGTTGTGCTCACTGTGTGAAGAGTTTTGAAAAAGTGGCCTAAGTATTGAGAAATGGGTCCTAGTGACTAGTGCATTCCAGGTGACTACCTCACGAAGCTGGTTGAGTGCTGGGTGTTTGATGTCTTCACTATTATTCTACAATGTAGAAAATAGTAAAAATAAAGAAAAACACTGGAATGAGTAGGTGTGTCCAAACTTTTGAATGGTACTGTATATGGTTGGTTTGTACAGTATGTGTGAATATGCAGTAGATGTGTGTGTGTGTGTGTGTGTGTGTGTGTGTGTGTGTGTGTGTGTGTGTGTGTGTGTGTGTGTGTGTGTGTGTGTATGAAGAACTGTTCCCGAAGACAAGAAAGGTATTAAAATACACCTCAGAACGGCAAATAATGAGAGGGGTACGCAAGCATGGTTACACACAGGAGCAGATCCCATGTCCATGTCTTCTCAATTGAGCTGTGTATTGTACGCTCTTGGTTCCTCGGGGAAAAACAAATATATATATATACACCACCCTGTTCTGCACATAAAAATAACAATTTAAATCCTCACACACGTAAAATAACACCCTTTCACACAGACACATATGCCAACTCTTAACTAAATTAATCCCACAGAGATTTATGTAAATGTTTGATCTTTCCCTTCTAGTCAAACTGTATGGCACTTTTAAATTATTTTATGTGTTTGTAATTTCTGTGTATAAAATTGGGGCAGTGGATTTTACAGAATATTGCTTGAAACTTTCAATCATTTTTTTTTAAATATATGTATTTTTTCTCAGTTATATTAAGGTACATATATTTACATTCAGACCTTTGTTGGTTTTATGAGTAGAGCTTATGGTAAGTTGATTTTGTAGTAAATGTTTGAGATAGTTAAGGATTTAGGTAGACTGCACTTAAGATTATGCTTTTCATAGATACAGGTGCAATATATTGAAATGTGATACTGTGCCTCTGTTCGGATTTCCGATTTTTTTTAAACGATGCCACAATCCCTTCGAGGTCATTTCTCTTTTCACCTACAAAAGCCTCAGATCAACATCTTCTCACTTCTACCCGAGTGGCCAACATACAAGTGAATACATTGACATTTTAGTAATTCAGCAGACACTCTTGTCCTGAGAGACTTACAGTTAGTTAGTGCATACATGTTCATACTTTTTTCGTACTGGTCCCCAGTGGGAATAACATGGAAATGTTTGCTGTAGCCACGAGGAATGAATTGCCATGTATTGATTTAGCCAATATAGAAATGTTTTTACGTTTCAAATGTAAATCATTCTCAGCTGCTGTGCTACAACATCTCTCATGCGTACGACTCCTAGACCCGCGTTTCCCAAACTCGGTCCTCGGGACCCCACGTTTTGGTTTTTGCCCTAACACTACACAGCTGATCAAAGCTTGATGATTAGTTGATTACTTGAGTCAGCTGCGTAATGCTAGGAGAAAAAAAACATAACTTGCAACCCTTGGGAAACCCTGACCTAGACACATGAGTAGATTGTCATACCAATCAACTGTACCCTTAGCCTATCATATTGAAACTACCTATCTATTAATTACTTTGAGTGACATATGATATAATGCCTTTTCTCTTAGCCATTCCTGTAATCGATTTCTGTGTTTTGCCTTCCCTTTGATGCTACCCTTATGATGGGGACTTTCCCGTTTTTACTTCCCTTAAAGACAAGCCATAACCCCTGGACACCCCCTCCTATTGTCAAACCTTTAATGGACATTAGGCAACGTCACAGGCATTTGTATGCAGACATTAATATGTGTGCATACTGTAGATCAGGGGTGTAGAACTCATTCCATGGAGGGCCGTGTGTCTGCTGGTTTTTGTTTTTTGCTTTCAATTAAGACCTAGGCAACCAGGCGAGGGGAGTTCCTTACTAATTAGTGACCTTAATTCATCAATCAAGTGCAAGGGAGGAGTGAAAACCCGCGGACACTCTGCCCTCCGTGGAATGGAGTTATGAAAAACATATATGAATGTTAATAGTCCCATGATAGTAATGATTCTTGTATTTATTATGATGATTCTTGTAATTATTATTACTATTACAATGATTTTATTGATATTTACTTAAATTATTCAACAACAGTTGCTTTTATGTGAATAAGGGTGAAGTTTATATTTCTGGAGATTTAAATAAGCAAACAAACAAATAAATAGATCTATCCCTGTCCTCCCACATGCTTTGTGTGTTCTGTCAATTACAGTGTGGTATCTAACCTAACTGCTGTGTTGTGCTTTTGTTTAATGGAAGGCCTCCCTCCCCAAGGGGACTACTATAGACGGGTCGAATTGATAAAAGTTAACAAGGGGTATGCTATGTTCGGTGAAGGGGGGCCTGCAGTCCTGCTCATATTAACATTTGGAACAGTGGCTATAACCAAAGCATGGACTGCAGTTTCTCCGTCCATAGACTGCTTTCAAGGTAAGGAAACACCATAGAGATAAATAGAGGACTCTAGAGGGATATAACCCATTTGAGCATGGACATTGCCACTGAGGGGTTCCACCATTTTAGAGTGGCCTTTGATTGTCCCCAGCACAAGGTGCACCTGTGTAAAATCATGCTGTTTAATCAGCTTCTTGATATGCCACACCTGTCAGGTAGATGGATTATCTCGGCAAAGGAGAAATGCTCACTAACAGGAATGTCAAAAAAGTTGTGCACAACATTTGAGAAAAATAAGCTATTTCTGGGATCTTTACAACACTTTACATGTTGCGTTTATATTTTTGTTCACACTTGGTTTTTGTAAAGTTCATGCAGTCGACGTGTAGGGGTGAGTCGGGCAGATTATATCTCAATAATGCAACACACTGAAAGACTGTGACAAACGATGGTTGCAACTTCGCAAAACTGATTGTGTCCAGATTTACACACATACAGTGCATTTGGAAAGTATTCAGACCCTTTGACTCTTTCCCAATTTTGTTACGTTACAGCTTTATTCTAAAATTGATTAAATCAGTTTTTTCCATCATCAATCTACACACAATACACAATATTGACAAGCAAAAACAGGTTTTTAGAAATGTTTGCAAATGTAAAAAAACAAAAAAACAAATCACATTTACATAATTATTCAGACCATTTACTCAGCACATTGTTGAAGCCTGTTTGGCAGCAATTACAGCCTTGAGTATTCTTGTGTATGACGCTACAAGCTTGGCACACTTGTATTTGGGGAGTTTCTCCCATTCTCTGAATATCCTCTCAAGCTCTGTCAGGTTGGATGGGGAGCGTTTCTGCACAGCTATTTTCAGGTCTCTCCAGAGATGTTCGATCGGGTTTAAGTCTGGGCTCCAGTTGGGCCACTCAAGGACATTCAGAGACTTGTCCACTCCTGCGTTGTCTTGGCTGTGTGCTTAGGGTCGATGTCCTGTTGGAAGGTGAACCTTCGCCCCAGTCTGAGGTCCTGAGCGCTCTGGAGCAGGTTTTCCTCAAGGATCTCTGTACTTCGATCCGTTCATCTTCCCCTCAATTCAGATATGTCTCCCAGTCCCTGCCGCTGAAAAACATCCCCAGAGCATGATGCTGCCGCCACCATGCTTCACCGTAGGGATGGTGCCAGGTTTCCTCCAGACGTGACGCTTGGCATTCAGGCTAAGAGTTCAATCTTGGTTGAACGCTAGTACACCTAACTGAAAGGATACCGTCCGTTTACAGTATACTAAAATGAACTAATAGTATATAGTATGTAGTATATACTCATTAAGTATGTAGTATACAGTATGTTAGTATAGGTATTCGAACACAGCTTATGTGTTAGCGACGAGTGTGGGAAGCTCAAACTCTGAAATGTCAGAGGCTTCTTTTTCTTCTTCTTTGGTATTATGGTGGTCCGCACACAAATGTTATAGGTGCATGCCGCCGTCTACTGTATTGGCTGTGTATCGGCGTACTATTCTGTAGTTTGAATTCATTACAACTAACCATGCACCCACTAAAACCTCACCAAAACCATTCCACTACTTTGGCCCTATCTGATCCTACTTCCATCCAGCAACCTGGTAAGGAGGGAACACTATCGTTCAATACATCTTGTAACTCTTCTGCAGTAAAATCTCGTATAGCTAAGTACTTCTCTACTGCTGCCACCACAACATACAGTGGGGAGAACAAGTATTTGATACACTGCCGATTTTGCAGGTTTTCCTACCTACAAAGCATGCAGAGGTCTGTAATTTTTATCATAGGTACACTTCAACTGTGAGAGACAGAATCTATAACAAAAATCCAGAAAATCACATTGTATGATTTTTAAATAATTAATTTGCATTTTATTGCATGACATAAGTATTTGATCACCTGCCAACCAGTAAGAATTCCGGCTCTCACAGACCTGTTAGTTTTTCTTTAAGAAGCCCTCCTGTTCTCCACTCATTACCTGTATTAACTGCACCTGTTTGAACTCGTTACCTGTATAAAAGACACCTGTCCACACACTCAATCAAACAGACTCCAACCTCTCCACAATGACCAAGACCAGAGAGCTGTGTAAGGACATCAGGGATAAAATTGTAGACCTGCACAAGGCTGGGATGGGCTACAGGACAATAGGCAAGCAGCTTGGTGAGAAGGCAACAACTGTTGGCGCAATTATTAGAAAATGGAAGAAGTTCAAGATGACGGTCAATCTCCCTCGGTCTGGGGCACCATGCAAGATCTCACCTCGTGGGGCATCAATGATCATGAGGAAGGTGAGGGATCAGCCCAGAACTACACGGCAGGACCTGGTCAATGACCTGAAGAGAGCTGGGACCACAGTCTCAAAGAAAACCATTAGTAACACATTACGCCGTCATGGATTAAAATCCTACAGCGCACGCAAGGTCCCCCTGCTCAAGCCAGCGCATGTCCAGGCCCGTCTGAAGTTTGCCAATGACCATCTGGATGATCCAGAGGAGGAATGGGAGAAGGTCATGTGGTCTGATGAGACAAAAATAGAGCTTTTTGGTCTAAACTCCACTCGCCGTGTTTGGAGGAAGAAGAAGGATGAGTACAACCCCAAGAACACCATCCCAACCGTGAAGCATGGAGGTGGAAACATCATTCTTTGGGAATGCTTTTCTGCAAAGGGGACAGGACGACTGCACCATATTGAGGGGAGGATGGATGGGGCCATGTATCGCGAGATCTTGGCCAACAACCTCCTTCCCTCAGTAAGAGCATTGAAGATGGGTCGTGGCTGGGTCTTCCAGCATGACAACGACCCGAAACACACAGCCAGGGCAACTAAGGAGTGACTCCGTAAGAAGCATCTCAAGGTCCTGGAGTGGCCTAGCCAGTCTCCAGACCTGAACCCAATAGAAAATCTGGAGCTGAAAGTCCATATTGCCCAGCGACAGCCCAGAAACCTGAAGGATCTGGAGAAGGTCTGTATGGAGGAGTGGGCCAAAATCCCTGCTGCAGTATGTGCAAATCTGGTCAAGAACTACAGAAAACGTATGATCTCTGTAACTGCAAACAAAGGTTTCTGTACCAAATATTAAGTTCTGCTTTTCTGATGTATCAAATACTTATGTCATGCAATAAAATGCAAATTAATTATTTAAAAATCATACAATGTGATTTTCTGGATTTTTGTTTTAGATTCCGTCTCTCACAGTTGAAGTGTACCTATGATAAATAAATTACAGACTTCTACATGCTTTGTAAGTGGGAAAACCTGCAAAATCGGCAGTGTATCAAATACTTGTTCTCCCCACTGTATATCCTCTGTGATTTACGTTCCATTTCATCGGTACAATTGACAACCGTGGCCATGAATGTCAAAAAGCCAACCTTTATGAAGCACATGTTATTCCTATCACTCTCTATTGGCCTGGGCCTACTCACAGGGATCCTCTTAAGATCCCTTACCCTGGACCCGTCTCCCTCTACTACTCTCTTCACTGCCTCAGCATACGGCATCTGATTCAGAGGGGTTGGGTTTAAATGCATTCAGTTGTACAACTGACTACAGTAGGTATCCCTCTTTCCCTTTCCTTTTCCTTCTGCACTACTCTGATCCTAGCAACTTCAACCTGCCTTTCTCCCACAGGACACCTCTGATCTCCAGCGCCATGGTTACCCCTACAATTTACACACACAACTTTTCCCACCGATACTACGCATTCCATTGTTTCATGTCCTCCTGCACACTTCTCACATTTATGAATCTCCCTCCTACACACTGCTGCCACATGACCATAAACTTGAAACCTAAAACCCTGTAATGGCTTCGGGACGAAAGCTCCCATGGAATAACTGACACGTCCTGACTTTATCTGGTGAAGACTCTTCATCAAAACTCAGTAGTACAGACAGTGCCTTCGTCCCCAGGCCTGAGTTTGGGAAATGCTGGTATAGAGGCAGATATGCTCTCCCAAAAGAAGGGGGTAATATACCGACCTTAACCCAACACCTAGCGACCTCGTCAAGAGGCTATGGTTTGAGTCCTGGTCGAGGCTATTCCGGAATTTGCTACAATATGCTGTATCACATCCGTCCATGATTGGGAGTCCCATAGGGCGGCCGGGGTAGGCCGTCATTGTAAATAAGAATTTGTTGTTATTAACTGACTTGCCTAGTTAAATAAAGGTTAAATAAAATAAATAAAAAATACAGCGTGCAAGCTCGTTTAATGTACCCGCTAGTATGTGAGCCGACATAAGTTCACCGAGACTATGTGGGTAAGTCAAAAGACAGTAACAACAGCGAACGCTAGCTGTCTCTCGAGGCTAGGAGAGCGCACTAGCGAAGAGAAGCATATTGTGCCACTTCATCACACAGAGATTGTAGGCTATTTGTAGGCTAATCAAATAATATGTACATCACAAAACAGAGCTGAGAAATGAGCATCTTTATATAAATGTGCCAAAATATCCATATAATCGAACCCCATTTTTTTTTCTTTTTTTCCCATTCTATTTTCTATAGGTAATTTTTTTGTATATTTGCTTGTAGGGATATGCAGGCTATACCTACATTCAGAGGAAGATGTTGACCGTTTAGCAAAGCTTCCTTGACAGGATTCTGGACTTTGGTCAAGTCTGTAGGGTGAACACACGTAACGTGTTTGTTCGTTGGTAGGCCTAATCGACGGGTAAACATGCAGAGAAAATGTTTGTTTTGTTCTGCTACCTAACAACAAGAAGAGATGGCTTAAAGGTCCAATCCAGCCGTTTTTATCTCAATATCAAATAATTGCTGGGTAACATAAGTACCAGTAAGTACCTTACTATGATTATTTTCAATAAAAAATACAAAAAAGTAATTTCTCAAACAAAAATGTTGCTAGGACTGTCTGGGAGTGGTGAAAATGATGTGTTATTGGCAGAGAGGTTTGTAACTCTCTTTATTAATTAATTTAACGCATGGTGATGTCACCATGGAAGGCCAAAACTGCCTCCCACTAAAAACAGGCTGAAATATTTTCAGGTGGTCTATTCAAACGGCCGTTACGCTAAAAGGGCATTATGATCATTTTCACAATTTCATAGCATTATTGAATATATTTATAAAACACAGGAAAATCTAGTGTTTGACTGCACTGGGCCTTTAATGCAGAGAGATAAGATAATCAGTGTTAGTACCTTGGTCTCATCCTTCCGCCTTTTTGGTCTCATCCTTCCGTTTTTTCCACAGCTAATCTAATCAACTCATTCATTACTGATGACCTTTCCAATATCAACAGTGCACTCAGCAATAAAGAGCCCATTCTTGAGAAATCTAATTTAGAGAACATCATTGCTAATTAGAAAATATGAAAACAGATAACCTTGTGTCTTTTTATAATGTGTCAGATACCTTGGTCAATATCGAATCTAAATATACTGGCTAAATAGGCTAATTTAGCCTCCCATTGGGCACACACTGGCTGAATCAACGTTGTTTACACATAATTTAAATGACAGCGAATCAATATTGAATAGACCTTGAATTGACGTCCTTGCCCAGTGTATTTTTGTATTTATTATGGATCCCCATTATCCAAGTCAGCAGCTACTCTTCCTGGGTTCCAGCAAAATTAAGGTAGTTATACAATTTTAAAAACATTACAATACATTCACAACGGTTCCCAAAGGTTCCTACTCCACTACCACATATCTACAACACCAGATCCATGTGTATGTGTGTGTATAGTGCTTATGTTATCATGTGTGTCTATGCATGTGTCTGTGCCTATGTTTGTGTTGCTTCAAAGTCCTAGCATAAGGTGTATTTTAATCTGTCTTGAAAAAAATCTAATTTTACTGCTTGCATGAGTTACTTGATGTGAAATAGAGTTCCATGTAGTCATGACTCTGTGTAGTACTGTGCGCCTCCCATGGTCTGTTCTGGAATTGGGGACTGTGAAGATAGATAGATAGATAGATAGATAGATAGATAGATAGATAGATAGATAGATAGATAGATAGATAGATAGATAGATAGATAGATAGATAGATAGATAGATAGATAGATAGATAGATAGATAGATAGATAGATAGATAGATAGATAGATAGAGAGACCTCTGTGAATGATTTGTCCCAAATACGATGCTTTTAGTTTTGAAATGTTTAAGACTAACTTATTCCTTGCCACCCATTCTGAAACTAACTGCATCTCTTTGTTAAGTGTTGCAGTCATTTCAGTCGCTCTAGTAGCTGACGTGTATAGTGTTGAGTCATCTGCATACATAGACACACTGGCTTTACTCGAAGCCAGTAGCATGTCGTTAGTAAAGATTGAAAAAAGTAAGGGGCCTAGACAGCTGCACTGGGGAATTCATGTTTCTACCTGTATTATGTTGGAGAGGCTTCCATTAAAGAACACCCTCTGTATCCACAATGTAGCAGGGGGTGTAAAGCCATAACACATACGTTTTCCCAGCAACAGACTATGATCAATAATGTCAAAAGCCGCACTAAAATGTGTGATACAGATATGGATACATTATTAAAGTGGCTAGTGTTCAATTCCTTAAAGTGGCCGGTGATTTCTAATCAGTGTCTATAGGCAGCCGTCTCTGGTGTGTTAGTGATGGCTGTTTAGCAGTCTGATGGCCTTGAGATAGAAGCTGTTTTTCAGTCTCTCGGTCCCAGCTTTGATGCATCTGTACTGACCTCTCCTTCTGGATGATAACGGGGTGAACAGGCAGTGGCTCGGGTGGTTGATGTCTTTGATGATCTTCCTGTGGCATCGGGTGCTGTAGGTGTCCAGGAGGGCGGGTAATGCGTTGGGTATTTGTGTAAGTGCTGTGCTTGTTGAATGTCCTTCCCTACAAGCGTGCTGAAAGTCTGTTGTCAATTTGTTTACTGTAAAATAGCATTTGTATCTGGTCAAACATTTTTCCAAAAGTTTACTAAGGGTTGGTAACAGGTTGATTGGTCAGCTATTTGAGCCAGTAAAGGGGGCTTTACTATTCTTAGGTAGTGGAATTATGTTTGCTTCCCTCCAGGCCTGAGGGTAAACACTTTCTAGTAGGCTTAAATTGAAGATATGGCAAATAGGAGTGTCAATATAATCTGCTATCATCCTCAGACCCCGGTGGCTTGTCATTGTTTATAGACAACAATATTTTTTTCACCTCTTCCACACTCACTTTACGGAATTCAAAATGACAATGCTTGTAATTACTTGGATGTGTAGTGTCAGCATTTGTTGCTGGCATGTCATGCCTACATTTGATAATCTTGCCAATTATTTATTTTTTTAAGTAGTTGGCAATATCAGTGGGTTTTGTGATGAATGAGATTCAATGAATGATGGAGCTGAGTTTGCCTTTTTGGCCAAAATGTAATTGAAGGTGCTCCAAAGCTTTTTACTATCATTCTTTATATCATTTATCTTTGTTTCATAGGGTAGTTTCTTCTTCTTTTTATTCATTTTAGTCACATGATTTCTCAATTTGCAGTACGTTTGCCAATCGGTAGTAATTTTCTTAATGGGTGCATGCTTATTAGTAATTGGGATAAGTAATTTCATAAATGTGTCAAGTGTAGCATCTGGTTGCTTCTCATTACACACCAAGAAACCAACAAAATTCTTTACATCAACAACATCGGAATCACTACATAACGTATTGTTTGTTCTCTTATGTGGCGTATATGAAACTGAGAAAATCTGGCATAGTCTACACTCTTAGAAAAAAGGGTTCCAAAAGGGTTCTTCGGTTGTCTCGATAGGAGAACCCATTGAATAAACATTTTTAGTTCCAGGTAGAATCCTTTTGGGTTCCATGTAGAACCATCTATGAAAAGGGTTCTAGATAAAATCCTAAAATGGTTCTACCTGGAACCAAAAGGGTTCTACCTGGAACTAAAAATGGTTCTTCAAAGGGTTCTCCTATGGGGACAGCCTAATAACCCTTTTAGGTTCTAGATAGTACCTTTCCTTCTAAGAGTGTAGTTTCTAGGATATATCCTATAACATACTGTTGAAAGCAATTAATATGCTGATTTTCTCCAGACATAGGATATAGACCTTTCCTCGTTTCGAAAAATCAATAAAAGGTACACCATGTTGCTATTATGTTGTTGTCATGTTGTGTTGCTACCATGCTGTGTTGTCATGTGTTGCTGCCATGCTATGTTGTTGTCTTCGGTCTCTCTTTATGTTGAGGTGTCTCTCTTGTCGTGATGTGTGTTTTGTCCTATATTTTTTATTTATTTTGTGTTTTTAATCCCAGCCCCCGTCACCGCAGCAGGCATTTTGCCTTTTGGTAGGCCGTCATAGTAAATAAGAATTTGTTCTTAACGACTTGGCTAGTTAAATAAAGGTTAAATAAAAAATATAAATAAAATAAAAAAACGTATTTAGTGTAAATCCGATATTTATGAAGCAATTATGTGCACACACGCACTAGTCAGTCAATCAAATAGGCTACATGTTCTAGCAGAACCTATGTTTCGTTAAAGATTCACTGGCCTAGGCTACTGTGTCATCACACCTTTTTCTGTTATCTTTTTTCCCAACCCTATCCCCGTATTTTGAACGGTGTAAAAACATGACCTTGTTGATATCACGCAAGTGCTGATAAGGCCACCGGGTGGTATGCTTTCATTTTATTTGGATTTTGGGTAAATTTAATAACCACAATTTGTCGCCTTCATTCCAGTCCATTATTAAAACATTTAGTTGCCATGTTAAACGTGCAACGTTAGCGCAATTCAGATAAATTGCATCGGGTTAAATAACCCTTTCAATTCTTTATGTATTCACTTCTAAAACGTCATTCACATAGGCTATTTGTGGTATAAAAAACGAGCGTCCCCACCAGTGAACTTTTCCAAAGTGTTTCGTATCAGGGGGATAAGAGTGTGAACTCAGCATCTGCAAAGGGGAGGGACAGATACAAAATTGCAGTCAAGTCTGCGTGATATTCATCTGTTCATAACTGTTACACTGCTAAATGCATACACTGCTGGGGCAGGTGGTATTTTCATGTTGTGCTGTGGATCCGTCGAACATTGCCAGCATCGGAGCAACCGAAGCCCACTGAACTGATTACCTTCCATTCAAATCAGGTGAGAGCTCATCTGTAATGTTTGGCCGATTTTTTTTATTCACTTCCCATATGTAATCACTGTCAACTTTTCATTGCACAGAGATCAAATTAGTACATTTTTATGACAAGCGCATTTGACTGTGTTTCAATTCTGAAAAGGTATACGTGTCCCCCGGAATCACGCATACTACTTGATTATGTTAAACAGCACGCTTGATCACAAGTTATCTGGTCTGATATTTACTGTCTCGTTTGAATAAGGGCTAAAGTAGGTGGCAGGTAGTAACCGAAAGGTCGCTGGTTCGAATATCCATAGCCGACAAGGTTAAAATGTGTTTTCCATTGATACAAACTATACAAATGTGATATTATAGGCAAAATATGCATAACCCATCGTAAATGCTTTGGGCATCATTCTCAATATTGAATTATAACGTTACCCTATTGTCCTTGTCATTGTGTTATAGTGGATGCTGTTGAAAAATATACAGTATATTTTTTATCCACAATGTACGTTGTGTTATGAGTTAACTCGTTACTGCATGATGTTTCTATATGGCACATAACATTACGTCGTTGCTACTCCTTCCTACACCACACATTAATCTGATAAAAACGTGTACTTTTGTCCTTACATGAAAGATTGGTTTAGTTAAGAATTGTTCTTCTTCATTTGACTCAAGTTTTCATAAATCAATTTCATAGAAAAGTTTTATTTTTATTTTTATGAAACCACATGTCAACACTGTGGTAATGATAGTAAACCTCTAAATTAGATATGTACTTTATTGATCCCCGAGGGGAAATTACTCTGTCAAGCAGCTACGAAAAACACAGCGAAGGTGCAAAATGCCAGAACGAAATACACAAAAGACAGAGACATGATACATAGTGCGGCAGTACGAAAAAGTGTAAAAGTCTGGAGTGCGAAAAGCATTGCTCGTTTATTTATTTATATATATATATATATATATATATTTGCATGGTTAACTATACAGGTCAATGGCAGAGAAATATACTTAATAGCTAAATGCTCGTATGATATAAGTGAGGGTAATAATAGTTTACTTAATATACAGTCTGGTTAAATGTACAGGTAAATGAATATTTGGATGGTTAAATTAACTGTACAGGTAAATGACAGGAAGAGATACTTAAATAGCTAAATGTGCATATGATATAATTTAGGGTAATAATACTAATTACCTTAAAATACAGTCCTTAGAACAGGGTTAATTACAGATAAATGCACGCATTGCACATTCGATATACTAAATACAATGAAAAAATATATACTACTGACAGGATACTCGTATACAGTCTTGAGTGAATGACTACGTAAGTTCAGTCCAAGAATTACTTACAATATTGCACGTGATATGATATAACAACTGTACATGAATATGTATATACAGTCCTGAATGAATGAGTGCTGAATGAATAAGTCCTGAGTGAATGAGTGATTACAGACCAGAGAGTTACTCACGGATGGATGGATGCCTAATTGTTAAACTAGGTCCTAACACCCCAACAAATCCATAAGGTAAATGTGTGATTAAAGGAGGATCTATTTATATTCTAAAAAGGATAGTAAGGAATTGTTTCAAAACAGTCACATAGTGCATTAGCTACATTTATTCATCTATACATTTATTAGACCTGTAAAATATAATAATAAGAAATACCATCTTTCATTGTAAAGCCACTGCTATTTACAGCTGTTTTTGATTATTTAAATGACTATATACCCAATGCATTTTGAAGAATATACATTATAAATGCCTCAAGAGCTTAGTTCAACTATAACCCATCATAACCTAAAATATAAGGTTGTTTTACTCCATAGTTTGCAAACAATGTATAGCTTAAATATTGCCCTTGCCACACACACATAATAGCTCCATCTATGATTCAGCTTTATGGCGACTGAGGCTGCCATTGTGTTGTTTTTCAAATACATTTTCAAATTAATCTTATGAAAGTTATTTTCATTTTAACAACAGATCCCTTGAAATGATCAAACAAATCTGTCTTTGATGTGTGACATCCTTTCCTTTAATCAGATGAGACATATTTGTTTAGGCAAGTAAAATAATATGCATATCTCCTTTTCTTGCAGTGAATGGAGGACAATCAATACATCAATTATTTTCTCATTGGACCAACCAGGAATGACCTGTCTTTTACTATTGTTTCATATACGATTGGACCGTCAGTAGATGCAAACAGAAAGAGCCTCAACTTGAACGGACTAAAACACTTGCCATCTGACAGCTTCTCCTTCACGACCACCATTTAGAATTGTCTCAACTGTTCTTTTGGTTGGGTTTTCTCCTGTCCACATCCAAAATGGCAGAGGCTGACTCCCAGAGACTTGAGCTTTTTAACAACATTATGTTGAGATTTAATGATTCCCACCTGACCTTCCTTAACACCAGCATGGTATACGATCTGGACTTCACTGGCGATGGCTCCCCTTGGCTGCGCTCCATCATCTCCGTGGTGTACTGCGCCGTGGCCACCGGCGGACTGCTGGGCAATCTCCTGGTGCTGTACCTTCTCTGCTCCACCCGGACCATCATCAAGAGTGCCATCAACTTCTTTGTGTTCAACCTGGCCCTGGCTGACTTGCTGCTCTCCCTGACACTGCCGTTCTGGGCAGTAGACATCGCACTGGACTACAGCTGGCCTTTTGGTTTGACCATGTGCAAGGCTGTGTCCCTCCTGACAGGACTCAACGTCTACGCCACTTGCTTCTTCCTGACCGCCATGAGCTTGACCCGCTACTGTTCGGTGGCTACAGCACTCAAGCCCGCTGCACCACTCGGCTGCAAGCTTTGTGATTCCAGGGTGACCACCGCACTTATTTGGGCTGGGGCACTGGTGGTTGCAGCACCGCGTGCCCTGTTCGCCGAACTCAACAGAGTAGGCATGGCCAATGACACTGCATGCCTGCTCCGCTTCCCTGAAGGTACAAATTGGCTGGCTGTCAACCACCTCCTGAGGCTTCTGTTTGGCTTCCTGTTGCCCTACTTCATCATGATCCTCTCCTACCTGCTCATGCTGCGCTTCCTCTGCCGGCAGAATCTGAACGGGGTCAACCCACGGCGACAGGCTCATGTCTCCAAGTCTGTGGCGGTTGTGGTGCTCTCCTTCTGCACCTGCTGGTTCCCGTATAACGTGCTAACTCTCTGGAGCGCCCTAATCCAACTGGACCTTACAGAAATCAGTCCCTCCTACTACTTTGTCCAGACCTACCTCTTCCCCCTGGCAAACTGCCTGGCCTTCACCAGTAGCTGCCTCAACCCTTTCATCTACTGCCTCGTTCGCAGGGAGTACCGCAAGGCCCTGCGCAGCCTGGTCTTGAAGTCAAGTCTGGCAATCGCTTCCAAGGCCTGCCTCTCGACAGTCAACTCCAATGAGGGCCAGAACCGCGATGGACAGCTGGGCATCCCGCTCAACAACATGGAGAGCCAAACGGCCCCGTCTTACACCAAGAGGTCAGCACTGCCTTCTACCACTCAATCGCTGGTTCCCAGACCCAAGAGCCTCTGTCCTCTCAATGATCTCACTTGAGGAGGATATCACTGACCCTCAGACATAGATTAATTAAAGCTATTTTTTTTCTTTGCATGGGTACTCTACCAAAGACACAAAGTTTTATCTATAATATGATGAAACAAATGCCTTGTTGTCTTTTGACTGTATATACAAGACAAGGATGTGGATTTTTGTGAACATCATCAGGACATTCCTTCTTATTGGGTTTAAAATTATGCCATAGTGTTTTTCTTAAATTCGACTTCATTAGGGCAAAGTTTTAAAAAATCAAATCAAATCAGGACACAAGTTATCAACATGTTATTGCATCTTATTTTCAGATGGAATGTAAAATTAATTCTTAAACCCCAAAATCTGTAGGTATTCTTCAACCCAAAAAGCTGCTGTATATAACTCCTTTATTGCTGTATATTGATGTTGTTGGGGTATACTTTTTTGTAGCCTTTTTTAGACCTCTTTGCTAGATCTATGTGACTGGCATTTTGAGTCAACAGTTGACTGCTCTTTGTTCAAACATTGATATGCCTAAAAACCTGAGCTGTATGTATTAAGCGTCTCAGAGTACGATAGGTGATCTAGGATCAGCTCTCCAGTTTTGATTAAATAGGCCCTGCGGTCTTTAAAACTGTGTGTGAGTGAATAGATGATCTTCAAGAACCCCAACTAACTTAACAAGTCATATAATACATCTTGAGCATTCATGTTACCGTAGTTGTCATAATTGTTTGCAGACCTGGGTACAAATAGTATTGAGCTTGCCCGGCACAATGGAACCAATGGGATAGTCTCAAAAGTGCAAACAATCCAACTATTTGAGCCCAGCTTATATACTTATCATTCTTTAGACTAGGGCATTTCCTTCTAAAAGGACCCATGAACACCAACATGTGAAGTTAATAGGAGAATTTAGAATTTGGTGTCAAATGACAGATAAGAGTCTATTTTCTTGAGAAATTAAGGCATATATACAGTCGTATGCAAAAGTTTGGGCACCCCTGACAATTTCCATGATTTCCATTTATAAATAATTGGGTGTTTGGATCAGCAATTTCATTTTGATCTATCAAATAACGGATGGACACAGTAATATTTCAGTAGTGAAATTAGGTTTATTGGATTAACAGAAAATGTGCAATATGCATCAAAATGAAATTAGACAGGTGCATAAATTTGGGCACCCCAACAGAAAAATCACATCAATATTTAGTAGAGCTTCCTTTTGCTAAAATAACAGCCTCTAGACGCTTCCTATAGCCTCTAATGAGTGTCTGGATTCTGGATGAAGGTATTTTGGACCATTCCTCCTTACAAAACATCTCCAGTTCAGTTAGGTTTGATGGTTGCCGAGCATGGACAGCCCGCTTCAAATCATCCCACAGATTCTCAATGATATTCAGGTCTGGGGACTGGGATGGCCATTCCAGAACATTGTACTTGTTCCTCTGCATAAATGCCCAGGGAGATTTTGAGCAGTGTTATGGGTCGTTGTCTTGTTGAAATATCCAGCCCCGGCGTAACTTCAACTTTGTGACTGATTCTTCAACATTATTCCCAAGAATCTGCTGATATTGAGTGGAATCCATGCGACCCTCAACTTTAACAAGATTCTCAGTACCGGCACTGGCCACACAGCCCCACAGCATGATGGAACCCCCACCAAATTTTACTGTGGGTAGCAAGTGTTTTTTTTTTTTGTGGCGTGTGTGCAGAAAAGGCTTCTTCCGCATCACTCTCCCATACAGCTTCTCCTTGTGCAAAGTGCGCTGAATTGTTGAACGATGCACAGTGACACCATTTGCAGCAAGATGATGTTGTAGGTCTTTGGAGGTGGTCTGTGGGCTGTTTTTGACCGTTCTCACCATCCTTCGCCTTTGCTTCTCCGGTATTTTACTTGGCCTGCCACTTCTGGCCTTAACAAGAAATGTGCCTGTGGTCTTCCATTTCATCACTATGTTCCTCACAGTGGACACTGACAGCTTACATCACTGCGATAGCTTTTTGTAGCCTTCCCCTAAACCATAATGTTGAACAATCTTTGTTTTCAGGTCATTTGAGAGTTGTTGCCATTCTTCAGAGGAGAGTCAAAGAGAAAAACAACTTGCAATTGGCCACCTTAAATACCTTTTCTCATGATTGGATGCACTTGTCTATGAAGTTCAAGGCTTAATGAGCTCACCAAACCAATTGTGTGTTCCAATTTAATCAGTGCTAATTAGTTACAGGTATTCAAATCAACAGAATGACAAGGGTACCCACATTTTTGCATAGCCTATTTTTCACATCTGATTTAATTTCATACAACTTAATATTGCTACACTAAAAATCTTTGTCTAGACAATACCCCAGTACTCCGCTTTTATTAGAAAATGAATGGCATGCCACTGTGATCATTTTCTGTGACGACAGAGTAAATGATTATGCCTCCTCAGAGGGGTGCCCAAACTTTTGTATACGACTGTACATTTTTCAACCATTGCCCATCCTACAAATTAGGAATAAGCAAAGGCTTTGATTTCTCATCAAATAGATGGAAAATGGTAGTCACAAACCACAGTTGGGTCACAGTTAGGTAACCTGCTACTGTCATCTGGTGGTCAAAGCAAGACTGTGAAAACAGTCTGGACAACCCCTCCCTCTACCTTTCTATCTCTCTTCCGTTCTCTCTTTCTCTTCTCTCTCCAGTTATTGTCACCTCTCTCGGCTCTTACTGACACCTACCATGACACTTACCACCAACCCTTTTTCCATTTACTGTAAGAAGCATCCTCATCCACTGAGCGCCGACCGACAACGGACGTCCAAGGAGGTTGAAATGTTTTAGAACACCTACTCATTCATGTTTTTTGTTGTTTTTTTTTAAACGATTTTCTACATTGTAGAAAGAATGCCAAGAGTGTGCAAAGCTGTCATCAAGGCGAAGGGTGGCTATTTCAAGAATCTCAAATATAAAATATACTTACATTTGTTTAACACTTTTTTGGTTACTACATGATTCCATATGTGTTCTTTCATAGTTTTGATGTCTTCACTGTTATTCTACAATGTAGAAAATTGTAAAAATAAAAGAAAAACCCTTGAAAGAGTAGGTGTTCTAACATTTCTGACCGGTAGTATACAGTATGTTTCACAAGTATTGACGGTACAGCAAAGTTCAGTACAGTAGAGCACACTGGAGTATATGTATTGTACTGTACTGAACATATCTACTTTAATGAACTCTACTGTACTCTACTGTGCTGTACTGTGATGTCCAATCTTGTGAAATGTAGAAGTCTATGATTGTTTTGATTTGGTCTGGTCCGGACCAACCAAATGTTGTCTTGTTTGGGGGCGAAGCTCATTACAATAATAGCCTGTGTGTATAATAATACCCAAATATGCTAAATAAGTATATGCATTTTTCTACCTTTGTGTACCTATTCAGGATACATTATAATGAAGAAAATTATGTTCATATTCATAATTATGCATGTCTGTATAGTACAGATCAGGGACCCATGATGTAATTCCGTTACCGTAATTTTGTTACCAGATATAAATCCACTTAACTTACTGTAGTTAAATAATCTAAATGCATGTCATAGCTGACACCCCCTTATTTATGCTGACATCTTTGAATCTTAATTCAGTTTTTGGAAAACGTGGTCACCATAAAAATGTAATGAGAATTTAGTGTAATTCTTGTTATCAAACTTTGCATCTGGACAGTTCTTATAGTAAATGTGTTTTTGTGAAATGTTCTGTTTACCTTTTTCAAAGTAGTCCTTGTTCATAGAGTTGTATGGTTTGTTAAACTTTGAAATCGATGTTTTTTGTTTGGCATACATTTTAAAGTGAAAAATCTGAGTCAAAGCGTAATTCCGTTACCGTGGCATTGCCCACTAGCATTATTTCTAACCATGCTAATTTGTATGTCCTCATCACGGACAATAGTATTAAAATGATCTTGTATCTGGTGGTCTCCTCAAGGTATTACAAAAAAAATAACAGGGACAAATATTGTTGGGAAGAAACAGTTTTGAGTGACACAATGTGTTGTAACATTTCAAATAAACTCAAAGATGATTGAGATATAATTTTGAGACAAAACTGTTGTGATCCAGCTGTAGAATGTACTCAATGAACCACTTAAGCTGAGCTGAATTAACCACAGCTGTGACATGATCAATCCAATCAAAGCTAAGGTAGATATAATGTGATTTGACTTAATGTTATCTGTGGCCAATGACTTTGGCCTTCTTGGATGGGCACTTCTAATGTAAGTCTATGGCAGTACCCAAGGGGCTTGAATTTTCGAGCTCTGCCCATAGATTTTGCGGTGTAGTGTCCCCATGAGTGACATACACTGAACCAATCACGTCGCAACTAGATAACATTACCAACCCTTCTGCCCCAAATGCCCTGAATGACGCATCGCCACTGGCCATATGTAGGAGAGTATGAATTTATTAATAGGCGAACGGAGAAGTATGCTCCTCTCCTTAATAACCTCCTTTGTTCGAGGATACATTGGAAGATTTTAAATTGGTTTTGACTTCTCACATCCTTTCCTCCGTCCTCCCCTCCTTTTGAAAAAGGTAATCGAGGAGAGGAGCTGAGGAAAGGAAACTATATATATATATATATATTTTTTTTATTTTATTTTTTATTATATTATTTTATACCAATATACCACCAGAGAAAACAAGTTAAAAAACAATATAAAAACAAGCCCTCTTCAATTCAAACCACAGGTTTACAATGGGGTTTAAGTCCGGAGACAGATGTTTTATGCTGTGGTCAATTAACAATTTTGGGGGGATTCACTTCCTGCCAAGTTTTTGGCTAAAATCTGGTAAAGTAATGGTAAAGTTAATGATGACATTGACCTTAACAAGGGCCCCAGGACCAGTGGAAGCAAAATAGCCCCATAACATCAAAGATCCCCCACCGTACTGCCGATGTGTCAACTTCTGCCTGTAGCGTCCAAACGGTTTGGGCTACAAACTAATATGACCCCACCATCGAAAGGTGAGACTCTCATGAATAGGTACCTTCTGGTTGTTCTGCTCTACGATCCCAACAAGCCCTACAAGACTCATCTGAAAGTAACCCAGTATCAGTTTAAAAAATGAAAGGTAGTATGGAAGTACTTTATTGCCAAAAAACGTGTTAAATACGGGTAAAACAATTTTTTAGACTTTAAGGGTTAATCAATCCAATCCTTAATCAATTTTTTTTGTCAATTTCCTGCCAACACGAGAGTTGCAAGGGAGAAGGGTGAAATTCAGTGGCATAAAATGTCAGTTTGAGCTCCGCTTTGAGCACACACTGTGAGATAAGGCCAATATATACTTTCCGAGTGCTCGTGATTCCCACGGAGAACCACTAACATCCCTGAAAAAGTGTCTTTCAACCAATTTCTCAATGGGGCCATTTTCTATTTTCTTTACTGTGAAACTAAACTGCATTTCTTTCAGAACTCTACACCAGAAGCAGTAAACTTCAGGCAGCAGTCAACCGCGTGAGACAAACTTTAAATAAAGTCTTCAGAAGTGCAACGCTTGAAATGGACTTGCAGTACACTATGCTTATGTTATGTTTGGCCGTAATAAAAAAAGAGCATATAGAGTTGAAACAGCCAGTGAGGCTGGGATTCGACCCCATGCAGGCGACCATACATGTGTGGAGGCAGCGGCCTTAACCACAAAACCAACACAATGTAACCATTTCACTTGCACTTCCATTCAACGCCCCATTTTACACAAACAGTCTGTGCTAAAACCAAGCATTGACATGAAAATTTCAGTGTTATATTTATGCAGCAACATACAGTGCCTAAAAATGTCAGTTTCATATTCCAGACTCCTTTTCTTTGAGAAGATTGTAGATGATGAATGAATGATGTCATTGTCCTTCAAGAGGAAATTCTTTCCACTTCTCACCATAGTTACACACACATAACAAGAAACATAATTCACCCGCCAGTATCCAAATGAGCACTGTTTTTAGTTGAGAAGATAGTGTCCCATTGTCTGTGGAGGATTTGCTCTAAATAGAGCACGGTACTGGCACAATACACAGTAGTTGCTGCTTAAGATCTATAGGGCACTTTGAAAAAAAGTGCTAGTTATTACCCTATGGCAGTCGATTATTTTTCTAATGAGCATGGCGTTATTTTTATAACAGTATATTGGATGACTGTCATTCATATCCATTCACCCAGCTCAATGTAATATCGATAGGTTTAGGCTACTACATGATACTCTAATTTTCCCTATACCCTTCATGAGGTTGCTCCAACCTAGCCTATGAGTGAAAGTTTACAACGTAGGTGTACAGGTCGAGAAATTTTTTTGTAATCATGGTACCAGACCTGCACACTCTTGCCTTCATTTGGCTGATCTAGGGTGTAGTCATTAGTCCAACAGTTGCAAACAAAAGTCAGGTATGTTTATCCACCATTTTGTTCTGTTTCCTTCCATTTAAGAAACATTTGGTGGAATGAATACACCACTGATCACATGCAACACAGATCACTTCATAGCAGCCACATACAAACAGCATGATCACTTTGATCATTATATAACTTCTTCTCGCATCTACATGCTTTCCTCTTCTCACCTTTACCCTTCGCTTGTTGACTTCAGCACACAACACATCAGCTGTCTGTGACCAGTCAAAAAAACCTTTCCAAGCCAAACCGCTAACCGCTACACACAGCCTACATCGTTGTCACCATATTAGCTAACGTCATAGTCAGCATAGCTACTATAACTATAACTTTGTTCAGTATTGTGTATAATTACTGTGTGTTGAGCTCGCTCTCCAGCTAGCGTTAGCACTACCATTAGCATTTTGCATTGGAATGCATGAGCATTTTAGCATGACTGTTAGTGATTAGCCATTTATTAACATTGCTCATTTATGGTGCTAGGCTATTTTCAATTATATATACACTACCGTTAAAAAGTTTGGGGTCACTTAGTTTTTGAAAGAAAAGCACATTTTTTTGTCCATTTAAAATAACATCAAATTGATCAGATATACAGTGTATACATTGTTCATGTTATAAATGGCTATTGTAGCTGGAAACTGCAGTTTTTTTATGGAATATCTACATAGTCGTACAAAGGTCCATTATCAGCAATCAATGAACACCATCACTCCTGTGTTCCAATGGCAGGTTGTGTTAACCAATCCAAGTTGATCATTTTAAAAGGCTAATTGATCATTAGAAAACCCTTTTGCAATTATGTTAGCTCAGCTGTAAACGTGTGCTGATTAAAGAAGCAATAAAACTGGCCTACTTTAGACTAGTTGAGTATCTGGAGCATCAGCATTTGTGGGTTCGATTACAGGCTCAAAATGGCCAGAAACAAAGACCTTTCTTCTGAAACTCGTCAATCTATTCTTGTTCTGAGAAATGAAGGCTATTCCAAATGAGAAATTGCCAAGAAACTGAAGATCTCGTACAACGCTGTGTACTACTCCCTTCACAGAACAGAGCAAACTGTCTCTAACCAGAATAGAAAGAGGAGTGGGAGGCCCCGGTGCACAACTGAGCAAGAAGACAAGTACATTAGAGTGTCTAGAAGCCCTCAACTGGCAGCTTCATGAAATAGTACCCGCAAAACACCAGTCTCAACGTCAACAGTGAAGAGGCGACTCTGGGATGCTGACCTTCTAGGAAGAGTTGCAAAGAAAAAGCCATATCTCAGATTGGCCAATAAAAAGAAAAGATTAAGATGGGCAAAATAACACAGACACCAGACATATGGCTTTTGCCTAGAAGGAAATTTCTAAGTGACTCCAAACTTTTGAACGGTAGTGTATATCACTCTTGCTCATTGTAATTATATTATTTATACATTTCAACTTTACTGTAATGTTTATTTGAGCACATTTGCCTGAGTTTCATGTGTACAAGTCCAATAGGCTGTTTAGTCTATTGCCATATGACTAGGCCTTATGCCTGCTGTGGTGTATAGGCCTTGCTGTTATATACTTATCTGTGCAAGCTTATACAGCCATGTCATTCATATTATAGCAGTGCTATAGGCAAAGTTTTTTTTCCTCCTCTTTCCTTTCAGAACCACAATTAGTATCAGAGAGAGTGGTGTTGAACTGGAACTACTGCTTCCTCGTGTTCTGAACGGACACCCTGTGGTGGTTGCTACCGGCCTAAAATCCAGCACCTACATTTTAATCCCTTTGTATTGGTCCTTCAAATTCATAAATCCTAACCCTATGTTTCACCTTTTGAGGGTGTTTTTTTAAATGGTTATACAGTGCATTCAGAAAGTATTCAGACCCCTTCACTTATTCCACATTTGTTATGTTACAGGCTTCTTCAAAAATGTATTAAATTGTTTTTTTTCCCTTATCAATCTACACACAATACCCCATCATGACAAAGTAAAAACAGGTTTTTAGATTTCTTTGCAAATTTATTCAAATTAAAAACTGAAATATCACATTTACATAAGTATTTTTAAACCCTTTACTCAGTACTTTGTTGAAGCACTTCTAGCAGCGATTACAGCCTTGAGTGTTCTTGGATATGATGTGTAAAAAGTGTAGGGGTCTGAATACTTTCCAAATGCACTGTATATAGAATCATCCACAAATGGTTCTACTTTCATAATGTGTGTGCCGTTCAGAGGGTGAATGGGCAAGACAAAATAGTGACACAAAACAAAGTGTATTTGAACGGGGTATGGGAGTAAATGCCAGGCGCATCGGTTTGTGTCAAGAACTGCAATGCTGCTAGGTTTTTCCACACTCAACAGTTTCCCATGTGTATCAAGAATGGTTCACCACGGAAAGGACACCCAGCCAACTTGACACAACTGTGGTAGGCATATGAGTCAACATGGGCCAGCATCCCTGTGGAACGCTTTCAACACCTTGTAGAGTCATACCATGACAAATTGAGTCTGTTCTGAGGGCAAAAAGGGGGGCAACTCAATATTAGGAAGGTGTTCTTAATGTTTCTACACTCAGTGTATGTAGGAAGCTCTAACATCGCACTGGGATAGAATGAAGATGTAACACATTCTGGCAAATTTATTACGATATTTCTGAGGAAGAACAGGGCTACCCAGCTGGCAACGAGCACTCTGCAGGCAGACCTCCAAAGTGATGGCATGGGTGCAGACAGAGCATGCTTTCCATAGGATCCTGCAACCTCTGCTACAAGTAGACTAGGCCGTATGATTTTGCTCGCTCTGGACTCCAGAGAAGTGATATGATATATCCCTAGTTGATATTGTCCGCTAACATGAATGACTTTCAGCTCCAAATGCAGGTGTAAAATTTCTGTAGCCTATCTTGCATTTTGAAAATGCATCAGCGTTTATGGCTGTAATGACAGGCTAAATTTTTTCGCAGCAATTGTGCTTGTATATTTGTGTGCACATGTGCATGTATGTGCGAGGGTTCGCACGTTTTGTACCATTAAGATATAGAAATAGTAAGCTGCAGTACTTCTTACAATCTTCTATTTTGACTGGAATTGTGTTGGTCATTGTTAATAAGTGCAGAATTTATTCCAGTTCAAAATAGTTTTGCAAAATACTTGACTCATCAGATTGCGCTGCTTTCCCCTCTTCTTGTAATAATTGCTAATAATTTTTCTTTTGGGGTGGTGCCCTTTTAAGGTCTGTGCACGGCCCTATACTACCCAATGACTACCTCATTAACAGTTGAATTAGCCATCCTAAGAAAAAGAAGCCACAGACAGGCATAAATCTTTATGGTGATTTCAACTGAAACCCATTCAATGAGTGTCTCACTCTATAAAACAACTTGTTAACCATTACACCAGGGTAGAACTTTGACCTTGTGAGAATGATCATGTGAACACGCTTGTGTGGTGTTGGTGATAAAACACCTGAAAGCCAGGCCCAAGGAGGATGAAGTGTTCACAGGGGCAGGAGTCCTATCATGAAAGAGGCATTAGGCGGCCACACACACAGGTTCACACTGCACTTAGCCCAGGTCTAAGGAACAGTTTTACGGGGCTTGCCAATCACAGAGTTCCATTGTCACCTTATTTTTATATTCAATAAGCTTAGCCCTGGGCTAAGGACATGCATTGTGAACCCAGGTGATTTAATAAAATAAAGCCTTTTTAAGCACTGTTTCGTTTTTTTAAATTGATCTAAAATACATAATTTTAGTATGTTTATTTCATATGGTTTTTATTTTTTTTATTTTTTTTATTTTTACAGGCTCTATTTTCGTCTGCCAATTTAAATGTTGACCTGTTAAAGCCGGCGCTCTTCTATTTTCAAACCCTAGAGCCACAATTTCATTTAGAAGGACAGTAGCACATTCACTACATTCTGGTCATTAGCGGCCAGCCACTGAGTCATGGATGATGCATGCTGGTCCCTCTTTTGACCCGAGCTGTGTAAAACCAAGCCTCTCTTCAGGCCACCAACTAATCTCTGAGCGGTAATGATATGTACGTAACTGTCCAGTGCGTGACCCCCCCTGACCACTCATAAGCAAGAGCAATAAAACATATCTAGGTCCATTTGAATAATATCAACCATTGTACACTACTCTCACTTACCAAACAACCTTATTTGGCTGTATCAGGTCATTCAAAAGTCTAGGCTCTATTTTCGTCTGGCAATTTAAATGTTGACCTGTTAAAGCCAGCGCTCTTCTATTTTCAAATCCAGGATTGGTAATTTACCAGTTTTATATTAGTTTTTATTTTTTTTAACCTTTATTTTACTAGGCAAGTCAGTTAAGAACAAATTCTTATTTACAATGACGGCCTAGGAACAGTGGGTTAATTGCCTTGTTCAGGGGCAGAACAACAGATTTTTACCTTGTCAGCTCAGATTCGATCCTGCAACCTTCCAGTTATGGGCCTAACACTCTAACCACTAGGCTACCTGCCGCCCAGCTTGCTGAGGTGAGAGGGGTGACAATATCTGAGGTGAGTCCTTAAAAATTTGCACCAAAGTATCAATTTCAGTATGCGCTTGTGGGGATTTTTAGGACCAACCAAAAGCAGGTCTTAGCGATAAATCAGTTGGCTGGATTTTGACAATGGTGTGCCTATCTAGCCATGACGCACAGTGCCCATGCCATACATGGAACAAGAGAGATGTTCGTTTTGTGCCCATAAACCTCATATTTAGAAACATAATTAAACAATGTTTTTCACCATTTCATTTCATTTGATTAAAAACCAAGCATAGCCTCCCCTCATCCATGAATTATTATTATTTTTGTCTTGCCCAATGCATTCACCAAGTAGTCAAGACTAAAGGGTTTGGCTCATGAGACCACTTTGAAATAAATCTTGTTTTCTGTTTCAGTATCTGATGGTTGATATTGATCTAGTTGTATGGCTATACGATTGCATAGAGCTGCTCCGTTTGGTTTATCCCTAGTAATAAAGGAAGGAGTAGAAATTTGAATTACTTTTCCAGGGTTAGCACCATAAGCCTGAGGCCGCAGCCAATGTCAATATGGGGAACTCTTAGAGTAACCTATGATGGAATGTTATAAACATACTTACATGGGCTTTGGTTGCTATCATGTTACAGCCCAAGCCCTCTACGTGATTTGAAAACCAATGGGGGGTATGCAATTTTATGGAATTCAAATTTTGAACTTGAATTCAAATTTTGAATTTGAACTTAAAGCCCTGGGTGAGCAGACAACAGTGGGCTTCTATTTTGAGCTAACAATAGCAGATCTAAGAGTGGAGTTCAAACGATCACCCCTGGCAGTATAGACAACGGTACAACGATAATGCTTAGAAAGGATGAGAGGTAGTACTTGAGCGGGGCTTGGTCTGTCTCTTAGTCAATATCTTAACGTAGCCTTGAAATGTGAAGAGAGGGTCCAGGCTCCTAGATGGTTTGGGTGGAGTCCGTCATCTCCGTAGAACATATTTTGCTTCCAAAAAAGTGTAGAAATTATCAATAAAAGTTATGCCAACAGAGTGCTAGGAGTCTTTATGCCAGTGCTAAGAGCCTGCTGAACCTTTCGCAGCTGTGACCCAGCTATGGCGAGGGACCAAAGATAATTGGCTGCTTTTCAGAGCCTTTCAGGGTGTTGATGAGCTGTTTCATTAGCTCTGATTGACCCTTTTTGATATAATTTAATCCCACATGCACTACGACAGCAGCAGCCCTTGGCTGCTGATGTAGCATGGAAGAAATCCTTTGATATCTTTCACCGTAGCCCCCAGGTAGCACAGGGTTTTTGCTCCAGGAACTGAGATGTGCCCCACCATGGAACTGCCAATGATGATAGCTGGAGGAAAGTGAGTGGCTGTGGACCTCCGGCCTTTTCTGTGCCTTCTTGAGGACAGACGGGAGATGGGAGATGGGGGACGGAGGACTGGGTGGGGGGAGCCCGTTGGAAACTGGCCTATGGTGGAAACCCCCTGAGCTGGACCTTCGAGAGACAGGGTAGAGCATGAAGCAGCAGGAATCTCTGGAAGCAGGTGGGTGAAACTGTTGATCAGCAGGATGGGATCCCCAAAAGCCAATTCAGCCCCATTCACTAAAGACCGCTGCCTTGCGCTGGGCTTATGGTGTGTGAAGTGCCTTCACTGGGATCCAGGATCGATAACTGCAGCATCCGCATGCTCCACATAAAGCATCCTTGCTCCTTTATTCTCCAAAGGGTGAGATGGGAGGGGAGAGGTGACTTCATTAGGGAGGGGTCTCTGCAGGGCAGCCCTGGCCAGTCAGTCGGAGAGTGGCGACATGATGTCCAGAATATGGCTGAGGAGTAGAAAAGAAAATGGTCTTAGAGTTGGACCTATCCAGGATACTCTGCCATGTCTACATTTGCTAACTCTGGATGTCCAGCTCAGACACATATTCCTCAATAAGCTGACAGTTTCCACATTGGAAATTTGGCCCGTTAATATTATCCGGGAACTGTGCAAAACAGGAGCAGCTCCTACATGGGATGAAACGATCACCAAAGTCTTTGAAGGTGGTAGCAGCCAATCTGGAAAAAGTCAGTTTCCCTGCATGGCGGAAAGTGGTAGACGCCATTTTGGAAAAAATCCACACAAATAAAATAGGTTGGTGAGGAATCAGCTAAAAGTCAATCAATCCACACAGTATGATAGTACGTTAGATTAAATCACACAGTTTGTAGGATCACCACAGGCAAAAAAACCAACCACTGAAAAGAAAGCAATCCAGCACTAGGACCCACAATAAACACAACCAAGGCATAAAACTCACAAGCATAACAACAGCAAGGAGAGCGGTGACTTACTCAATGCGATTAAATGCTGGGACACATCAAAACAGCAATGCAACGGAGGCTGTGTTACCGATGTGATAGCCAGGAGAGAAGCACCTGGAAGGGGATGTAGATTCCAGGACAGGCCGGTGGAAGTCAGGAGGGAGGCAAGCACTACACCAGGCCGCGGGATAGTCAAAAAGAGTAAATCCAAGTAGGATAAACCAAGTCTCCTCCCATCAAAAACATTGGTTTTACTTAATCAGAAATCCGATCAAAAATATTTTTCATAAACTCAAGTTTATCCTCATTAGGTGCATATACTTTACATTAAACATTGAGACATTCACTCCTGCAATGGACCCATTCAATAATATGTAATGCAAATATGTGTATTATAACAGCAACTCTCCAGCGTAGTTTGGCGCCGCCCTGAGTGGTCACCTGTTAAGCAGCTCCCGTTGTCCGTGCATAAATTGTTGTTTTAGTTCGTTCTTTCGTCTCTTTTCTTTAGTTTTTTTTGCTACAGTTGAACTATAATAGTATAATATTTCAGGATTATGGATTTTCTCGCAGCTGAACGTCGACAGGAGTTGTCAACTATTATTATTTACAACAGAGCCGAGCTCCTGGATTTAGCACACGCAGCGCTGCTGCACCCCAGGGAGCCGACTACTTTCTGAGGAGGCTCAGGTCCTTCAACGTGTGCAGTAAACTGCTGCATACCTTCTACCAGTCTGTGGTGGTGTGCTGGGGAGCAAACATTAAAGCCGGTGATGCTTCTCGGGTAAATAAGCTGATCAGGAAGGCTAGCTCTGTCCTGGGGATGAGCCTTGACACTCTAGAGGAGGTGGCGGAGAGACGGATCCTGGCCAAACTGCTGGCCATCATGGACAACGTCACCCACCCTCTGCACGCCATGGTTATGACGCAGAGGAGCACCTTCAGTCACAGACTGATCCCACCACGATGTGCCAGAGAGCGCTACAGGAGGTCCTTCCTGCCGGCGGCTATTAGACTATATAATGCCTCACCGGGGTGCCGTGCCATCGGCAACATAGATCTGGAATTGTTGTGGTGCTAGGACCTAGTTTAACAATTATGCATCCATCTGTGAGTAACTCTGGTCCGTCATCACTCGTTCACTCAGGACCTATTTATTCATGCAGGTCTGTATATACATACTCATGTACAGTTGTTTATCATATCACGGGCAATATTGCTAGTAATTCTTGGACCTAACTTACGTAGGAATTCACTCAGGAATGCATATTAGTATCCTGTCAGTTGCACCTTTTCTCATTGCTTTTAGTATATCGAATGTGCAATACGTGCAGTTGTCTGTAATTAAACCCTGCGCACTAAGGACTATTTTAAGGGAATTACTATTATTACCCTAAATTATATCATACACACATTTAGCTATTTAAGTATCTCTACCTGTCATTTACCTGTACAGTGTGTGTAACCATGCAAGTATTCGTCAGGCTCTGGCCATAGAGAAGCCTATTTGCTTCTCTATGTAACCATGGTCAGAGTCTGACAGGTCTATTATGTCTGTATCTGGTGGTGGTTTGTGTGGGATCCCTAATTAGAGGCAGCTGCTGCGCATTGTCTCTAATCAGGGATCCTACATAGGTTTGTAGGTTTTACACTGCGGCGTGGGTCGTTAATTCTCCAGTCACAGTGACAGTAAGTGTGTGTCATTGATTACGTTGGTTCATTCGTGTTTTGTTTGTTTAGTAGTTCGGGTTTATGTCTTGTTATACATAGTAAAAATATTCTATACATAGTATAATAAAATATGTTGAACTACTATCCCTGCGCTGCGCCTTGGTCTGTGTATGCACCCTCTCGTGACAGTATTCACTTATCTGTAAATATAACTGTATATTTACCTGTACAGCTAATTTAACCATGCAAAATATTCACTTACCTGTTCATTTAGCCAGTCTGTCTATTAAGTAAACTATTATTACCCTCGCTCATATCATATGCATTTTTAGCTACTGAAGTATTTCTCTGCCTTCGACCTGTATAGTATAGTTAACCATCCAACATCCACCAATGTATAGTGTACATATTCAGCCAACCATCCATACTATGCAATGTCTTTTTATAGCTTTTTTTTTTGCACTCCAGATATCTTGTATTTCTATACTTTTTCATACTGCCGCTCTATGTATCATGTACCGTGTATCTGTCTTTTGTGTACTTTCGTTGTGGCATTTTGCACCTGCCCTGTGTTTTGTTGTTGTAGCTGTTTGACAAAGAAATTTCCCCATCGGGGATCAATAAAATATCTATCAATAAAGAATCTATCTATCTATCTATCTATCTATCTATCTATCTATCTATCTATCTATCTATCTATCTATCTATCTATCTATCTATCTATCTATCTATCTATCTATCTATCTATCTATCGGATTTTCCCAGGTTTTATTGAGCTTGAGATGTTACCATCTGGCAGGTGTGTCTCTTGTAAAAAAAGTTATTGCACACTGTAAGTTCTTCAGTTTTCCTTTTAATTGGCCCATGGATATCTTTTATATTGTAGGAGATGACCTTCAGACCCATACTTAACATAGGGGCTCACTGTCTTATACATCTCATTTCAACAAATGTAGAATACAAATAGCAAAGTTACAAAATAAAACAACAAATGTTGGACACAAAAACATGTATCTCTGATTCCCAGTTCATTTTTAGCTTCCAACGTTTTGACCCACATTCTTGCAGCAATCGCTGATATGATCGTGAATATTTAAGTGATAATTCCCGAGAAGCCGGTGTTTGGAGGATATATTGGCACGGGTGTTGTTAGGCCCAAGATGAAGTACATCCATAACAATGAGCTAATGGGGCGCGATTTCACCTGGCATAGAATATGTGCTCTCTCGCCAGGACACTGTTGTTCGAGAGCTGGCCAACAACACAGGTAACACAATCACATCAAACTGAAGCTGGAAAGACTTCAGACTAGCTGCACTCAATTTCATTTTAGCTGTTTTCTATTGATAATTCTTTGTAGATAGCCATAAAAATTATGCTGATTCATTATTTCGACTGGCTGAGAAAAGCTGCCAACCTGTCTGTCTCATCCAGACTCCCAACACGTTAGTTATTTTGGGAAGATCGAATTTATAGTGAAATAATGTTGTAAATGTCGGAGAGACAGAGAGCAATGTTTATACAAATCTCTGCTGTTGAAAACTAAATGTTGGTCTAAAAGAAATGTGAGATAATATCTATATGCTCTTTATAGTAGAGATCAAGTTTATAAATTGCCTGGCTGGGTTGATGAGATTATGGATTGAGCAGTCAGATGGAACAGAGTAAACAGGCATTTTAACTTCATAGATTTAGCTGGTGGGAACTTGTTGAATAGACACCTGCTGGAATGCGCTTTTAACCAATCAGCGCTTCAGGATTAGACCCACCCATTGTATAAAATGATATCTATTCCATGGTTGACTGTTGGGGAAAAGGGGGTCAGGTGTCCAAGACATCCTAAAAGTCTGGTACTGGAACTGCATAAACAGAGGATTGGATCAACAACATTGTAGTTACTCCACAATACTAACCTAATTGACAGAGTGAAAAGAAGGAAGCCTGTACAGAATACACATGTTTTATTTAGGTGATTGTTAGCTCTCAAATATATATTGCTAATGGTTATTATAATCTGGGGTTGGTCGTTTAATCTCTGAAGGATCAGAACCTTTAAAAAAATATATATCGCCAAAAATTACATGAAATGAAAATGAAAATGAAATCTAATTGCCTCTAGCTCAGCTGCAATATGCCACTTTTTGATCGAGGCGTTTACACTGAACGTTTTACCATCCCGGTGTGCATCTGCTAAATGCATATAGGGAAACATTGCTTAATGATGTCCAGTGCCAAAAGACTGAATGTTTGCATTTCTCTGTTGTTATTTTATATCTCCTTTCAGTATAATTTTCCTTTATATATTTTATAAACATTGTTTTTGAGGGAAAGATTTGAAGATCTAAATTAACATTAGGGTTTTTCATGATAAGATCTCTGCAGTGTGTGCAATTTTGGTCTCAGTTGTTCTGATAATGTATTGCATATGTAGTGAGAACTTACGTGCAGTATTATACATTTCTCACTCCCAATGTATATCTCATCTTAATATAAAAAGAGTTAATACAATTCTCACCATCTTTTTAATTTATGTTCATGTGTCTAGACTATTTAAACGGTGTTTTCTGCCCTTGTACTGACTGAGGTGATCAATATCTGATTCGTTTCCAACCCAAAACATGTCCGAGCTGAGGGAGAATCGTATCCAAATTGGGTCTGGTCTCTATAAATCCGAAAGATTAAATATGCTGATTTCTTGCAGCCCCAGCCAGCGAAATGTGTCTTGTCTGGCAGTGAACTTTAACTTGCATTTTAGGTTGTAGGGCTATCCAAAATAATTGTGGTCTACAGCTTAGTATTTTCATAATGACATCCCTATAGTTAGATGGAGAATTGCAGCAGCCAGCCTGAGAACATAATGGGGTTTGCAGAAACGTATTTCTGTTGACCAAATATTTGAGGATATTTGTTTGTGATGATGATTGCGTGCCAGACAGGACAGTGAATAGCTCACTTTTGTCTGTAACATAATATTCTGTAGGCCAATTATTTTATTAAGCAACATTTCAATCTATCCCATTTAACTGTTTTGATCAACATTGATTTAGACTAAATGTAGGCTATATATAGCCTGTTTGACCAGCAAGCTTCAAAATCCATTTTGAATAGGCTACAGATGGTCAGTCGCCCCTCTGCATTCTTGTGTCATTTCCAACATTTGGGATTTGTACTGTAGTTCTATATGAGGTTAGTATTCCCGCTATGACAACGCTATAATTGGATGTTGATCTGTTCATTTTGGTTCTTTTGACCACATTTTTTAGATTAGAGGATTTTTATGTGTTGAATTTCATTTTAGAGTGTGCTGTGTGTTAGACATATTTTGGTAGGCTATTTATATAACTCAGGTCTAACTAATTATAATAGCCTAATTGTTTTTGTTCTAAGGAAATTAAGATATATTATTTAGGCCTATAGAATTAGCCTATACAGCCTGAGATTGGTTTGGATGCGGGTTTGACAGAAAAGTAATCCATGCCACTGCTGTGTAGGCCTACCGTCCAGAGAGTTAAATGAAAACATTAATACTTGAAGAGAGAAGTTGTCTTGATATTTATTATACCTGTCAATGCCTTACACAATCAATACATCGGCAGCCTTTCCACATTGGGCTACAATATTTTCTGCAGATCTACCGCACATTTCTATAGGCGGGCCCGTTTTTTTTCACGGGACCATGAATTATGTTAATAGTCCTACTGGTTACATATGTAACGGGGAATTGGTCAAAATAGTCAATCAAAGAACAAACGATTCACGCAATGAAGAATTGGCGGGAGACAGCGAGCACATACTGGAGAGTTGAGTCCATGCATTCTGGAGAGAGACACCCATATCTTCGCCACACACCCTTCCACTTTTTGTTGTCTCAATATTTTTTATTATACTCAAGACACATCATCTTCACACATTTTTTATGCTTTTCAGTAACAGCCGCAACTCAGTAATCAACTAGGCGTATTGACACGCGCCCTGCCCAAATGGCTGGCTTTCCAAATAGGCATAGACCTATGCACTTATGAGTTGAAACAATCCACTTTTTTTGAATGAAGCTAATGATCCTCTGTGACTAAGTCAAAGCTCTCTGATAAAGTATTTAGAATAATTTTATTTAGACAGGAGTAATTATATAATTTTGGCAAAACTTCAATTTTCTTTAGGGGAAGCCAGTATTCGAACAGTGCACAGCAGCAGACCATGATCGATAATGTCAAAAGCCACACTGAAGTCTAACAAAACAGCCCCCACAATCTTTTTATCATCAATTTCTCTCAGCCAATCATCAGTAATTTGTGTAAGTGCTGTGCTTGTTGAATGTCCTTCCCTATAAGCATTGCTGCAAGTCTGTTGTCAATTTTTTTACTTTAAAATAGCATTGTATCTGGTCAACCACATTTTTTTTCTCCAAAGGTTCACTAAGGGTTGGTAACAGGTTGATTGGTCAGCTATTTGAGCCAATAAAGGGGGCTTTACTATTCTTAGGTAGCGGAATGACTTTTGCTTCCTTCCAGGCCTGAGGGCACACACTTTCTAGTAGGCTTAAATTGAATATATGGCAAATAGGAGTGTCAATATTGTCTGCTATTAGTAATTTTCAATTCAAGTTGTCAGACCCCGGTGGCTTGTCATTGTTTATAGACAACAATCATTTTTTCACCTCTTCCACACTCACTTTATGGACCTCACAATTACAATGCATAATTTGGTCAGATATACTTGGATGTGTAGTGTCATCATTTGTTTTTGGCATGTCATGCCTAAGTTTGCTAATCTTGTCAATGAAAAAATCATGAAAGTAGTTCATGATCCATCTGATTCAATGAATGATGCAGCTGAGTTAGCCATTTTACCCAAAATGTAATTTAAGGTGCTCCAAAGCTTTTTACTATCATTCTTTATATCATTGTTTCATAGTATGGTTTCTTCTTCTTTTTAGTCATATGATTTCTCAATTTGCAGTACACTTGCCAATTGGTTGTGCTGACAGACTTACTTGCCCTACCTTTTTTAACCCTTTTTCTCACATTTGGTAGTTACAGTCTTGTCCCATTGCTGCAACTCCCGTACAGACTCGGGAAAGGCAAAGGTCGAGAGCCGTGGGTCCTCCGAAACCCAACCCCGCCAAGCTGCACTGCTTCTTGACACAATGCTTGCTTAACCCAGAAGCCAGCCACACCATGTGTCAGAGGAAACACTGTACAGTCGTGGTCAAAAGTTTGGTCTCCACAAAGTTTGCTGCCTCAGTGTTGATGATAGCAATTTGCATATACTCCAGAATGTCATGAAGAGTGATCAGATGAATTGCAATTAATTGCAAAGTCCCTCTTTGCCATGAAAATGAACTTAATCCCCCAAAAACATTTTCACTGCATTTCAGCCCTGCCACAAAAGGACCAGCTGCCATCATGTCAGTGATTGTCTCGTTAATACAGGTGAGAGTGTTGACGAGGACAAGGCTGGAGATCACTCTGTCATGCTGATTGAGTCAGAATAACAGACTGGAAGCTTTATAAGGAGGGTGGTGCTTGAAATCATTGTTCTTCCTCTGTCAAACATGGTTACCTGCAAGGAAACACGTGCCGTCATCATTACTTTGCACAAAAAGGGCTTCACAGGCAAGGATATTGCTGATGGTAAGATTGCACCTAAATCATCCATTTATCGGATCATCAAGAACTTCAAGGAGAGAGGTTCAATTGTTGTGAAGATGGCGTCAGGGCGCCCAAGAAAGTCCAGCAAGCGCCAGGACCGTCTCCTAAAGTTGATTCAGCTGCGGGATCGGGGCACCACCAGTGCAGAGCTTGCTCAGGAATGGCAGCAGGCAGGTGTGAGTGCTTCTGCACGCACAGTGAGGCGAAGACTTTTGGAGGATGGCCTGGTGTCAAGAAGGGCAGCAAAGAAGCCACTTCTCTCCAGGAAAAACATCAGGGACAGACTGATATTCTGCAAAAGGTACAGGGATTGGACTGCTGAGGACTGGGGTAGAGTCATTTTCTCTGATGAATCCCCTTTCCGATTGTTTGGGCCATCCGGAAAACACGTTGTCCGGAGAAGACAAGGTGAGCACTAACATCAGTCTTGTGTCATGCCAACAGTAAAGCATCCTGAGACCATTCATGCGTGGGGTTGCTTCTCAGCCAATGGAGTGGGCTCATTCACAATTTTACCTAAGAACACAGCCATAAATAAAGAATGGTACCAACACATCCTCCAAGAGCAGTTTGGTGACGACCAATGCCTTTTCCAGGATGATGGAGCACCTTGCCATAAGGCAAAAGTGATAACTAAGTGGCTCGGGGAACAAAACATCGACATTTTGGGTCCATGGCCAGGAAACTCCCCAGACCTCTCCCCTATCCCATTGAGAACTTGTGGTCGATCCTCAAGAGGCGGGTGGACAAACAAAAACCCACAACTTCTGACAAACTCCAAGCATTGATTATGCAAGAATGGCCTGCCATCAGTCAGGATGTGGCCCAGAAGTTAATTGACAGCATGCCAGGGCGGATTGCAGAGGTCTTGAAAAAGAAGGGTCAACACAGCAAATATTGACTCTTTGAATAAACTGAATGTCATTGTCAATGAAAGCCTTTGACACTTATGGAATACTTGTAATTATACTTCAGTGTACCATAGTAACTACTGACATAAAGATCTAAGAACACTGAAGCAGCAAACTTTGTGGAGACCAATACTTGTGTCATTCTCAAAACTTTTGACCACGACTGTACACCTGGCGACTGTGGCAGCCTGCAGCATTAGCAAACATGTGATCAATACATGTTGATGTCCTGTGCTGTGTGTAACTACCCTGGTAGGTTGACTGATAGCCTGAAGCAGGTTGCAGGAACTGGTTGCAGTTTAAAGCTTTTTCTTGAGTGGGCAGCATGATGAAAGCCAGTTTTCACAGGCCTATAATAATAATACAAGTTATATCAGTTTAAAACAGGTTTATTTACAGCCTATGGGGGAATAGTGGCATAGGAGAGTCTGAAATGAATTAAATATCCTATTCCTAAGCAATGTTCAATGTCAGCAGTAATTTCCAGTGAGAAATGCTCAGTCTGAAGCCATTCGGCTATGGGTTTCACAGTCCTATAATAATGATAACATTCATATCACTTTAAAAAGGGTTTATTTACAACCTGTGGGGTATAACATGTTGGGCAAAGTGGTATAGGAGAGTCTGACATATAACCCCTAACTTGAGTTCAGTGATTCATATTACTGGTTTGTATCCTAAAACATTATTTGCTGCATAACAGACTTACGTTATTTGTCTACCCATATGATGTGGATCATTGTCAGGTTATTTTATATATAAGCTTCAGTAACAAAATAACATCATGGTTGTAATAACACTTTAAACGGGTAGTTTGTAAGGGCATAGCACTTTCCATTCAGCTTCAGGCAACTTTGATGTAAGGCTTGATAACACCTATAGTGACTACATCTATCCATCACACCCATTGTTGCTTATTCATTGTTCACTAGATATATCAATGTAATTACATCCAACACAATGTTGAAAAACAGAACGCTTCCTTCCCACTACTATATCACATAATTAGACGTGAGCTGGACGTGATCCCAATGCTTCCACCATTGTAGAGAAAGAAAAAGCTGCAATAGGGACTCTAACCAGAACTGTATAGCGCCAGGCAGAAGGAATTGGCTCGACAAAAATCCCTCGGTAAGCTACCCATCGGCTGCCCAAGGACCCACAACATTTGAAGAGGTGGCTCCATGTCCTGAGAGGAAGGACGTGCCAGCTCGAGCTAGAAGGATCTGCAGCCAGGAAGACTTTGCGATGAATGGCTATTTCAATGCGGCAACCGCATCAACATCACTGAGTTCGGATTCTAGCAAAAGCCGGACTGAACGGAGGAGGCGAGGCGAGTCAATGGAGCCTGAGGTAACATTAACCAGTCATGACTGTTGTTGGACTAGGCTAGCGTTAGACACTGGACAACTTTGTCGCAACTCTAGTTGAAGGTAAGCAGTTAATTGCGTATTAAGAGTTTTGTGTAACACCCCCCAGCAACTAACGTTAGTAAGCAACTCAACTGCAACTAAAATTGCAAAACAGTTTCTCCACCTCGGATAGTCAAGTACTGTAATACATTTTGTTGACAGATTTGTTTTTGGAATATTTTGTTAGCTCTACCTCATTTAGCTAGACCGAAGTTGACATAGCTAATGTTTGCTGAAAAATAAATTACCCTGTAGGCCCTATTTGCTGTGTATGTTTTTGTGTGCGTGTGTTGTCATAGCATACAAGACAGGTATCTTGTTAATGCCAACTGATATATTTGGGTTCAGTTGTCTTAACAAAACGTTTTTTTTTTTCAGGATGGCATCATCATCCCTGAAAAGGTGATTCTTGAATATGACTATAGCCTAATAGATGCCTTAGTTGTTTTCTACCAACAGGAAAGAACGGTTAGTACAGCATGCTAAACTGACCCCTGGGTGCCAGAGTGTTCCTGTGCTGCGGTGGAGAAGAGGTCCACCGGAACCATCGCTAAAGAGCTCGAGGCCCAGCTAGATTGCGCTCACAACCATCATAATACAACCTAGTCCTGCCCCTATATGCCACAGATGGAGCTGACGGAGAGTGAGAGTGAGATCAGTGAAGACCATAACTCACTGTATGAACCTATTACTATTATTACCGCAAATTATATCATACACACATTTAGCTATTTAAGTATCTCTTCCTGTCATTTACCTGTACAGTTTATGTAACCATGCAAGTATTCACTTACCTGTTAATTTAACCAGTCTGTCTATTAAGTAAACTATTATTACCCTCTGTCACAGTGCGTAGTATTTAAGGGACGATATACGGAGCGCTGGTGAAGTGTCATCCTTTTTATTTTAAATGAGATGTTCTCACGAAGCATTCAAAAATAAAAAGGAGAGTGAAAAAACAAAAACACGATTACAAACAAAACACAGTGACTTACTTGCTGGGCTGCTGGCAGTGCAGACAAGCAGGAACAAACAATGATCCACACACAGGTGGATTTGTGTGGATCCTAAATACTATCCCCAATCAGAGACAACGCTAGACAGCTGTCTCTGATTGGGGATCATAATCTCCCTAGTTAGGGTGTGAGGACTTGATTGTGTGCCTCTCTCCTCCCCTAGGTGGGAGTAAGAGGCCTTACCACAACCAAGCCCTCACAGTACCCCCCCCCCCTAAGGTGCGGACTCCCGATCGCACACGATCCCCCCCCCTCCCGAAAGAAAAAATGCACAAAAACTAGGGGGGAAATGGCGGGGTACTGAGGTGGTTGCTGGTGGGGGCTCCGGTTCCGGCTCCGGGTGTGGCGCAGGCTGTGAGGGTAGCTTCCCTCCTACCTTTCCGTTGCACGCCCGGTCCAGTCCGGACCCCAGCGCGATGATTCCCCCCTCAGTACTCCCGCGTTGCACCACATCCCTTTTGGATCCTGGTATGGGAGCCCTCGACCCTGGAGAGGGGCTGACCTCAGGTCCCAGACCGGACCCTGGTGGAGCGGACTGCTCCGGCATGGGGGCGGAGTAGGCGATCGGACCCGGACTGGGCACCTGTGGAGCGGACTGCTCCGGCGCTGGATTGGAGCAGGCGACCGGCCCCGGACTGGGCACCGGTGGAGCGGACTGCTCCGGCACTGGAGCGGAGCAGGCGACCGGCCCCGGACTGGGCACCGGTGGAGCGGACTGCTCCGGCACTGGAGCGATGCAGACGACCGGCCCCGGACTGGGCACCGGTGGAGCGGACTGCTCCGGCACTGGAGCGAAGCAGACGACCGGCCCCGGACTAGGCACCGGTGGAGCGGACTGCTCCGGCACTGGAGCGACGCAGACGACCGACCCCGGACTGGGCACCGGTGGAGCGGACTGCTCCGGCACTGGAGCGACGCAGACGACCGGCCCCGGACTGGGCACCGGTGGAGCGGACCGCTCTGGCGCTGTAGCGGAGCAGACTGCTGGACCCGGATGGGGCTCCGGTGGAGGTTCAGGGCTGCTCACCTTCACCTGAGGTCCCGGGCTGCTCACCTTCACCTGAGGTCCCGGGTTGCTGACCCTCACCGGAGGTCTCGGGCTGCTGACCTTCACTGGAGGTCTCGGGCTGCTGACCTTCACCGGAGGTCTCGGGCTGCTGACCTTCACCGGAGGTCTCGGACTGCTGACCTTCACCGGAGGTCTCGGGCTGCTGACCTTCACCGGAGGCCTCGGGCTGCTGACCTTCACCGGAGGCCTCGGGCTGCTGACCTTCACCGGAGGCCTCGGGCTGCTGACCTTCTCCGGAGGTCTCGGGCTGGAAGCCGTGCCCACCCTGGGCACCGATGTAGAGGTGGTCTCCAGCCCTGTAATTGGCCTGTCTGTCTGCCCTAGGTTGAGCACCGACACGCTACAGAGCTCCTGCTCCATAGCGGGACTGAACGTCGTGCCCTGCCTGGGCACCGACGCAGAGGTGGCTTCCAGCCCCGTGGTTGGGCTGGCTGTCGGCCCCAGACTGGGCACCGACACGCTATGGAGCTCCTGCTCCACAGCGGGACTGAACGTCGTGCCCACCTTGGGCACCGACGCAGAGATGGTTTCCAGCCCTGTGGTTGGGCTGGCTGTCGGCCCCAGACTGGGCACCGACACGCTATGGAGCTCCTGCTCCACAGCGGGACTGAACGTCGTGCCCACCCTGGGCACCAACGCAGAGATGGTTTCCAGCCCTGTGGTTGGGCTGGCTGTCGTTCCCAGACTGGGCACCGACACGCTATGGAGCTCCTGCTCCACAGCGAGGCTGAACGTCGTGCCCACCCTGGGCACCGACGCCGAGATGGTCTCCAACCACAGAGCTGTGCTGTCGACCGTCGCTTTAGGCTCCCTGTGAGGAGTAAGCACGGGGCGTACTGGACTGGGGGAACACACCACTGGTCTGATGCGAGGCGCAGGCACGGGCCGTACCGGACTGGGGAAACGCACCGTTGGGTTGGTGCGTTGAGCTGGCACGGGTCGCACCGGGCTGGGGAAACGCACCGTTGGGTTGGTGCGTTGAGCTGGCACGGGTCGCACCGGGCTGGGGACACGCACCATAGGGCTGGTGCGCGGAGCAGGCGCGGGCCGTACCGGGCTATTGTTGCGCACCGATGGTTTGGTGCGCTGAGTCGGTCTCCTCCGTCTCCGACTCTGGACCGGCGCTGGAGGCACCGGACTGGGAACTAGCGCTGGAGCACGACTGTACCTGTCGTCCCTACTCCACCGCCAATCCCCATCCTGTGAGGGTTCCTCCGGGAACCCCCACGAGTGAGGGAACAGAAGCACATCGTCGTAGTCTTCCTCCGACTCCTCTCTGTACTCCTGCTCCCACGGCTGTAGGGGCTCCTCCTGGAACCCCCACGAGTGCAGTGGTCGGGGCTCTTCTCTCTCGATCCCCGACCACCCCCATAGCCCCCCCCCCAAAATCAGTTTGGGGGTTTTTCTGGGCTCCAGGCTGGTCCTCTGTTTTAGCCCGGGGACGTGTCCTCTGTCTTCGGCGCCTCTGCTGCTCCAGACCCCAGCCTTCCTCCACCGCATGATAATGGTAGACATCCTCCTTCGATAATTTCCCCGTATCGTAGAGGATGTCTACCAGTGTCTGTTCTCGTTGCGTCCCAGGGTGGTGGATCATTCTGTCACAGTGCGTAGTATTTAAGGGACGATATACGGAGCGCTGGTGAAGTGTCATCCTTTTTATTTTAAATGAGATGTTCTCACGAAGCATTCAAAAATAAAAAGGAGAGTGAAAAAACAAAAACACGATTACAAACAAAACACAGTGACTTACTTTCTGGGCTGCTGGCAGTGCAGACAAGCAGGAACAAACAATGATCCACACACAGGTCTGATAGGAATTCAGAGAACTCAGTAAGGAAATCTGTATAAGGCCCAGGAGGCCTGTAAACAGTAGCTATAAAAAGTGATTGAGCAGGCTGCATAGATTTCATGACTAGAAGCTCAAAAGATGAAAACGCTGTCCTTTTTTGGGGGGTAAATTGAAATTTGCTATCGTAAATGGTAGCAACACCTCTGCCTTTGCGGGATGCGCTGGGGGCATAGTCACTAGTGTAACCAGGAGGAGAGGCCTCATTTAACACAGTAAATTCATCAGGCTTAAGCCATGTTTCAGTCAGGCCAATCACATCAAGATTATGATCAGTGATTAGTTCATTGACTATAACTGCCTTGGAAGTGAGGGATCTAACATTAAGTAACCCTATTTTAAGAAGTGAGATATCTCAACCTCTTTCAATAATGACAGGAATGGAGGTCTTTATTCCAGTGAGATTACTAAGGCGAACACCGCCATGTTTAGGTTTGCGCAACCTAGATCGAGGCACAGACAGGGTCTCAATGGGGGTAACTGAGCTGACTACACTGACTATGCTAGTGGCAGACTCCACTAAACTGGCAGGCTGGCTAACAGTCTGCTGCCTGGCCTGCACCCTATCTTATAGTGGAGCTAGAGGAGTTAGAGTCTCGTCTATGTTCATAGATAAAATGAGAGCACCACTCCAGCTAGGATGGAGTCTGTCACTACTCAGCAGGCCAGGCTTGGTCCTGTTCGTGGGTGAGTCCCAGAAAGAGGGCCAATTGTCTACTAATTCTATCCTTTGGGAGGGGCAGAAAACAGTTTTCAACCAGCGATTGAGTTGTTAGACTCTGCTGTAGAGCTCATCACTCCCCCTAACTGGGAGGGGGCCAGAGACAATTACTCGATGCCGACACATCATTCTAGCTAATTTACACACTGAAGCTATGTTGCTCTTGGTGACCTCTGACTGATTCATCCTAACATCGTTGGTGCCAACGTGGATAACAATATCCCTATACTCTCCACACTCGCCAGATTTAGTTTTAGCCAGCACCATCTTTAGATGAGCCTTTACGTCGGTAGCCCTGCCCCCTGGTAAACAATGTACAATCGCTGGATGATTCTTAAGTCTAATATTGCGGGTAATGGAGTTGCTAATGACTAGGGTTTTCAATTTGTCAGAGCTAATGGTGGGAGGCTTTGGTGGCTCAGACCCCGTAACGGGTGGAGGAGAGACCTGAGAAGCCTCTGGCTCCGACTCGTTGCTTAATGGGGAGAACGGGTTGAAAGTTTCTGTCGGCTGAATGAGCGACGCCATGGAGACAGAGTGTTGTGGGCCACAGGAGGAAGTGGGAGTCCCAGACCAGAGTGGAAAAGTTGTTTGCAGGGAATCTGGCTGCTCCCACTCCATATTTATGGAAAATGTCACCTCCTCAGCCTGGAGTCCATGTCACTGCGACAGTTCGCAAGCCAACAGCGCATCTACATTGTGGCAAAGGTTAACCACATGTGGACCCAGCACACGGAGGCCATTCTGGCTACAATTGGTGACAGTCAACTGATCGTATCTGGAGACACACTGTGTGATTGGCAAGGCCATTATGCCTCCTTTGGCACTTACATCATTCTGGACTCGCCCAGGAGACTGTGCATGTGACCGAAGTGAAGAACAGCTACTGGTTGGAGACGGAGGGATTAGAGAGATGCCTGCAACACATTGAGGTAAGCTATAGCCTAACCTACATTTTGTAGCTAGCCTAAGGGTTGTAAGTGTGTATTTGGTGGATGTATGAAGAGGATGTACTGTAGGTACTTTTAGGATAATAATAATAAAACCATTATTATAACAGGCCCATGAAGGCAGTATTGAAACCCTGGCCACTGACAGTCATCCAAGTGTGAGGGTGGACTTGAGGGACTCACATGAGTATGACCTGGCATGAGTATGACCTGTGGCACATTGCCAAAGGTGTGAGTAAACGACTGGTGGTCATTGGGAAGACAGAGGTACTGTCATATATTTTATAGTAAAATCAGAACTATGATTTGTGTAACTTATATCTGGCTCTAGGACCATCCCAGCGGACTCTCCTAAGAGAGCGTGGCAGTCACTTTGGGGGAGCGGGCTGGTGTTCAGAAAATGGAGAAGGAGCAGGCCATACAACAGCGAATCCAAAGATACACACATCCATAAAGGGAATCTGAGGGGAATTGTTTTTCCACAGATTTTTTTACCCGTTTCAACGGACATGCTACCTTGTCCCGGACCTACTGTTTCGACTTACGAATGCTCAGGTATGAAAAGCCAACTGACATTTGCTCCTGAGTGTCACGGCTTGTATGGACGGGACGATACACAGAGCGTTGGTGGAGCGACATTCCTTTTTATTTTGTTTAACTAAAAACACAAAACAACAAAGGAGAGAAATAAACCGTGCACTGGTGTGAATACGAACAGACATAGACACACGCAAGAACCCACACCCAGGTGACAAACACAGGAACTGAAATAAAATCCCCAATTAGAGACAACTCGAGACAGCTGTCTCTAATTGGGGATAGAAATTAACCCACACCACCAACACCCAGTGAACTGTCAAGCTCTAACCGCGGCTCTCCAACTCCCCCACTAGAGGGAGCCAGACCTAGCCACAGTCAGAACCTGACAGTACTCCCCCCCCTAAGGCGCGCTGCTCCCCTCTCAACAAAAATAAGAGTCCTCATTAACTACACAAACAAAAAAAAAAGAGAGGGAACAGAGCGGAGCACTGGGGAGGTTGCTGGTGGAGGCTCAGGATCCGGCTTCCGGCGTGACGCTCCCCTTGGCACGCCCAGTCCTGTCCGGACCCCGGCGCGATGGAGACCTCCCCAGTACTCCCCTGACGCACCAAGTCCAGTCCGGACCCTGGTGTGGGGACCTCCACCTCTGGAGAGGGGCAGACAACCAGTCCCGGACTGGACCCCGGTGGTGCGGACTGCTCCGGCACTGGAGCGGAGCAGACAGCCGGACCCGGACCAGGCACCGGTGGAGCGGACTGCTCCAGCATGGGAGCGTAGCAGACAACCGGAGCCGGACTAGGCACCGGTAGAGCGGACTGCTCCGGCATGGGAGCGGAGCAGACGACCGGAACCAGACTGGACCCCGGTGGAGCGGACTGTTCCGGCACTGGAGCGGAGCAGACGACCGGACCCAGACTGGACCCCGGTGGAGCGGACTGCTCCGGTCCCAGAGCGGAGCAGACGATCGGAACCGGACCTGGCACCGGTGGAGCGGACTACTCCGGCACTGGAGCGGAGCAGACGACCGGACCCGGACCTGGCACCGGTGGAGCGGACCGCTCTGGCGCTGTAGCAGAGCAGACTGCTGAACCCGGATGTGGCTCCGGTGGAGGTCTCGGGCTGCTGACCTTCCCCGGAGGTCTATGTCACTGGAGCGACGTAGACGACCGGCCCCGGACTGGGCACCGGTGGAGCGGACTGCTCCGGCACTGGAGCGACGCAGACGACCGGCCCCGGACTGGGCACCGGTGGAGCGGACTGCTCCGGCACTGGAGTGACGTAGTCGACCGGCCCCGGACTAGGCACCGGTGGAATGGACTGCTCCGGCACTGGAGCGACGCAGATGACCGGCCCCGGACTGGGCACCGGTGGAGCGGACTGCTCCGGCACTGGAGCGAAGCAGACGACCGGCCCCGGACTGGGCACCGGTGGAGCGGATTGCTCCGGCTCTGGAGCGACGCAGACGACCGGCCCCGGACTGGACACCGGTGGAGGTCTCGGGCTGCTGACCTTCCCCGGAGGTCTCGGGCTGCTGACTTTCCCCGGAGGTCTCGGGCTGCTGACCTTCACCGAAGGCTTCGGGCTGCTGACCTTCTCCGGAGGTCTCGGGCTGCTGACCTTCTCCGGAGGTCTCGGGCTGCTGACCTTCTCCGGAGGTCTCGGGCTGCTGACCTTCTCCGGAGGTCTCGGGCTGCTGACCTTCACCGAAGGCTTCGGGCTGCTGACCTTCTCCTGAGACCTCGGGCTGCTGACCTTCACCGGAGGCCTCGGGCTGCTGACCTTCACCGGAGGCCTCGGGCTGCTGACCTTCACTGGAGGTCTCGGGCAGCTGACCTTCACTGGAGGTCTCGGGTTGGACGCCGTGCCCACCCTGGACACCGACGTAGAGGTGGTCTCCAGCCCTGTAGTTGGCCTGGCTGTCGGCCCCAGACTGGGCACCGACACGCTATGGAGCTCCTGCTCCACAGCGGGACTGAACGTCGTGCCCACCCTGGGCACCGACGCAGAGATGGTTTCCAGCCCTGTGGTTGGGCTGGCTGTCGGCCCCAGACTGGGCACCGACGCGCTATGGAGCTCCTGCTCCACAGTGGGCACGACGCAGAGATGGTTTCCAGCCCTGTGGTTGGGCTGGCTGTCGGCCCCAAACTGGGCACCGACGCGCTATGGAGCTCCTGCTCCACAGCGGGGCTGAACGTCGTGCCCACCCTGGGCACCGACGCAGAGATGGTCTCCAACCACAGAGCTGTGCTGGCGACCGTCGCTGTAGACTCCGTGCGAGGAGTAGGCACGGGGCGTACTGGACTGGGGAAACGCACCACTGGTCTGATGCGAGGTGCAGGCACGGGCCGTACTGGGCTGGGGAAACGCACCGTTGGGCTGGTGCGTTGAGCTGGTACGGGTCGCACCGGGCTGGAAAAACGCACCGTTGGGTTGGTGCGTTGAGCTGGTACGGGTCGCACCGGGCTGGAGACACGCACCATAGTACTGGTGCGCGGAGCAGGCGCGGGCCGTACCGGGCTGGGGAAACGCACCGTTGGTTTGGTGCGCTGAGCTGGCACGGGTCGCACCGGGCTGGAGACACGCACCATAGAGCTGGTGCGCGGAGCAGGCGCGGGCCGTACCGGGCTATAGTTGCACACCGATGGTTTGGTGCGCTGAGTCGGTCTCCTCCGTCTCCGACTCTGGACCGGCGCTGGAGGCACCGGACTGGGAACTGGCGCTGGAGCACGACTGTCCCTGTCGTCCCTACTCCACCGCCAATCCCCATCCTGTGAGGGTTCCTCCGGGAACCCCCACGAGTGAGGGAACAGAAGCACATCGTCGTCATCTTCCTCCGACTCCTCTCTGTACTCCTGCTCCCACGGCTGTAGGGGCTCCTCCTGGAACCCCCACGAGTGCAGTGGTCGGGGCTCTTCTCCCTCGATCCCCGACCACCCCCATAGCCCCCCCCCCAAAATCAGTTTGGGGGTTTTTCTGGGCTCCAGGCTGGTCCTTCGCTTTCGCCCGGTGACGTTTCCCCCGTCTTCGGCGCCTCTGCTCCGGACACCAGCCCTCCTCCACCGCACGAAAATGGGAGTGTTCCTCCTCGGTAATTTTCCCCATACCGAGGAGGATATCTCCCAAAGTAATCCCCCGTTGCGTCCCAGGGTGGTGGATCATTCTGTCACAGTTTGGATTGATGGGACGATACACAGAGCGCTGGTGGAGCGTCATTCCTTTTTATTTTCGGAGATGGACTCACAAGGCACGAAAATACAAAAGGAGAGAGAAACAAATGAAACAAAACAAAACACAGTGACTTACTTGCTGGGCTACAGGCAGTGCAGACTAGCAGGAACAATGATCCACACACAGGTGGATATGTGTGGATCCTAAATACTATCCCCAATCAGAGACAACGCTAGACAGCTGTCTCTGATTGGGGATCATAATCTCCCTAATTAGGGTGTGAGGACTTGGTTGTGTGCCTCTCTCCTCCCCTAGGTGGGAGTAAGAGGCCTTACCACAACCAAGCCCTCACAGCACTGCTGTGAATACGAAAAGACATAGACCATGTTTTATTCAAGTTTCCTTCAACTAGCTGGCCAGTGTAGTTACCATTCCTTTCCAATTGATGGCAGCCAAAGCTAGTTGAAGTCACTACTCTAGCAAGTTGGACACAGGGTTAGTGAGTGTTGAAAGTAGTTTTATCTTCAAAGAAAGTTTATCTGTTTACACTTGAACCTGTTATAGTGAACAAGCTAACTAATACTATTTTTATATAAGGCACAGGCATTAGGTCTATGTCTTGAAAAAAATGACAGCAGGCTAGATTTAATAAATTAACTGGTTTTATTCAAACTCAAACCCTACGTAAATGCCAGTTGCTTCTGGGTATGATGCCTTGTGGAAGAGACGATACACGCAGGGATGACACGCTGTACACCAATTCTCCCTTGTGCCCATAGGGTGAACTGGCGATAAGCTGCCAGCCTGTATGCTCTGCCAACAAAATCATAAGAAAAGTTAGTCTGATACCGAAACTAAATCACAATGTATTCAATTAAGCCATGGAGTAATGAATTATGTTATATGTTATATATATATGGAGTAATGAATGATGTCATATGTTATATATACATGGCTTAATTGATTATAGTCCAGACTCCTTATAGTTGCAAATACCATGCAGTTGCACCAGGGGAATTTAAACCAAACAGATTTGTTTTGCATGTCTTCTGTTTCCCCACATTTATTGCTGAATTAATTTCCCATCATGAAAATGTATCCCCATTCCCCAATCAAATTCCTTCATCAATGCCAGAAAAGAACAGACAAATACAGCTTTTTACTCAAATCTTCCAACAGGTTAATGTAAAATAATTAATTATGTTATATATATAACATAATTCATTACTCCATATATATAACATATAACATTATATTAGTTTATTGTGTTAGTGTCTTGTGAAGGGAAGTGCAGTCAACACCTTGAAAATGAAGATTAAGAATGAATTTAATAAGGACCTATGTCTGTCTTCAACCTTTTAGACAAACACACTGCTAGGGCCTAATAATTATCATATGATATTACATTCAGTATATTACATGGTTGTGTACACCTAAATGTAGGCCTACAAGAATTTTATAGGCATTTTTACACTTATATATTTCATCACATATGCATTATTTGACTGTGGAGCGTTATTTCCTTAAATAAAGAATCTTGCTCCAAGTATGGTTTGAACCACAGTCAATGTATCTCTCAAACTTAAAGCTAACTGCCTTACTGATTGCTCCACCAGTTAGTGATAATAGCAGTAATCAGGGTCGGTCCTTGGCATTCTGCCTCCCTAGGCGAGAACAAAAAATGCAAAACTCGAACAGTCAAGTAAGCAAAATGACGTTGAAAAGAAGTTGAAAAGGAATCTTTTCCGGATGTTGACAATACGTATTTCCCAGGAGTTGAAATTTGATTGGGCACCATTTAGGTTAGGCTATTTGATTGGAGAAACTTGCATATGTAAAAAAAAGTGTCAGTCTCATTACAATACCATACATTTTATCTCCAGCCTGTAGCCTACAGAAAAGGCCACATATTATTTCTACCATATCCTATATCTGCTACATGATTTGTGTTAGATGATTTTTGTTACGGAACTTTGGTGGAGTGCTGCAGCGGTGCCTCTCTCCAACACCAAAAAAGCCCTTATAGATAGATAGATAGATAGATAGATAGATAGATAGATAGATAGATAGATAGATAGATAGATAGATAGATAGATAGATAGATAGATAGATAGATAGATAGATAGATAGATAGATAGATAGATAGATAGATAGATAGATAGATAGATAGATAGGTACTTTATTGATCCCCGAGGGGAAATTTCTTCGTCAAGCAGCTACGAAAAAACACAGGGCAGGTGCAAAATGCCAGAACGAAAATACACAAAAGGCAGATACACGATACATGATACATAGTGCGGCAGTATGAAAAAGTATAAAAATACAAGAAGACTGGAGTGCAAAAAGCTATAAAAAGACATTGCATAGTATGGGTGAATGGCTGAATATGTACACTGTTAGAGAGTGTTAGGTGGAGAAAAAAAAAAGGAATATTTGCATGGTTAACTATACTATACAGGACGATGGCAGAGAAATACTTAAATAGCTAAATGTGAGTATGATATAAGTGAGGGTAATAATAGTTTACTTAATATACAGTCTGGTTAAATGAACAGGTAAGTGAATATTTGCATGGTTGAATTAACAGTACAGGTAAATGTACAGTTAAATGTACAGGTAAATGAACATTTGCATGGTTACATTAACTGTACAGGTAAATGACAGGAAGAGATACTTAAATAGCTAAATGTGAGTATGATATAATTTAGGGTAATAATAATAATTCCCTTAAAATACAGTCCTTAGTACATGGTTTAATTACAGATAAATTCATGTATTGCACATTCAATATACTAAAAGCAATGAAAAAAAAAAAAAAGATACAACTGACAGGATACTAACATGCATTCCTGAGTGAATGACTACGTAAGTTCAGTCCAAGAATTACTTACAATATTGCACATGATATGAGATAACAACTGTACATGAATATGTATATACAGTCGTGAATGAATGAGTGCTGAATGAATAAGTCCTGAGTGAATAAGTGATTACAGACCAGAGTTACTCACGGATGGATGCCTAATTGTTAAACTAGGTCCTAACACCCCAGCAGTTCCAGGTCTATGTTGCAGACGGCACGGCACCCCGGTGAGGCATTAAATAGTCTAATAGCCGCCAGCAGGAAGAACCTCCTGTTGCGCTATCTGGTTGAGAGAAATTGTGCCACTGGTTGAGATATTGTCATTGTTTTGGGGCAGAATTTGGGAAGCCAGAGGTACTGTCATATTTTATAGTAAAATCAGAACTATTATTTGTGTAACTTATATCTGGCTCTAGGACCATCCCAGCGGACTCTCCTAAGAGAGCGTGGCAGTCACTTTGGGTGTAGCGGGCTGGTGTTCAGATAATGGAGAATGAGCACGCCATTGGGGCGGCAGGTAGCCCAGTGGTTAGAGTGTTGGGCCCGTAACCGAAAGGTTGCTGGATCGAATCCCCGAGCTGACAAGGTACAAATCTGTCGTTCTGCCCCTGAACAAGGCAGTTAACCTACTGTTCCTAGGCCCTCATTGAAAATAAGAATTTGTTCTTAACTGACTTGCCTAGTAAAATAAAGTTAAAATTAAATTCAACAGCGAATACACACATCCATATCTGAGGGGAATTGTTTTTCCACAGATTTTTTTTACCCGTTTCAACGGACATGCTACCTTGTCCCAGACTTATGTCAGGTTTTATGTGTTGTTGCTGGAGGTGCGTCTTGGTGAGTTTAGCTCAGAAAATGTCACCCTCTTCAATCTGCTGCCACAGGCGGCCACCTAATCCTGCCTAATGAGCGGGATTAGGCAGGAATAAAATACAGCTACAGTGGGGAGAACAAGTATTTGATACACTGCCGATTTTGCAGGTTTTCCCACTTACAAAGCATATAGAATTCTGTAATTTTTATCATAGGTACTCTTCAACTGTGAGTGACAGAATCTAAAACAAAAATCCAGAAAATCACATTGTTTGATTTTTAAGTAATTCATTTGCATTTTATTACATGACATAAGTATTTGATACATCAGAAAAGCAGAACTTAATATTTGGTACAGAAACCTTTGTTTGCAATTACAGAGATCATATGTTTCCTGTAGTGCTTGACCAGGTTTGCACACACTGCAGCAGGGATTTTGGCCCACTCCTCCATACAGACCTTCTCCAGATCCTTCAGGTTTCGGGGCTGTCGCTGGGCAATACGGACTTTCAGCTCCCTCCAAAGACTTTCTATTGGGTTCAGGTCTGGAGACTGGCTAGGCCACTACAGGACCTTGAGATGCTTCTTACGGAGCCACTCCTTAGTTGCCTTGGCTGTGTGTTTCGGGTCGTTGTCATGCTGGAAGACCCAGCCACGACCCATCTTCAATGCTCTTACTGAGGGAAGGAGGTTGTTGGCCAAGATCTCGCGATACATGGCCCCATCCATCCTCACCTCAATACGGTGCAGTCGTCCTGTCCCCTTTGCAGAAAAGCATCCCCAAAGAATGATGTTTCCACCTCCATGCTTCACGGTTGGGATGGTGTTCTTGGGGTTGTACTCATCCTTCTTCTTCCTCCAAACACGGCGAGTGGAGTTTAGACCAAAAAGCTCTATTTTTGTCTCATCAGACCACATGACCTTCTCCCATTCCTCCTCTGGATCATCCAGATGGTCATTGGCAAACTTCAGACAGGCCTGGACATGCGCTGGCTTGAGCAGGGGGACCTTGCGTGCGCTGCAGGATTTTAATCCATGACGGCGTAATGTGTTACTAATGGTTTTCTTTGAGACTGTGGTCCCAGCTCTCTTCAGGTCATTGACCCGGTCCTGCCGTGTAGTTCTGGGCTGATCCCTCACCTTCCTCATGATCATTGATGCCCCACGAGGTGAGATCTTGCATGGTGCCCCAGACCGAGGGAGATTGACCGTCATCTTGAACTTCTTCCATTTTCTAATAATTGCGCCAACAGTTGTTGCCTTCTCACCAAGCTGCTTGCCTATTGTCCTGTAGCCCATCCCAGCCTTGTGCAGGTCTACAATTTTATCCCTGATGTCCTTACACAGCTCTCTGGTCTTGGCCATTGTGGAGAGGTTGGAGTCTGTTTGATTGAGTGTGTGGACAGGTGTCTTTTATACAGGTAACGAGTTCAAACAGGTGCAGTTAATACAGGTAATGAGTGGAGAACAGGAGGGCTTCTTAAAGAAAAACTAACAGGTCTGTGAGAGCCGGAATTCTTACTGGTTGGTAGGTGATCAAATACTTATGTCATGCAATAAAATGCAAATTAATTATTTAAAAATCATACAATGTGATTTTCTGGATTTTAGATTTTGTCTCTCACAGTTGAAGTGTACCTATGATAAAAATGGCAGACCTCTACATGCTTTGTAAGTAGGAAAACCTGCAAAATCGGCAGTGTATCAAATACTTGTTCTCCCCACTGTATATGACAAGACCACCATTGTCTTTTTTGACGGTGTGGCTACGAATGTAAACAAATAATTATCATAGATGTTTTTTGCGTAAAATAAATTGGATGTGTGTGAAACGGTAAGCAAACATTTTTTATTTGGTAATATATGTGAAAATGTGCCTTTTAAATGTTGTGTAAAGTCAGTAGCCTAGTCAAGGAAGCATCATGCAATATTGGCACACTGCACTTTAGACCGAGGCACGGGTATCAAAATAAACCTTGAAGTTGGAGGTTTTAGAATCTCCCTCTGGGGGCCAAATTGACCTGTTTAACAAATGTGATTGGACGGTGGCTCTACCATGTAAGGTCTCTGATAGGTTTATTTGTTATTCTGTTACTGGATATAATTATGTGCTAAGCTGGTCATCCTCGGCATAGTGGCTAGTTGTGTCGGGTTGGCCCATTTTAGACCACAGGTATAAATCTCAGGTCTAAACAAAAGTTCACTAGTATGGCATGTTGTACTACAGTTTATAAAGTATTTTATCTTGTATCATTTGCATCACTTGACTTAGAGCAATGTGTACAGTGACCGCAGCGGTAGAAACTGTTGGGGGGACCTGAAAGCCAGGTAGCCACTTATTTGGGTTAAGGGTGATTACTATCATACTTTATAATTGTGTTCCTACTGAGAGGTTTGCGAAAATAGTAGTTTCAAGCACATCACCATCGCTTTTAAAAATAGTAAGGTTGAGGAAATTGACAGAGGAAATACAATGCTCTTCTGCAAATGATAAATGGGGATTAGTAGAGTTGGCCTTTAAAAAGGGGAATATAATGTTCCAGATAGAGTTTGGAATGACACAATTTCATGTGTACAACATCTAAAGACATTCATCACTATACTGAGAGTGTTGCCGTTTAGGAGCCTTTGTTCATGTTTTATCTGTTCCCCGGCAACTGCAGAACAAGCATGAGGAAGTCTATCGCTGGTGGAAACATTTCTCAAAACCAAGTTTGGACACTTCTATAACATGCCAATTACCTTTTATTTTTAAATCTCCATGAAACTTTAAGCACTGAGGAAGAATTATTTAAGAACCTTTATTTCTTTCAGTGTTGGCTGGCACAACTGTGAAGCCAGGCACACGCCCAAAAGGGGCAGGAGAGGTAAAAAAAAAAAAACAAGTCAGCTCATCCCACCATGACCATACACTTCTTAAGAAGATGTTTGTAGTCTCTGTCTCAACTGTACCTAGGCAGATCTTCTCTCTATTCTCTATCTCGAACATGAGAGCCCAATTCCAGGGAGTTCTCACCTTGGCTCTGATGGTCGCCATGTGTGCATTGCTCTATGTGCTTCTGTATGGACAAATCTCGGATCACAGCATCGGGTATGTATTCTGCACCAACAAATAGCAATATATCTGACTTGTTTAGTTAGTCAACGGACTGTATTTACCTTTAAGATTAGACATTGTGGGGAACATTAACCACAAGAATAAGAACTCACAAATAATACTTTTGTATTTGATAACTATTTGAGGCATTTGACCACATAAATCTTAATGAAAATGTGTTAATTACAGTGCAGGTATTACTGTGTAATTAAGTATTCATTCTTACACTGTAATTGCACTGTACACAAGTAACCCTAACCCTGCAGTGTACTTACAGTGTAAAAATGATATTAACGGCATGTAATAATGGATTATAATTATTAACTGTTTGATTTTATCATAATGTCCCAAAAGTTCAGATTATTAAGAGTGGTGAAATGATGAAGGAGAAGGGAAACTGATGTTTTATGATACTTTCTAAGTACTTTTGTAGGCCAACATGTTTCTGTACGGTTTTATCTGAAAATATATATAAAAATGTTTTTAAGTGCTAGTATAATATTGTCATTATTATGTGTATGGATCCTATAGATCCATTGATAGAATCCTAGATGTACATGACATCAGTGCATGACTAAGTAAAAATTCGACTTCAGTGGAAGTTATGATTTACCCAATAGTCTGTAGTCTGTTAGAATTGGCAGGCTAAAGGTACATTTCACCACTTTTTGACATCGTATTCATTATTTACAGCACCATAACAGTGTTCCAATGGAACCCATAAATCTGAATCTGAGTCTAAATATGTATAAGTAAAAAAACAAAGATATTCTGTGTTCAATAAGATAAGAAGAAAATTCATGAGAAAACCACCTGTGATGTCATCTTTTTTGTGTGTTTTTTTTTAGCAATTTTCAAAAACTACAACTAGTTCCTCGGGGAGAGCTTCACCGCGAAACTAATTGTTTTTGTAAAAATACAACAAGAGATGTTTTTACGGGTGAACCCGGGTCTGCACCCAAGGAGGCCCCCATGCTCCGCCTGCAAAAAAAGGACTTCAAGCAATATCCCATCTGGGCTTCTGAGGATGTTTATGTCCGGGACAAGGAACAGAGGCATATGGTAAGCGTGTGTGTTGTAAAGTAAACAATCACTTGATATCCTTGAAGCTAGAGGTTCCTATCTCCCTCACTAACTTTAAGCATCAGCTGTCAAAGCTGCTTATCGATCACTGCACCTGTAGATAGATAGATAGATAGATAGATAGATAGATAGATAGATAGATAGATAGATAGATAGATAGATAGATAGATAGATAGATAGATAGATAGATAGATAGATAGATAGATAGATAGATAGATAGATAGATAGATAGATAGATAGATAGATAGATAGATAGATAGATAGATAGATAGATAGATAGATAGATAGATAGATACTTTATTTTGTAAATAGCCCACCCTACTACCTCATCCCCATATTTATTTTATTATTTTAGATAATTTTGCACTCCAGTATCTCTATTTGCACATCATCATTTGCACATCCATCATTCTAGTGTTAATACTAATCTGTAATTTATCTCACCACTATGGCCTATTTATTGTCCTACCTTCCTAACCTTACTGCATTTTGCACTACATTTGCACACTCTGTATATAGATGTTCTATTGTGTTATTGACTGTACGTTTGTTGACTTCCCATGTGTAACTCTGTGTTGTTTTTTGTCGCACTGCTTTGCTTTGTCTTGGCCAGGTTGCAGTTGTAAATGAGAACTTGTTCTCAACTGACCTACCTGGTTAAATAAAGGTAAAAAAAAAAAATGGACATCATTCACAAACATCCTGGATAAACTATGTCTATCTATCTGTGTGTGTGTGTGTGTGTGTGTGTGTGTGTGTGTGTGTGTGTGTGTGTGTGTGTGTGTGTGTGTGTGTGTGTGTGTGTGTGCCAGACCTGTCCCCAGTCTCTGAGGTACTCCCAAGAACCAGGCTTCAAGAAGGCCTTTATACCAGACATCCAGTTGTACCTCCACGGAGAACTACTCAACGTGTCAGAGTGGAACAGACTAGCCTACTTCAATAACCCCTTTGGCTTTATGGACTACACAAACTACACAGGTGTGTGTCCAGGAGTAGAGGCAGCACAGCTCCAAGGGCCGACTCTCCAGCTGTGTAGACTTTTGATAAGGAGACACAATGACATGTCTACTTTCATAATATATCCTTTAGTACTTATCATAATAGATCACTCAATAATACAGTGTTAAAGAAGGCGTGCATTAGGTTGTTCCAGTAAATTTATTACAGCCCAGCAGTAAAACGCCATGTGACCGTTGAGTCATGGTAATCTCCTCTTATGCACTCTTGACGTGTTGGTAGTACCCAACTCACGAAACAATCAACAGGTCGCTAATGGCCTGGTACTCATGGCTCTATTGTCCCTCCAACCACTCTGACATCAATGCAAATGCAATCAAAAATCACACCAATCACTTATTATCAAAACAGTATGTGCTTTTAAAACTCACCTCACTGTAATTAATCAATTTGAAGAAAAAGTTCAGCAACAGGTTGAAACTGAGAGGAAAACATGGTAGTTGTGGATGTTGTTTCAAAGCCTAACACAGTGAAAAGGACAGAGCTTTCTAAGGTCATGATTAAATCAAAAACCCATACCCATATTAGAGCTTATGCATATGCATAGGCCTGTAAATGAGGCCAAGCCTGAAAAAAAACCCTGAATTAAAATAATGATTGTGCCGTTATACAATACATACAGTGCATCTGGAAAGTATTCAGACCGCTTGACTTTTTCCACATTTTGTTACGTTACAGCCTTATTCTAAAATTGATTAAATAGTTTTTTCCTTCATAAATCTGCACATAATACCCCATAATGACAAATAATAATTATTTTTGATTTTATTTGTGGGGAAAAAACAGATATCACGTTTACATAAGTATTCAGACCCTTTACTCAGTACTTTGTTGAAACACCTATGGCTGCGATTACAGCCTTGTGTCTTCTTGGGTATGACGTTACAAGCTTGGCACATCTGTATTTGGGGAGTTTCTCCCATTCTTCTCTGCAGATCCTCTCAAGCTCTGTCAGGTTGGATGGGGAGCGTCGCTGCACTGCTATTTTCAGGTCTCTCCAGAAATGATTGATCGGGTTCAAGTCCAGGCTCTGGCTGGGACACTTAAGGACATTCAGAGACTTGTCCCAAAGCCACTCCTGCGTTGTCTTGGCTGGGTCGTTAACCTGTTGGAAGGTGAACCTTCGCACCAGTCTGAGGTCCTGAGCGCTTTGGAGCAGGTTTTCATCAAAGATCTTTATGTACTTTGCTCCGTTCATCTTTCCCTCAATCCTGACTCCCAGTCCCTGCCGCTGAAAAACATCCCCACGTCATGATGCTGCCACCACCATGCTTCTCCATAGGGATTGTGCCAGGTTTCCTCCAGACGTGACGCTTGGAATTCAGGCCAAAGAGTTCAATCTTGGTTTAATCAGACCAGAGAATCTTATTTCTCATGGTCTCGGAGTCCTTTAGGTGCCTTTTGGCAAACTCCAAGCGGGCTGTCATGTGCCTTTTACTGAGGAGTGGTCACTCTACCATAAAGACCTGATTGATGGAGTGCTGCAGAGATGGTTGTTCTTCTAGAAGGTTTTCCCATCTCCACAGAGGAACTCTGGAGTTCCATCAGAGTGACCATCGGGTTCAATCAATCAATTCAAATGTATTTATTAAGCCCCTTTTACATCAGCAGATGTCACAAAGTGCTATGCAGATACCCAGCCTAAAACCCCAAACAGCAAACAATGCAGATGTAGAAGCACAGTGGCTAGGAAAAACACCCTAAAAAGGCAGGAGCCCAGGAAGAATCCTAGAGAGCAACCAGGCTCTGAGGGGTGGCCAGTAGTTGTAGAGTGTGCAACACCTCCCTGACCAAGGCACTTCTCCCCCGATTGCTTAGTTTGGCCGGGTGGCCAGTTCTAGGAAGAGTCTTGGTGGTCCCAAACTTCTTCCATTTAAGAATGATGGAGGCCACTGTGTTCTTGGGGACACATTGTGTGCTTTTCCAAATCATGTCCAATCAATTTAACTTACCACCGGTGGACTCCAATCAAGTTGTAGAAACATTTCAAGGACGATCAACGGAAACAGGATGCAACTAAACTCAATGTCATAGCAAAGGGTCTGAATACTTTTTTATTTTGAATACATTTGCAAAAGCCTGTTTTCACTTTGTCATTTTGGGGTATTGTGTGTAGATTGATGAGGATTGTTTTATTTAAATTGTTTTAAAATAAGGCTATAACGTAGCAAAATGTGGAAAAAGTAAAGTGGTCTGAATACTTTCCCAATGCACTGTAGCCTACCACATATTGCTAATTAAAAAAAAAAAATGATTTAAGATTTCTTTGGTACATTATTGGACTACCCTACACTACCCTACACTGCCAAATTATACAAATTCTAGTAATTGCCTTTGAGTGTGTACAGTATTATTATGACTACTTGATGGACTGGTTACCTTGCTACACTACAAACGTTCTATCCAGTCTGGGAGAGAAGATATAGGCCTAGGCGATGCTGTTGGTTTTTTCAGTGGTTGTGCAGGGCGGCTTGCAGGGCGAGTTATCCTACAATTAGAGTGAGTTTGTATTTCATTTTGAATAGCCTAGTAATAGGGCATTACCTTTAGCTACAGAATATCTCACCACCTTGCATTTCCATCTCCTTCATTCCTTTGTCGAGTGTGCAAAGAGAGGGGCTGTCAACAGTGTAATGAAATATGTTTAATTGTGAAAACCTGTTACTTTTGATCTTCCCGAACAGATTTCACTTGGTTTCCCAAATTAAGCACTGAGTAGCTGCAGGAACAGGGTTGGAGAGATCATGGCATGCAGAATTATGGCGGAATATCACCTGTCACGCAGCGAGAGGCTGCATACTCCTCAAACAGTGGTTGATGTGTGGAGTGAAATAACCGGAGTAGCCTGATGGGCACTAGTGAAAAACGAACCTGGTGGGAAAGTGCCTCCATTCGCTATTCCAGTGCATAAGGATGACGTCTTTTTTTCCCTGCCATTTTAAATCGAAACAAATTGTACATATTAGTAAAGACAAGATTAAATTGAGAATTGAGAATAGTCTGATGGGTCAAAATATGATCACTTGATGAGAGAACAGTGTCTGCAGTCTGAGGCAAGGAACAGAGCGTAAACCTTTTTTTGCTACATTCACAAATTAGCCTATAGTTACACACATACAGTGGGGAGAACAAGTATTTGATACACTGCCGATTTTGCAGATTTTCCTACTTACAAAGCATGTAGAGGTCTGTAATTTTTATCATAGGTACACTTCAACTGTGAGAGACGGAATCTAAAACAAAAATCACATTGTATGATTTTTAAATAATTAATTTGTATTTTATTGCATGACATAAGTATTTGATCACCTACCAACCAGTAAGAATTCCGGCTCTCACAGACCTGTTAGTTTTTCTTTAAGAAGCCCTCCTGTTCTCCACTCATTACCTGTATTAACTGCACCTATCTGAACTCGTTACCTGTATAAAAGACACCTGTCCACACACTCAATCACACAGACTCCAACCTCTCCACAATGGCCAAGACCAGAGAGCTGTGTAAGGACATCAGGGATACAATTGTAGACCTGCACAAGGCTGGGATGGGCTACAGGACAATAGGCAAGCAGCTTGGTGAGAAGGCATCAACTGTTGGCGCAATTATTAGAAAATGGAAGAAGTTCAAGATGACGGTCAATCTCCCTCGGTCTAGGGCACCATGCAAGATCTCACCTCGTAGGGCATCAATGATCATGAGGAAGGTGAGGGATCAGCCCAGAACTACACGGCAGGACCTGGTCAATGACCTGAAGAGAGCTGGGACCACAGTCTCAAAGAAAACCATTAGTAACACACTATGCCGTCATGGATTAAAATCCTGCAGCGCACGCAAGGTCCCCCTGCTCAAGCCAGCGCATGTCCAGGCCCGTCTGAAGTTTGCCAATGACCATCTGGATGACAAAAATAGAGCTTTTTGGTCTAAACTCCACTCGCCGTGTTTGGAGGAAGAAGAAGGATGAGTACAACCCCAAGGACACCATCCCAACCATGAAGCATGGAGGTGGAAACATCATTCTTTGGGGATGCTTTTCTGCAAAGGGGACAGGACGACTGCACCGTATTGAGGGGAGGATGGATGGGGCCATGTATTGCGAGATCTATATAACTCTAAATCTAGCATAGGACCTGTTTCAAAGTATCACTTTTTTGCTCAATATAGCCACAAATGCTATATTCTTATTCTTCTTACTATAAAATCATATAATATAAAATAATGCTACGGACTTATAAGCATATCTTGTCTGCTAAATGAAGAAGCCTACAGCCTATGGAATGGCACATAGCCAGATAACATACAGTAGGGAAACTCAAATTCTACAGTAGGGCAACTCAAAAGAAACATCAAGACAGAGAAGGGAGAAAGCAAGTGACATATGCATTCGATTGCCCAAAGGAAGTCCTTTGCTTAAAGCTGCAATATGTAACTTTTTGGGTGACCCCACCAAATTCCCATACAGTAGAGTTGTGAGTTATAAATCTGTCATTCTCAATGAAAGCAAGTCTAAGAAGTTGTAGATATGTTCTAAGTGGCTATTTCTATATTTCCCGTTCTTAAGTTTAGTTTCTGCTTCTTTTACTTTCGGTTGTTGTACAGTGGAGTGTATTAATGGATGCCAAATGAAGTTAGGCTTCCCCAAACAATCATATAAAATAATGTACACTATCATTGAAAAGTTTGGGTTCACTTAGAAATGCCCTTGTTTTTGGAAAGAAAAGCTCATTTTTTGTCCATTAAAATAACATAAAATTGATCAGAAATACAGTGTAGACATTGTTAAGGTTGTAAATGACTATTGTAGCTGGAAACGGCAGATTTTTTATGGAATATCTACATAGGCGTACAGAGGCCCATTATCAGCAACCATCACTCCTGTGTTACAATGGCGAGTTGTGTTAGCTAATCCAAGTTTATCATTTTAAAAGGCTGATTGATCATTAGAAAACCCTTTTGCAATTATGTAGGCACAGCTGAAAACTGTTGTGCTGAATAAAGAAGCAATACAACTGGCCTACTTTAGACTAGTTGAGTATATGGAGCATCAGAATTTGTGGGTTTGATTACAGGCTCAAAATCGTCAGAAACAAATATCTTTCTTCTGAAACTCATCAGTCTATTCTTGTTCTGAGAAATGAAGGCTATTCCATGCAAGAAATTGCCAAGAAACTGAAGATCTCGTACAACGCTGTGTCATACTCCCTTCACAGAACAGGGCAAACTGTCTCTAACCAGAATAGAAAAAGGAGTGGGAGGCCCCGGTGCACAACTGAGCAAGAGGACAAGTACATTAGAGTGTCTAGTTTGAGAAACAAGTCTTCAACTGGCAGCTTTATTAAATAGTACCCGCAAAACACCAGTCTCAACGTCAACAGTGAAGAGGCGACTCCGGGATGCTGGCCTTCTAGGCAGAGTTGCAAAGAAAAAGCCATATATCAGACTGGCCAATAAAAAGAAAAGATTAAGATTGGCAAAAGAACACAGACACTGGACAGAGGAAGGTTGGAAAAAAAGTGTTATGGACAGACAAATCTAAGTTTGAGGTGTTTGGATCACAAAGAAGAACATTCGTGAGACGCAGACCAAATTAAAAGATGTTGGAGGAGTGCTTGACGCCATCTGTCAAGCATTGTGGAGGCAATGTGATGGTTTGGGGGTGCTTTGGTGGTGGTAAAAGTGGGAGATTTGTAGAGGGTAAAAGGGATCTTGAAGAAGGAAGATCTTGAAGAAGGCAACGCCATGCCATACCCTGTGGATGGTGTTTAGTTGGAGCCAATTTCCTCCTACAACAGGACAATAACCCAAAGCACAGCTCCAAACTATGCAAGAACTATTTAGGGAAGAAGCAGTCAGCTGGTATTCTTTCTATAATGGAGTGGCCAGCACAGACACCGGATCTCAACCCTATTGAGCTGTAGTGGGAGCAGCTTGACCTTATGGTACGTAAGAAGTGCCTATCAAGCCAATCCAACTTGTGGAGGTGCTTCAGGAAGCATGGGGTGAAATCTCTTCAGATTACCTCAACAAACTAGAATGCCAAAGGTCTGCAAGGCAGCAATTGCTGCAAATGGAGGAAGTTTGAAGGACACAATTATTATTTCATTTAAAAAATCATTATTTATAACCTTGTCAACATCTTGACTATATTTCCTATTCATTTTGTAAGTCCATTTCATGTATGTTTTCATGGAAAACAAGAACATTTCTAAGTGACCCCAAACATTTGAACGGTAGTGTATATTTTTGTGTTTCATAATTTTCCTTCAATTCGCAAGAGGCTGAATGCATCTCACCGGAGAAAGCATCAGAGCAAATGAAACAGCATCCCTCTCTCTCTGTATGTGTAGGCCATGTATGTGTCTTATGCTGTTTGGTCAAAATGAGTATGACATTGTTGCCAGCGAAGCCAGCGAGCATTTGGCCTCCCTTGATTAAAAAAAACATTTAAAATAATAGCTAGCCAATCATTGTTGAGCTAAATTGAGTGAGCTCAACTGTGAATGGTCCTGGCGCACCAAACAAAAGTGTCAAGGGAAGCCAGTTTGGATTTGGCTTCCCTCCAATCACATCATATCAAGAGCAATAGTCATTGACAGAAACAACTTGAATTGTAGCATCTCGTTGTTTTGTTGTCTTCCAGTGGCTAGCTACTGTAGCTATCTAAAATTGGCCCTTTTCTAAATTAGCCATGGATTGAGATAGGGATTTGGACTTGTGGTTTTACTTAATTTTCTGTACTGGCCAAATGATTACAATGGCGTTGTGCCCCTGACCTGAGAGGATGGAAGTTCAATATGTAGGTAGATGTACTGTAGAAGGCTAATGTTAACTAGCTACCACTACCCATGAAAGGACGTTTTTTAGCCAGGTAGCCTAGGACAACAAGAAATAAAAGCGTGTACTGTATGACAGTCAGAGACTGTTTCGTCAACATGAAAGAGAGAAGGACAGTATTGGCGTTTCTCCACAAGTAGGGTGAATCAACATGTTTTTACTACTTCTACGAACGCTCACACACACACACATACACTCGCACACGCACGCACACAGAAATCAGAACCATGGACAGCCACATCAAATGTAGCTTATGTTGATAGGACTTAATAGTTTTGGGAATCTTTTAGTTGATTTGATAATGTTGAAAAGTTGAAGTTGAAATGGGGCTGGAATAGTGGAGGCAGCTCCTTCTTTCTTTGCGACTTGGTCCTAAATCAATAGTTGTTTAGTGGTCTGAAAATGTCGGAAACATTAACTTGCTTGACCATGCTGTAGTTCATGTAACTGTTTGTTACATGCAATATGCTTAGTGGACTTCACCGGACAGAGGTTGCTCTCTGGTTCTGTGATGAAACAAAGGTGTGGTTTAATTTATTCTGCCACTGTGTCTTCTTATTGTCTGGGCCTTTAGGACTATATATCACGGTGTCAAGGCATATGAACTAACAGGTTATAGAGCAAATAACGCAATTATCATAACACATTTGTTGTAATATGGCATTTCTTTCCTGGCTTGGCTTCCCCAGTGATTTTAACAACACACTGCTACTGGGTTGTACATATTCAAACAGATGAAAATGCTATATTTTTGCTTATGGGAAAAATATTTCACAGCAGTTTAGATGGTACAATGATTATCTATACTGTACTTGCTTGTTTAGTCACATACACTGAAATTAGGCAAACTATTATGCAACCAGGAAATGCAACCAGGAAATGGTGGATTGATTTCTGCATATTGCACCTTTAAGGGAAAGAGAAAGGGAAAGGGGGATACTAGTCAGTTGTACAACTGAATGCATTCAACTGAAATGAGTCTTCCGCATTTAACCCAAACCCTCTGAATCAAAGGGACACTGCGATGAAAAATGGGGAATAAAACTATTGGCTATTGTTTCCCTCAATGTTCTGGTCATTTATTCAACCTTCTGTGCTTGTTTCTATTATCCAAGTGACTTTTGCGCTTTTTAAAAATGAGCTGTATTATTTGAGCAATGTTTGACACATTTGGAATCTCTACCCTAAAGGCCCATCTGGTCAATGTCATAGTGCCTTGTATGCATGCTGGACTAGTTTGACTGGATCTGCAGTGAATATTTGTGTTTTAACTCCATCTTGGAAACTCCAGAAGCATCATGAGACGTTTTCAAACTAGATCGGTCAGATCAAGCACACTTCATCGTAAAACTGCATAAAACCGTCTCGTCTTGTCTCGGCTGTTGTATCTGTACCGGGCTTGAACCTTTTCCAGATTTGTACTGCAGCCTATGCATCATAAAGTGTCAGAGTTTATTTTAATCAAAGAGCCAATGGTTTATTTACTGTTTCTCCTGGTTATTTAGATCTACTTGGCCTTTATTAATAAGAAATTGTGAATGGCGTGGTTACAAAGTATTTCCAAAGTGGTGCTTTATTGAATCCCAAAGATATAAACAATTATTGCATAAGTTGTGTGTGTGTCTGTGTCTGTGTCTGTATGTTTACAGAGATAAAGGCAGTGGTGGATCTGATCCCCAAGCCCAGAGAGCCGCTGCTCTTGCCGCGGGGAAACCCTGGGTGTATACGCTGTGCTGTGGTGGCAAGCGGAGGAATACTCAACGGCTCTGGGATGGGCAAGGAGATAGATGCTCACGACTACGTGTTCCGGTCAGTGGGGCCATTGTGGTGTGCGTGTGTCTGTGTGGCGTGTGTGTGTTTTGCTGTGAGTTCATGCAGGTAGATAGAGATAGATACAGACAGATAGAGATAGATAGAGATAAATAGAGACAGATAGAGACAGATAGAGATAGACAGAGACAGATAGAGATAGATAGAGACAGATAGAGACAGATAGAGATAGAGATAGACAGAGACAGATAGAGATAGATAGAGACAGATAGAGATAGACAGAGACAGATAGAGATAGATAGAGACAGATAGAGATAGATAGAGATAGAGGTAGATAGAGACAGATAGAGACAGATAGAGAAAGAGATAGAGAAAGAGATAGAGACAGATAGAGATAAATAGAGATAGACAGAGACAGACAGAGACAGATAGAGACAGATAGAGACATATAGAGGTAGATAGAGGTAGATAGAGATAGATAGAGATAGATCACAGTAGTTCTTTAATCCAAGCCTGGTAAATTACTATAACGCCAACAGGATATTCCATACAACTTGTTTTCCACACAGTCCTCCAGTATGATCTATACATCAAATATTTGTTGTACAATGTTTCGTTAAGGTGTGGTTACAGTATGATTGGAATGGGATTAATTCAGCAGCACACACATATAGACATATAACAAACATACATCTCAAGTGTTTAGTATACATTGTTGCTATCTGGACAATGTCACTCTCTCCGCCTTGGAGCCAAATTCTTTTTTTTCTGACAGGGCCCATTGTGTCAGGGAGGTAAGGTATCCGAGACACACACCTTTTAAGTGCATTGTGGGATTGGCATGGATGCTAATGGAGACTGACCAGCTAGAAACGTCCGCTTGCTTAGCCTGAAGCATTGTGGGTGAATGAACGGGCTGATTTAAACTTTTAAGGAGCAGAATGGTCGCCATGGTAGCTGGGCTGCTCCACTAGTTCACCGGGTCTGACTTTGTAGGGGTTATTAAAGGATTTAGGTCTGTGGAGCCTGTGGAAAGCCCAGTTCAAACAGGGCTGAATTAACGACTATGAGCTCATACGTAGATTAGTATGTTCAATCACATTAGAATGATATAGACATAGTCAGAAGCTGATATTGCCAAAAAGGATTAGACATGTTACAATATAGACAACATAACTGTTATGTGTGCAACGTACAGTTGAAGTCGGAAGTTTACATACACTTAGGTTGAAGTCATTAAAACTCATTTTTCAACCACTCCATAGATTTCATGTTAACAAACTATAGTTTTGGCAAGTCGTTTAGGACATCTACTTTGTGCATGACACAAGTCATTCTTCCAACAATTGTTTACAGACAGATTATTTCACTTATAATTCACTATATCACAATTCCAGTGGGTCAGAAGTTTACATACTTTTTTTAAATTTATTTTTTTATTTCACCTTTATTTAACCAGGTAGGTCAGTTGAGAACAAGTTCTCATTTGCAACTGCGACCTGGCCAAGACAAAGCAAAGCAGTGCGACAAAAACAACAACACAAAGTTACACAGTAAACAAACATAGTCAAAACACAATAGAAAATCTATATACATAGTGCAAAATGTAGTGCAAAATGCAATAAGGTTAGGAGGTAGGACAATAAACAGACCATAGTGGTGATATAAATTACAGGTTAGCATTAACACGGGAATGAAGGATGTGCAAATTATGATGTGCAAATGGAGATACTGGAGTGCAAGATTAGCGAAAAATAATAAAAATAAATATGGGGATGAGGTAGTAGTGTGGGCTATTTACAGAAGGGCTATATACAGGTGCAGTGATCGATAAGCAGCTTTGACAGCTGATGCTTAAAGTTAGTGAGGGAGAACACTAAGTTGACTGTGCCTTTAAATAGTTTGGAAAATTCCAGAAAATGATGTCTTGGCTTTAGAAGCTTCTGATAGGCTAATTGACATAATTTGAGTCAATTGGAGGTGTACCTGTGGATGTATTTCAAGGCCTACCTTCAAACTCATTGTCTCTTTGCTTGACATCATAGGGAAATCAAAAGAAATCAAGACCTCAGAAAGAAAACTGTAGACCTCCACAAGTCTGGTTCATCCTTGGGAACAATTTCCAAATGCCTGATGGTACCACGTTCATCTGTACAAACAATAGTACGCAAGTATAAACACCATCACCAGCCATCATACCGCTCAGGAAGGAGACGCATTCTGTCTCCTAGAGATGAACGTACTTTGGTGCGAAAAGTGCAAATCAATCCCAGAACAACAGCAAAGGACCTTGTGAAGATGCTGGAGGAAACAGGTACAAAAGTATCTATATCCACAATAAAACGAGTCCTATATCGACATAACCTGAAAGGCCGCTCAGCAAGGAAGAAGCCACTGCTCCAAAACCGCCATAAAAAAGCCAGACTACGGTTAGCAACTGACATGGGGACAAAGATTGTACTTTTTGGAGAAATGTCCTATGGTCTCATAAAACAAAAATAGAACTGTTTGGCCATAATGACCATCGGTATGTTTGGAGGAAAAAGGGGGATGCTTGCAAGCCGAAGAACACCATCCCAACCGTGAAGCACGGGCGTGGCAGCATCATGTTGTGGGGGTGCTTTTCTGCAGGAGGGACTGGTGCAATTCACAAAATAGATGGCATCAATTATGTGGATATATTGAAGCAACATCTCAAGACATCAGTCAGAAAGTTAAAGCTTGGTCACAAATGGGTCTTCCAAATGGACAATAACCCAAGCATACTTCCTATATTGTGGCAAAATGGCTTAAGGATAACAAAGTCAAGGTATTGGAGTGGCCATCACAAAGCCCTGACCTCAATCCTATCGAAAATTTGTAGGCAGAACTGAAAAAGTGTGTGCGAGCAAGGAGGCCTACAAACCTGACTCAGTTACACCAGTTTTGTCTGGAGGAATGGTCCAAAATTCACCCAACTTATTGTGGGAAGCTTGTGGAAGGCTTTTGACCCAAGATAAACAATTTGACCCAAGATAAACAATTTAAAGGCAATGCTACTAAATACTAATTGAGTGTATGTAAACTTCTGACCCACTGGGAATGTGATCAAAGAAATAAAAGCTGAAATAAATCATTCTCTCTACTATTATTCTAACATTTCACATTCTTAAAATAAAGTGGTGACCCTAACTGACTTAAATAGGGAATTTTGACTAGGATTAAATGTCAGGAATTGTGAAAAACTGAGTTTAAATGTATTTGGCTAAGGTGTATGTAAACTTCTGACTTCAACTGTACCTACCAGTTATCATGATCATGTCAATGTAATGGAGGTGGTCCACATTTGCATGATGAGTGATGACTAACCTTGCCTGTCTCTCCCTCTGTTCCTGTCTCTGTCAGGATGAATGGTGCCGTAACCAAGGGTTACGAAGAAGATGTAGGCAACAGAACGTCGGTCTACGTTCACACCGCCCACTCCATCACCCAGTCTCCTCTCATATTCAAGAAATATGGCTACAACAGTGCTCCTCATGACAATGTAGGCAACCGAAATCCTGCTGCTGTACAGACATGAGACCACAGTGACTTTTTTAAGATTCATGACTGAGATGTGTTTTCACTGTAATGGGGAATTATTATATATATTTTTTATTTAACCTTTATTTAACTAGGCAAGTCGGTTAAGAACAAATTCTTATTTACAATGACGGCTTACACCGGCCAAACTCTGACAACGCTGGGCCAATTGTGCGCCGCCCTGTGGTACTACCAGTCATGGCCGGTTGTGATACAGTCCAGATTCAAACCAGGTTGTCTGTGGTGATGCCTCTAGCACTGAGATGCAGTGTCTTAGACCACTGCGCCACATAACAGCCCTAATGGGGAGTAATGGGGAAATGTAAGTTCATATTCAGTTTAGAGTGATTAACTCAATGTTGAGCATATTTATATATTTTCCCTTCCTGTTTTATACATGATTTCCAGTGTTCAGTTTGTGACACTGGGTGCGAGTTGATGGTCACTAGACTTGTGTTATGGATTGTTCTCGTATCTGTTGATAGCGATTGACGCCAGACTGCAGGTTCAAGGACCTACTGATTATTCACTGTTTGTATTCTGTGGAACAACTTGTGGTTCTGTAGCGGCTGACAAAGTGCTTTCCTTTTGTTTTGACTTCCTACAAACCTGTCGGGCTGGTGTTTACAGAACAGTTGTCTGCTGATTAGGATATTAGGGAAGTTAGACATTTTCTCTGCTTCTCTAGTGTAGGCGTCTCCCTGTTGCAACTTGTAATGAACCAGATATATTTTTTATAGATTTTTATCTGCGATTCCTATTACACTCACACACACACACAGGCATGCGCGTACACACCTGCACACACACTGCTGAGTGCTGAGTGTGCCTGTTCTGTGCAGGGTATAAAGTATGTGCTGATTCCAGAGGGGCTGAGGGATTTCCAGTGGCTACAAGGTCTATTGGGGAGGACTACTGTCTCTGATGGACCCTACAGGAACAGACGGTAAGCCTGTGACGTGGTCTCACACACTGCTCTCTCGACTATACTATTGGTCCATTGTGCCAGGCAAGCTCAAATGATTTTTTTAACCCAGCTCTGACACAAACGCTCACTGTACACTGCTCAGTGTTGTCTCTACTATCTTATCTGCAGGCCGTGGATGGACTACTCAGGAGAGTTTGATGACAACCGCTTCTATGTTCTTCACCCTGACTTCCTCAGATACACCCGTAACAGGTTTAACAAAGAGTGTCCAATAACTGTTGAAAGGAGAGAAGGTTGGCACTCTGCTTGACAAGGATGGAAGAGACCCTAGTGTAGCCTGGGTGCCAGTCTGTTTCAGCTCTCTTGCCAACCCCATATGGAATTGTCATGCCGAACATGACTTGTTTAGCAATGACACGGTGTAAAAGGAGTGAAATGGTACCCAGACTAGTCCTAGTGGCCTTCAACACACATATGGTTAAGGCAATGCCACCTACGTTGTGGCATATTCAATGTGTTCGTTTCTTGCTCAGTTGGTAGAGCATGGTGCTAGCAATCCCATGATTGTGGGTTCAATTCCCACTGGGACCACCCATGAGAAACTGTACGGACACATTATTCACTTTGGATGAAAGTGTCTGCTTAATGGCATGTATTATTTTTAAGAAGACACACAACATGGGGCAGTTCCCAAAGAAATGACTAGTTTAGTCTTGGCGCCAAGCCACCTACGGTGCCTTCAGAAAGTATTCACACCCCTTGACTTACTCCACATTTTGTTGTTACAGACTGAATTAAAAATGTATTAGATTTAGATTTGTTGTTACTGGCCTACACACAGTAGCCTATAAGTGAAATTGTGCTTTTTGAAATGTTTACAAATTAATACAAATGAAAAGCTGAAATGTCTTGAGTCAATAAGTATTCAACCCCTTTGTTATCGCAGCGTAAATAAGTTGAGGAGTAAAAATGTGCTCAACAAGTCATAATAAGTTGCATGTGTGCCATACTAGTGCTTAACATGATTTTTGAATGATGACCACATCTCTGTACTCCACACATACAATTACCTGTAAGGTCCCTCAATCGAGCAGTGAATTTCAAACACATATTCAACCACAAAGACCAGGGAGGCTTTCCAATGCCTTGCAATGTGACTTGAAAATGGTGTCTAGCCATGATCAACATTTTTTTAAAATAGTGATATTGAACAATCCAGGTGTGCAAAGCTCTTAGAAACCTACTCAGAAAGACTCACAGCTTTAATCACTGTCAAAGGTGATTCTAACATGTGTTGACCCAGGGGTGTGAATACTTACAGTGGCAAGAAAAAGTATGTGAACCCTTTGGAATTACCTGGATTTCTCCATAAATTGGTAGTAACAAGTCACAACAATAGACAAACACAGTCTGCTTAAACTAATAACACACAAACAATTATACTATTTCATGTCTTTATTAAACACACTGTGTTAACATTCACAGTGCAGAGTGGAAAAAGTATGTGAACCCTTGGATTTAATAACTGGTTGACCCTCTTTTGGCAGCAATAATCTCAACCAAAAGTTTTCTGTAGTTGCGAATCAGACCTGCACAATGGTCAGGAGGAATTTTGGACCATTCCTCTTTACAAAACTTTTTCAGTTCAGTTATATTCTTGGGATTTCTGGTGTGAACCGCTCTCTTGAGGTCATGCCACAGCATCTCAATCGGGTTGAGGTCAGGACTCAACTGGGCCACTCCAGAAGGCGTATTTTCTTCTGTTGAAGCCATTCTGTTGTTGATTTACTTCTGTGTTTTGAGTCGTTGTACTGTTGCATCACCCAACTTCTGTTTAGCTTCAATTGGCAGAGAGATAGCCTTACATTCTCCTGCAAAATGTCTTAATAAACTTGGGAATTAATTTTTCCGTTCATGATAGCAAGCTGCTTCAGACGTGCAGCAAATTAATTTTTGGACAGCAGTGACTTCTTCCGTGGTGTCCTCCTATGAACACCATTCTTGTTCAGTGTTTTACGCATCGTAGACTCGTCAACAAAGATGTTAGCATGTTCCAGAGATTGCTGTAAGTCTTTAGCTGACACTCTAGGATTCTTCTTAACCTCATTGAGCGTTCTGCACTATGCTCTTGCAGTCATCTTTAAAGGATGGCCACTCCTAGGGATAGTAGTAACAGTGCTGAACTTTCTCCATTTATAATTCTCAATCTTAGGTCTCTTTTGTTCGAGGCATGGTTCACATCAGGCAATGCTTCTTGTGAATAGCAAACTTTGTGAGTGTTTTTATAGGGCAGGGCAAAATCTCCAATCTTGTCTCATTGATTGGACTCCAGGTTAGCTGACTCCTGACTACAGTTAGCTTTTGGAGAAGTCATTAGCCGAAGGGTTCACATACGTTTTTCCAACCTACGCTGAGAATGTTTAAATTATTTATACAATGTAGACAAGAAAAATACAATAATTTGTGTTATTTGTTTAAGCACACTGTGTTTGTCTATTGTTGTGACCAATTTATGCAGAAATCCAGGTCATTCCAAAGCGTTCACATACTTTTTCTTGCCACTGTATGCAAATTTCTAAAAACATGTTTTCACCTTTTCATCATGGTGTATTGTGTGTAGATTAAGAGATTATTATATACAGTGCGTGTGTGTACGTGTGCTCCTCTTCCGTAGGTTCATGTGGTCCCAGGCACTGAAGGCTTCTTATTGGTCTATATGCAGACCTACTAACGGAGCATTCACACTCTTCCTGGCCCTGCACACCTGTGACATGGTTAGTCTGTACTCCCCACACAAACAAACAAACAAACAAACAAACACATACAAACGTTTTAATTTCAGAAGTAACAGAAGCAAGTGCTGTACTGCACTGCATCCACTGAACATGATTACGTTGCTCTACATAGCTGGCTTGGTGCCATGACTATGCTAAACTAATATGATCACCATTGAATTATTTGCTCTTTATTGAAATTAGTTCAAGTGGTGCACAACAGTGTAAGGGGAACATGGTGGCATCTGAGATCCTCTCTCTCTCCCTCTGCCCTCTCTCAGGTGGATGCTTATGGATTCATCACTGAGGACCACAGTAAATATCCCAACTACTATGCTGAGAGGCACTCTAAAACCAGAGTTATCTTCTATGCTAATCACGACTACAACCTAGAGGTCAAGACCTGGAAGAGACTACATGACACCAAGATCATCAGGCTTTATCAGAGACTGTAGAACCCAGAGAGAAAGACAGGCAAGCCAACACAACCATAAAACCCTGTCTGTCTACAGAGATGAGCAAAGATACATCAACATGTATCTTGTTACAAAATAACCTAAAAACCAATGCATTTATATCAGAATAATCTACAAAATACTGGTGCCAAGTAATGTATTTAATTAAAATGCATGTATTATTCATCCCATGCCATGTGGCTTTTCAGTCATGTTACAATTACAGCCAGGTCACCCATGATACAAGTCAGAATTTGACGTCCATCCATGTCTGACGTCGGGAGATAACATGGAAACCGGCCACTAGGGGAAATAGCGAGAGCTGTTACGTTTAAGCAAGTTTCAGTTTTTCTAGGGGATGGCAGATGGGTATCTGCCTCTGGTGCCAAAGGTACCACGCTCAAAACCATTGATAGAAAGTTGTTTTTTAGATGTTTGTTTTAAGCCTATCCCAAACCTTCACCCTTACCTTATCCATTTGGAGTTAATGTCTAACCTTCATATTTCGGAGTTAATGCCTAAACCTAACCTTAAATACTTAACGTTTGCAATATCTTCTAAATTTGACGTTTGAGAAACATGGATGAACATGTAATTCTGACTTGAGACTGAGAGCTAGTTGACAAATAGCCTATAATACTGGTGCCAAGTAATGTATTTAATTAAAATACATGTAAAATACATTTGCAAGTAGCCCTCTTACTATACAGTTTGTGTCAACGTTGTTTCAATGTAATTTGTCAACTTATTGTGACGTGGAATCTACATGGAAAATACTTTGAATTTGAAGGTGAAATTTCAGAGGAAATGTACAATATAACCATGGTAGCAATTGAAAGGGAACAGTTTTGAAATTATGGGCAATTAATATATATATATATACAGTGGGGAGAACAAGTATTTGATACTCTGCCGATTTTGCAGGTTTTCCCACTTACAAAGCATGTAGAAGTCTGTAATTGTTATCATAGGTACTCTTCAACTGTGAGTGACGGAATCTAAAACAAAAATCCAGAAAATCACATTGTATGATTTTTAAGTAATTAATTTGCATTTTAATGCATGACATAAGTATTTGATACATCAGAAAAGCAGAACTTAATATTTGGTACAGAAACCTTTGTTTGCAATTACAGAGATCATATGTTTCCTGTAGTTCTTGACCAGGTTTGCACACACTGCAGCAGGGATTTTGGCCCACTCCTCCATCCAGATCCTTCATGTTTCGGGGCTGTCGCTGGGCAATACGGACTTTCAGCTCCCTCCAAAGATTTTCTATTGGGTTCAGGTCTGGAGACTGGCTAGGCCACTCCAGGACCTTGAGATGCTTCTTACGGAGTCACTCCTTAGTTGCCCTGGCTGTGTGTTTCGGGTCGTTGTCATGCTGGAAGACCCAGCCACGACCCATCTTCAATGCTCTTACTGAGGGAAGGAGGTTGTTGGCCAAGATCTCGCGATACATGGCCCCATCCATCCTCCCCTCAATACGGTGCAGTCGTCCTGTCCCCTTTGCAGAAAAGCATCCCCAAAGAATGATGTTTCCACCTCCATGCTTCACGTTTGGGATGGTGTTCTTGGGGTTGTACTCATCCTTCTTCTTCCTCCAAACACGGCGAGTGGAGTTTAGACCAAAAAGCTCTATTTTTGTCTCATCAGACCACATGACCTTCTCCCATTCCTCCTCTGGATCATCCAGATGGTCATTGGAACACAGACAACTTCAGACGGGCCTGGACATGCACTGGCTTGAGCAGGGGGACCTTGCGTGCGCTGCAGGATTTTAATCCATGACAGCGTAGTGTGTTACTAATGGTTTTCTTTGGGACTGTGGTCCCAGCTCTCTTCAGGTCATTGACCAGGTCCTGCCGTGTAGTTCTGGGCTGATCCCTCACCTTCCTCATGATCATTGATGCCCCACGAGGTGAGATCTTGCATGGTGCCCCAGACCGAGGGAGATTGACCGTCATCTTGAACTTTTTCCATTTTCTAATAATTGTGCCAACAGTTGTTGCCTTCTCAGCAAGCTGCTTGCCTATTGTCCTGTAGCCCATCCCAGCCATTTGCAGGTCTACAATTTTATCCCTGATGTCCTTACACAGCTCTCTGGTCTTGGCCATTGTGGCGAGGTTGGAGTCTGTTTGATTGAGTGTGTGGACAGGTGTCTTTTATACAGGTAACGAGTTCAAACAGGTGCAGTTAATACAGGTAATGAGTGGAGAACAGGAGGGCTTCTTAAAGAAAAACTAACAGGTCTGTGAGAGCCGGAATTCTTACTGGTTGGCAGGTGATCAAATACTTATGTCATGCAATAAAATGCAAATTAATTATTTAAAAATCATACAATGTGACTTTCTGGATTTTTGTTTTAGATTCCATCTCTCATAGTTGAAGTGTACCTATGATAAAAATTACAGACCTCTACATGCTTTGTAAGTAGGAAAAACTGCAAAATCAGCAGTGTATCAAATACTTGTTCTCCCCACTGTAGGTCGTAATCTCATTGATCAACGTTTCAACCAAATATTACCCAATTATTGAAATTACGTGCTGTGCCCAATAGGAAACGTTATGTTTGAGTGGTGCACACGCATGCTCACAGCAGGTAGCTAAACGCTGATTTCGGGACCATGACAAACTTAGCAGTGAGTATGTGAACACCTTGAAAATACACAATAAGTATATTATTCAGACTTTTATTTGTGATATTTTACCTTGCCTCACTGGCTTGCTAACTTGCTAGGTAATCAATCCTCCGATGACATCTGCGATGTTGTAGACGATTACCATCTTATTATGTGTATGTTAACTTGCGCAAGCTGCATTCGAAGTTGCATGTGACTTCAATGTAAACAAACCCTTTCTGCTGCGCACATGGGTCTGTAGTGCCCATCTCTGTTGGTATGTACAGTCGTGGTAAAAAGTTTTGAGAATGACACAAGTATTGGTCTCCACAAAGTTTGCTGCCTCAGTGTTGATGATGGCAATTTGCATATGCTCCAGAATGTCATGAAGAGTGATCAGATGAATTGCAATTAATTGCCATGAAAATGAACTTAATCCCCAAAAAACATGTCCACTGCATTTCAGCCCTGCCACAAAAGGACCAGCTGCCATCATGTCAGTGATTGTCTCATTAACACAGGTGAGAGTGTTGACGAGGACAAGACTGGAGATCACTCTGTCATGCTGAGTGACTGGAAGCTTTAAAAGGAGGGTGGTGCTTGAAATTATTGTTCTTCCTCTGTCAACCATGGTTACCTGCAAGGACACACGTGCCGTCATCATTGCTTTGCACAAAAAGGGCTTCACAGGCAAGGATATTGCTGCTGGTAAGATTGCACCTAAATCAACCATTTATCGGATCATCAAGAACTTCAAGGAGAGAGGTTCAATTGTTGTGAAGAAGGCGTCAGGGCGCCCAAGAAAGTCCAGCAAGCGCCAGGACCGTCTCCTAAAGTTGATTCAGCTGCGGGATCGGGGCACCACCAGTGCAGAGCTTGCTCAGGAATGGCAGCAGGCAGGTGTGAGTACATCTGCACGCACAGTGAGGCGAAGACTTTGAGGATGGCCTGGTGTCAAGAAGGGCAGCAAAGAAGCCACTTCTCTCCAGGAAAAACATCAGGGACAGACTGATATTCTGCAAAAGGTACAGGGTTTGGACTGCTGAGGACTGGGGTAGAGTCATTTTCTCTGATGAATCCCCTTTCCGATTGTTTGGGCCATCCGGAAAACACGTTGTCCGGAGAATACAAGGTGAGTGCTACCATCAGTCCTGTGTCATGCCAACAGTAAAGCATCCTGAGACCATTCATGTGTGGGGTTGCTTCTCAGCCAAGGGAGTGGGCTCACTCACAATTTTGCCTAAGAACACAGCCATGAATAAAGAATGGTACCAACACATCCTCCGAGAGCAACTTCTCCAACCATCCAAGAACAGTTTGGTGATGACCAATACCTTTTCCAGCATTTTGGGTCCATGGCCAGGAAACTCCCCAGACATTAATCCCATTGAGAACTTGTGGTCGATCCTCAAGAGGCGGGTGGACAAACAAAAACCCACAACTTCTGACAAACTCCAAGCATTGATTATGCAAGAATGGCCTGCCATCAGTCAGGATGTGGCCCAGAAGTTAATTGACAGCATGCCAGGGCGGATTGCAGAGGTCTTGAAAAAGAAGGGTCAACACTGCAAATATTGACTCTTTGCATAAACTGAATGTCATTGTCAATGAAAGCCTTTGACACTTATCGAATACTTGTAATTATACTTCAGTGTACCATAGTAACTACTGACATAAAGATCTAAGAACACTGAAGCAGAAAACTTTGTGGAGACCAATACTTGTGTCATTCTCAAAACTTTTGACCACTACTGTATGTCTGTCTGTCTGTCTTACTGTCTGACTGTCAGGGGCAGTAGTGTCAGGTATGGTCACAAGGATGCTATACATATTTTACATACTTTGACATACTGACATACAGAAACAATAGTGGTCACCAGCCTCTGTTTCGGAAAAAAGCTGAGAGAATGCCCTAGAGAAATGTAACCACTCTCAAATTCATAGACAGAGCTATGGATGCAAGGACTGACCATCCATCATATCAAAATTATAGTTTTAACCAACCATGTATTGATGCTATATTGGGTTGCTTACGTTTACATTGTTTGCAAACATTGGAGTAAAACAAGCTTATATTTCAGGTTCTGATGGGGTATGACAGTTTGACTACACTAAGTTTATGGGGCATTTATACATTATTGGGTATATATGATTCATTTTTAAGTCGAAAAATTGATGTAGCAACTAAGGATTCTAGCTTTGATGTATTTGCATATGTACATTATGTTCTCTCCTGTGTCGTGGATTGGTGGATTTATAGATAGATGGAAGGAGCATGACAGATGCTGTGGAAGTGGTGGGTGTGGTTGTGGTAATTACAGGTCAGCAACCCTGTGTGGTAACTTTGCTTGTGTTGTGTCATTTTTATGCTCACCGTCTTATTGGGAACTTGTGGAGGGAATACTCATGATGACTGTAAAGGTTGTTGGTTTGATGTCAGTTTGTTTTATCAAGAGTTTTACGGAAATCATGCCATGGATGCATTCTATATTGTGTCAGATACCAGGTACTTATACTTTTTATACTTTTTAATGGGTTTAAATGATGTGTCATGTTTTTTCTCTCACCCTCGTTTAATGTCTTCTTCTTTTTTGCGTGAAGATATGTTGACAGAAAGAAATAAAGATGAGTTTGAATGAATTTGCACTCATCCTAAATCTTTCTGGGATTATATCTGAGAGTATGAGTGTCTTAAATGTCTGCTAAATTAATAAAATATAAACATTTTTAAAAGTTTACCTTGACAAACGCATTGGAACAAGTTCATCAATGAGTATTCTGGATTCTACCAATCCACTTAAAAAACAACAACAACATGTTAATTAGGCCTACTTTTGAATCATTTCAAACTATTGATAGCGGAAAGAGAAGGGGTGAGATTTCTGCAGGTATCCATATGAAACACTGTCCATTTCCCTCCCCCTCCAAACACAGAAGGTCTAAACAAAGAGAATATTGCCTTTAAAAAAAAACGATGATTATCAACTTGGCAGCAGATAGTGGACTGGACTTGGTCGATGGACTAGACTGGAGGATGGAGGTGTAGGATGGGGTGTGTCTGGATGAGGATGGGGCCTGGTTGGTGGGGGATTAGAATTTGGAGGAGGAGACTCTTCAGACTTTTACCACTCTTGGAACTCTTCGAAGAGGAAGCTAAGCACAACCTTCGATACACAAACACTCCCTTGGATAAATGTGTGTTCTTTTTGTTAACGATGAATCCTTTTGAACCAAATGCTCAGGCCTTGCTTCACTCTGAGTTATACGACGACATTAGGGATGATCTGTTTCGGCAACTATTCCAGCCTTAATGAAAATGTTAACGTTAATGAAAATGTTAACGTTAATGAAAATGTTAACATTCTAGATTAAAATAATACACTGTGCGAAATCTTATCAGGTAGCAATCATGTAAATGCCTGTGCCAAAATCTGCCACCTTATCCTTCAGTGGAGACGTTTCTGTACAATTGCCTAAATGTCCTTTCATCTACGTTCTGCTTTGTCTAGTTCAGTTCCCTTGCTCCTGCAGCCAGTCAGAGCCATACCGGGAGCGTCCTCTAGCCAAAATGTTCTGACTAAACTACTGAATTATCATGACGTGTCTGTTTCTACTTTCTATCCTATTCCTAGTACACCACCATACATTCCTCCATGATTGCGGTGTACTGTAAGTTGTGCATTTATCTCTGGCAAAGTAATCGTTCTCAACTGATAAAGTAAAAGATGTTGCTTGTACTCCGAGTCATGTTAGAGCTGTAGGTCTTAACTGTGCATGTGTATTTGTCCAAATCGGATCTCTGTTTTGGCGAAAACCAGACTATTCTTATAAAGTTTATAAAGACTTTGGTGGGACGACCTGTCCTAGGTAGTTTGCCAGTGGTCTGGAATTTTTGTCGGACAGTGAAATTATGTACTTCGAATTGCTTGGAAATGGAATGATGTACTTCAAATTGTAGTACATCCCCTCCCAGACTCGTGGACATAAATTATCTTTCTTCTGAGGGCCTCGGGTAGGTCTTTTGATCCTTGAATGATGTGTTACCACACACCCATATGGTTAAGACCAAACCAGACCAATTTTCTTATCTTTATGGAAGGCTGGACCCTCTCTAATGCTTTCTAATCATTTGTACTTGTTTTGGTACACCTAATAATAATTTTAGCCATTTTATGTGATGGTTAAGGTAGGAAAGAACTTTTCCTGGGGGTTTACTTACTTTTTTACATGACTGTATATGGAAACGATATTTGAACGATATCCATGTATGATACATAATTTTATTCTGAGATCATGATTTATTTTCAACAAGGATTAATATATATATTAAATTCAAACCCTTGTTGAAAAGTAATCATGATCTCAGAATAAAATGATGTATCATGCATGGAATTTCAGACTTTGGACACTACATGCAATACCTTGTACTGTAGATTTGCCCAACAAAGAAAGATGTCATTTGGACCACTTGATGAGTTGCCATAAACATTAAGTTGCTGAAAGTCAGGGTTGGGGAGTAACGGATTACATGTAATACGTTATATGTAAGGGATTACAAACAACGTTAACTGTAATACGTTACGTTACCAGGAAAAATATTGTAATCAGATTACAGATACTTTTGAAAAACTATATGATTACTTCGAGGATTACTTTTAAATTCAGAAAGGATGTTTGCGCAAAAAAATCTTTGACACTTTTCTGTTTTCATAATGACATTCACATCATTGTTGAAAAAAAGGCGCAAGTTTAAGTTTGTTCCACCTGAGCGAGTCTGACCACAAGTTGATGGATCGCGGGAAAAGAGCAGGAATAGGCTTTTGGAGGCTACAGTCCAAGCCATGTCTTCCAATGGTGCGACTGCTGTCGGCATCCACAGATTATCCAATTTGAATAAATGATTCAAGGACAACTGCGATACGGATATCTCTTATTATTGATCTACATAGCGCATTGATGTGAATCACACTGCTGCTCTCTCATTTAGCTATTTGCGCCTTACGGATTGTGGTTGTTTTGGATGGCTGTTCACAAATCTAAATGTGTATTTGAACCCAATAATGGTTCAATTCAAGATGTTTAAGCTGCCTATCAATCATTGTTTTTGAAACCAGTGGACAGCAAGTAAAACATGTGCTCTTGGGGTCATGCTCAGGTAAAACAATTTGGCTAATCTATACTTCCACATTTCCAAGTCCTGTTCTTGAAGATCAAGGAACATAACATTTATTGGAATGACTAAAATTCTGGTAGACTTAGGTTTTTAATGTAAATCGTATAATTATATGTAGTAGAGAGCGATGGGTTAGAAGAAGCCTACATAACCAACCCATAAAGTAAAATGTAACATCCATATACGGCCAGCTATGTAAACTTTATTATTAATTTATCCTGCAATAGATGTCGTTAAAGGGAAAGTAATCGGAATGTAATCAGATTACGTTACTGAGTTTGGATAATCCAAAAGTTCGTTACTGATTAGAATTTTGGACAGGTAACTTGTAACTGTAACAGCTTACATTTAGAAAGTAACCTACCCAACCCTGCTGAAAGTAATGTCTTGCTATTTGCTGAGCCCACTATAAGCTTCTGTGTTTGTGTGCTGCTTCAGAGCTGCTACTGTGTGTCTTGTTTGGCACACAGAGTTTTCATCTCAGTGTATTTTGTTCTGTGAAAGTATAAAAGTTGAGACAGTAATGCCTTCCTCAGATGTCCAGACATGTATCCCATCCATGACATTAGAGGGCCACCGTTTGGCCGTGTGATGAATTGCACTACAGTCCTATTGCTTCTGACAATACTGTCTGTTTGCATACTTATTTTTTTATGATTTACAGTAATGTTCATAATTTCCTGTTATATTTCCATTGTATTGTTGTTTAGTCAGACAGTAATTGTGGATTATTAATAATAGGCTACTGTTCTTACTATTTGTAATTGCAGAAATGTGTTGTGAACCGTTGCTGTGAATCCTAGTGCTGCCAACCCAGTCCTTGGCTGTGTCAATAAGTAGTTAGTACTCTCTCATTTCTCTTCAGATTGCATAAAACTTTTGCCCTGGATTAGTGATCAAGCTATCATTTACCGAATCCTGGCCTAAGTGACTGCAGAAGTTTTTCACAACCTTTTTCCACATTTTGTTAGGTTACAGACTGAATTTAAAATGTATTAAATAGAGATATTTTTGTCACTAGCCTACACACAATACTCCATAATGTCAAAGTAAAGTAGAAGTATGTTTTTCGAAATTTTTATAAATTTAAATACATACTAAAACCTGAAATGTCTTCAGTCAATAAGTATTCAACCCCTTTGTTACGGAGTGTAAATAGATTCAGCAGTAAAAATGTGCTTAATTTGCATGGACTAGTGTTTAACATGATTTTTGAATGACTACCTCATCGCTGTACCCCACACATAGAATTAGCTGCAAGGTCTCTCAGTCAACCAGTGAATTTGAAACACAGATTCAGCCACAAAGACCAGTGTGGTTTTTCAATGCCTTGCAAAGGACACCTATTTGTATATGGGTAAAAAAATTGAATAGCCTTGAGCATGGTGAAGTTACTAATCACACTTTGGATGGTGTATTAATACACAGAGTCACTACAAAGGTACAGGAGTCCATCCTTTATCTTGTTATTTATTTTATTTAACCTTTATTTAACTAGGCAAGTGAGTTAAGAATACATTCTTATTTACAATGTGGGCCTACCTACAGGGTCAGCCCCTGGAGCAAATTAGAGTTAAGTGCCTTGCTCAAGGACACATGTTGGCTCAGGTATTCAAACCATCAACCTTTCGGTTACTGGCCGAACTCTCTAACCGCTAGGCTACGTTCCTAACTCAGTTGCCGGAGAGGAAGGATTTCGCTCAGTGATTTCACCATGAGGCCAATGGTGACTGTAAAGCAGTTACATCTCATGGCTGTGATAGTATAAACTACAACATTGTAGTTACTCCGCAATACTAACCTAAATGACAGAGTAAAAAGAAGGAAGCCTGAACAGAATACAAATATTCCAAATCATGCATCCTGTTTGCATCAAGTCACTAAATGTCACGTGTTGGTATTTGGAGAGACCAAGGCGCAGCGCAGTAATAGTTAGACATTTTATTTATATGGACAAATTCCAAAAATGCCGAACTAACAAAACAAAGCACGATAACAAAACGTTGAATCACAAACATTCTTACAAACAAAAAAACGTAATACAACCGTGAACACACTTACTTGAACGTGACTGGAGATATAATGACCCACACCTAGGTGGGACATACAAATGTACATACAGTGGGGAGAACAAGTATTTGATACACTGCCGATTTTGCAGGTTTTCCTGTAATTTTTATCATAGGTACTCTTCAACTGTGAGTGACGGAATCTAAAACAAAAATCCAGAAAATCACATTGTATGATTTTTAAGTAATTAATTTGCATTTTATTGCATGACATAAGTATTTGATACATCAGAAAAGCAGAACTTAATATTTGGTTCAGAAACCTTTGTTTGCAATTACAGAGATCATACGTTTCCTGTAGTTCTTGACTAGGTTTGCACACACTGCAGCAGGGATTTTGGCCCATTCCTCCATACAGACCTTCTCCAGATCCTTCAGGTTTCGGGGCTGTCGCTGGGCAATACGGACTTTCAGCTCCCTCCAAAGATTTTCTATTGGGTTCAGGTCTGGAGACTGGCTAGGCCCCTCCAGGACCTTGAGATGCTTCTTACGGAGCCACTCCTTAGTTGCCCTGGCTGTGTGTTTCGGGTCGTTGTCATGCTGGAAGACCCAGCCACGACCTATCTTCAATGCTCTTACTGAGGGAAGGAGGTTGTTGGCCAAGATCTCGCTATACATGGCCCCATCCATCCTCACCTCAATACGGTGCAGTCGTCCTGTCCCCTTTGCAGAAAAGCATCCCCAAAGAAGGATGTTTCCACCTCCATGCTTCACGGTTGGGATGGTGTTCTTGGGGTTGTACTCATCCTTCTTCTTCCTCCAAACACGGCGAGTGGAGTTTAGACCAAAAAGCTCTATTTTTGTCTCATCAGACCACATGACCTTCTCCCATTCCTCCTCTGGATCATCCAGATGGTCATTGGCAAACTTCAGACGGGCCTGGACATGCGCTGGCTTGAGCAGGGGGACCATGCGTGCGCTGCAGGATTTTAATCCATGACGGCGTAGTGTGTTACTAATGGTTTTCTTTGAGACTGTGGTCCCAGCTCTCTTCAGGTCATTGACCAGGTCCTGCCGTGTAGTTCTGGGCTGATCCCTCACCTTCCTCATGATCATTGATGCCCCACGAGGTGAGATCTTGCATGGTGCCCCAGACCGAGGGAGATTGACCGTCATCTTGAACTTCTTCCATTTTCTAATAATTGCGCCAACAGTTGTTGCCTTCTCACCAAGCTGCTTGTCTATTGTCCTGTAGCCCATCCCAGCCTTGTGCAGGTCTACAATTTTATCCCTGATGTCCTTACACAGCTCTCTGGTCTTGGCCATTGTGGAGAGGTTGGAGTCTGTTTGATTGAGTGTGTGGACAGGTGTCTTTTATACAGGTAACGAGTTCAAACAGGTGCAGTTAATACAGGTAATGAGTGGAGAACAGGAGGGCTTCTTAAAGAAAAACTAACAGGTCTGTGAGAGACGGAATTCTTACTGGTTGGTAGGTGATCAAATACTTATGTCATGCAATAAAATGCAAATTAATTATTAAAAAATCATACAATGTGACTTTCTGTATTTTTGTTTTAGATTCCGTCTCTCACAGTTGAAGTGTACCTATGATAAAAATTACAGACCTCTACATGCTTTGTAAGTAGGAAAACCTGCAAAATCGGCAGTGTATCAAATACTTGTTCTCCCCACTGTATGTAGGATCCCTAATTAGAGACAATGCACTGCAGCTGCCTCTAATTATGGATCCAACACAAAACCCCCAGATAGAAACATAAATATTGTCAGACTCTGACCATGTCTATATAGAGAAGCAACAGGCCAGAGCCTGACACTAAAGCAGTATGCAAAAAATGTGGCAAAGCAATTAACTTTTTCTCCTGAATACAAAGTGTGATGTTTGGGGCAAATCCAATACAACACATTACTGAGTACCACTCCCCATATTAAGGACTGTGAAGTTTTTCAGGATAAAAAATTTACGGAATGGAGCTAAGCACAGACAAATTCTAGAGGAAAACCTGGTTCAGTCTGCTTTTCACCAGACACTGGGAGATGAATTCACTTTTCAGCAGGACAATAACCTAAAACACAAGGCCTTATCTACAATGGAGTTGCTTACCAAGAAGACTGAATGTCGCTGAGTTACAGTTTTGACTTAATCTGCTTGAAAATCTATGGTAAGACTTGAAAATGGTTGTCTAGCAGTGATCAACAACCAACTTGACAGAGATTCAATAATGTTTTAAATATTGAAGATAGATTGTAGCTTCCATCAATGTAATTGTCTGCATCATTTCCAAACCCGCAAAACACCAGTCTCAACGTCAACAGTGAAGCGGCGACTCCGGGATGCTGGCCATCTAGGCAGAGTGGCAAAGAAAAAGCCATATCTTCCTCTGTCCAGTGTCTGTGTTCTTTTGCCAATCTTAATCTTTTCTTTTTATTGGCCAGTCTGAGATATGGCTTTTTCTTTGCAACTCTGCCTAGAAGGCCAGCATCCCGGAGTCGTTCTAATAGCTAACACAACATGCCATTGGAACACAGGAGTGATGGTTGCTGATAATGGCCCTCTGTACGCCTATGTAGATATTCCATTAAAAATCAGTAGTTTCCAGCTACAATAGTCATTTACAACATTACCAATGTCTACACTGTATTTCTGAATGATAGTGTATGTATGTATGTATGTATGTATGTATGTATGTATGTATGTATGTATGTATGTATGTATGTATGTATGTATGTATGTATGTATGTATGTATGTATGTATGTATGTATGTATGTATGTATGTATGTATGTATGTATGTACAGTTGAAGTCAGAAGTTTACATACACCTTAGTCAAAAACATTGAACGTTTTTCACAATTCCTGACATTTAATCCTGGTAGTAATTCCCTGTTTTAGGTCAGTTAGGATCACCACTTTATTTTAAGAATGTGAAATGTCAGAATAATAGTAGAGAGAATTATTCAAGCTTTTATTTCTTTCATCACATTCCCAGTGGGTCAGAAGTTTACATACACTCAATTAGTATTTGTTAGCATTGCCTTTAAAATGTTAACTTGGGTCAAACGTTTCAGGTAGCCTTCCACAAGCTTCCCACAATAAGTTGGGTGAATTTTGTCCCATTCCTCCTGACAGAACTGGTGTAAATGAGTCAGGTTTGTAGGCCTCCTTGCTCGCACACACTATTTCAGTTCTGCCCACAAATGTTCTATAGGATTGAGGTCAGGGCTTTGTACCCTGACTTTGTTGCCCTTAAGCCATTTTGCCACAACTTTGGAAGTATGCTTGGGGTCATTGTCCATTTGGAAGACACATTTGCGTCTAAGCTTTACCTTCCTGACTGATGTCTTGAGATTTTGCTTCAATATATCCACATAATTTTCCTTCCTCATGATGCCATTTATTTTGTGAAGTGCACCAGTCCCTCCTGCAGCAATGCACCCCCATAACATTATGCTGCCATCCCCGTACTTCAAGGTTGGGATGGTGTTCTTCGGCTTGCAAGCTTCCCCCTTTTTCCTCCAAACATAACAATGGTTATTATGACCAAACCTTTCTATTTTTGTTTCATCAGACCAGAGGACTTTCCTCCAAAAATTACGATCTTTGTCCCCATGTGCAGTTGAAAACCGTAGTCTGGCTTTTTTATGGCGGTTTTGGAGCAGTGGCTTCTTCCTTGCTGAGCGGCCTTTCAGGTTATGTCGATATAGGACTCGTTTTACTGTGGATATAGATACTTTTGTACCCGTTTCCTCCAGCATCTTCACAAAAGTCCTTTGCTGTTCCTCCAGCATCTTCACAAGGTTGATTTTCACTTCTCCTTCCTGAGAGGTATGATGGCTGCGTGGTCCCATGGTGTTTATACTTGCATACCACTGATTGTACAGATGAACGTGGTACCTTCTGAGGTCTTGGCTGATTTCTATTGATTTTCCCATGATGTCGAGCAAAGAGGCACTGAGTTTGAAGGTAGGCCTTGAAATACATCAACAGGTACACCTCCAATTGACTGTCAATTAGCCTATCAGAAGCTTCTAAAGCCATAACATCATTTTCTGGAATTTCCCAAGCTGTTTAAAGGCACAGTCAACTTAGTGTATGTAAACTTCTGACCCACTGGAATTGTGAAATAGTGAATTCTAAGTGAAATAATCTGTCTGTAAACAATTTTTGGAAGCATTAATTGTATCATGCACAAAGTAGATGTCCTAACCGACTTGCCAAAACTATAGTTTGTTAACATGAAATCTGTGGAGTGGTTTAAAAATGAGTTTTAATGACTTCAACCTAAGTCTATGTAAACTTCCGACTTCAACTGTGCATATATATATTTGTATATTATATATATACAGTTGTGTGTATATATATATATATATATATATATATATATATATATATATATATACATATATATATATATACAGCGGGTGAAATAAGTATTGAACACGTCACCATTTTTCTCAATAAATATATTTCCAAAGGTGCTATTGAATTTTCACCAGATGGTGGTAACAACCCAAGTAATCCATACATACAAAGAAATCAAAACAAATAAGTTCAGAAATTAAGTTATGTGTAATAATGTGAAATGACACAGGGAAAAAGTATTGAACACACTTACTGATATTTATGTAATACTTTGTACAAAAGCCTTTGTTGGTAATGACAGCTTCAAGACGCTCCACACAAACAGTCTTCAAATCTTGAAGGTTCCGTGGGCCTCTTCTATGAATCTTGATCTTCAGTTCTTTCCATAGATTTTCAATGGGATTTAAGTCAGGTGATTGGCTGGGCCATTCTAGCAGCTTTATTTTCTTTCTATGAAACCAATTGAGAGTTTCCTTGGCTGTGTGTTTGGGATCATTGTCTTGCTGAAATGTCCACCCCTGTTTCATCTTCATCATCCTGGTAGATGGCAGCAGAGTTTTGTCAAGAATGTCTCGGTAAATTTGCCCATTCATCCTTCCTTCAATTATGTGAAGTTTGCCAGTACCATTTGCTGAAAAGCAGTCCCACACCATGATGTTCCCACCTCCAAACTTCACTGTTGGTATGGTGCTTTTAGGGTGATGTGCAGTGCCATTTCTCCTCCAAACATGGTGTGTATTATGACATCCAAACAGTTCAATTTTGCTCTCATCTGACCACACTATATTCACCCAGTATTTCACTGGCTTTTCCAAATGTTGTGCAGCAAACTTTAAACAAGCTTCAACATGCTTTCTTTTCAGCAATGGAGTCTTGCGTGGTGAGCGTGCATACAGGCCATGGCGGTGGAGTGCATTACTTACTGTTTTCTTTGAGACAACAGTAACTGTTAATTGCAGGTCTTTTTGAAGCTCTCCACAAGCGGTCCTTGGCTCTTGGACAACTCTTCTGATTATTCTTTTCACTCCTCTGTCAGAAATCTTGCGAGGAGCACCTGGTCGAGGCAAATTTATGGGGAAATGATTGTCTTTCCACTTCCGTATTATGGCCCCAACAGTGCTCACTGGAACATTCAGAAGCTTAGAAATGCGCCTATAACCAATGCCATCATTATGTTTTGCAACAATTAGGTTGCGAAGGTCTTGAGACAGCTCTTTGCTTTTACCCATCATGAGATGTGTCTTGTGTGACACCTTGGCAATGAGACCTTTTTGTAGGCCATCAGTTGGGACTGAACCAGCTGATATTAATTTGCACTGACAGGGGGCTGGATTTCTTTTTAATTACTGATAGTTTTCAGCTGTTGTCTTGGCTTTCCATGCCTTTTTGCACTTCCCTTTCTTCATGTGTTCAATACTTTTTCCCTGTGTCATTTCACATTATTACACATAACTTAATTTCTGAACTTATTTGTTTTGTTTTGTATGTATGGATTACTTGGGTTGTTACCAACATCTGGTGAACATTTCATGTCAATAGCACCTTTGGAAATATATTTTCTGAGAAAAATGGTGACGTGTTTAATACTTATTTCACCCGCTGTACCAGTCAAAAGTCTGGACACACCTACTCATTCCAGTGTTTTTCCTTATTTTTGCTATTTTCTACGTTGTATAAAATAACACATATGGAATCATGTAGTAACCAACAAACAAATAAAAATATATCTTATATATCTTATATTTGAGATTCTTCAAAGTATCCACCCTTTGCCTTGATGACAGCTTTCCACACTTGGCATTGTCTCAAATTTATATAGCACAATTCAGACCTGGATGCAATACAACAATGTGCTTTACAGGAAAATGAATGAAAACAATAAAAAGACCACGAGACAATCAAAGGCTGTCATTGTAAATAAGAATTTGTTCTTAACTGACTTGCCTAGTTAAATAATGGTTAAATAAAAAATAAAAATAAAATAATTGGAGGATATAGATAACAGCCATGGGAGTTCAAACAGTAAAAGCACAGTACAAGTGAGGACTGCAGAGACTAATTCATGGTAAAAGTGGAAATGTAATAAAAAATATTGTATATATAAAATATAAATGACTTATAACACCCATGGAAAAGGAAAGCTAAAAAGGTAGGTTTTAAGATACATTTTATAAAATGTATACAATTCCGTCCCCCCTCAGGTTCCATGGCAGGCTGTCTCAGAGGCTGGGGCAGGCCCCCAGTGTCCGGTCTGGATCGTGAATTTACTAGCTCTGCTGGTCGGCTACTGCATAGCAACCTAGTATAACCATAGCCGCGGGAAGTAGGGATGATGAGAGTGCTGCAGCGCCCCTGATAAATCACAAATTATAATCTTTTGCCCTCAACCAAATCAGTGCACTAGGCCTTTATTACTCCTGTATGAGCGAAGAAAAACTTGTCAACAGAGCCCTGGTCTGCCCTAGAAATACTACTTAAATCACAAACCAGAATGGCCACACTTTAGACGCCTGTTTTGATCTCTAAAACGTTTTTTTTTATGATAAAGTTTGATCTCCATGGTTAATTATTTAAATGTTCAATACAAATCGAGATATCTAATTAAATAGTCATCCATTCAGACTAATCAGACAACTACATTTGACGTCACACAGGACCCCATACTGACACAGACCAACATTGTTCCAGTGCTTTTCATCGGCAGGTTTATAAGCATCATTTACTTCTAAAAATACTTCTTTGTTTTTAGAATATTGGTTCTGAAATAATATCCTATTGGTGAGCCAACTTGTAAATGCAGGTTATTTTTACTTAGTTATATCTTTACAAGATCCCTGTAACACCTAAAGATTTTGCAATTGTTTTAGGTGTCAAGACCTGACCCTCAGAACCTACCTTCCATTAACCCTGTTGACTCATCAGTAGGAAAGATTTGTTTCTCTTTTGGTCCATTCAACAACAATAGAGCTATATGAACCTTGTTTCAGCTGGATGTTGTATCTATACCTTACGTCATGCCTTATTGAAATGGTTTTATTGATAATATCTGTTGGGGAAACATTTGGATGTTGCCACACACTTGTTAAAAACATTAAGGACGTTTCTTTTAAAATTATTCATAAATATTATCCTGCCAACCACTATATGAAGAAGTTTAAGAAAAACATAATGACACAACGACAGATATAGGGGACCCAAAAGCGGACACGGAGGCAGAGATATGATTGACTGTTTAATAGAAAATATAGGGCGAGACAGGTTCGTAGTCAAGGACAGGCAATGTTCGTAACAGGGAGTCTGAATGGCAGTCGTCCAATAAGGGGAGTCAGGCTCGTAGTCGTAGTTCAGGCAGCGTTCGGTACCGGGAATCAGAAGACTGGCAGTGCAGAGGAGTAGACAGGCTCGTAATCCGTAATGCAGGCAGAGTTCGTTTGGCAGCAGATCAGATGGTCGAAGGCACATGAGGGGGCTAGACAGGAACGTAATCCAACAGGCAGGTAGAGGTCCAAATACCGGGAAACAGACTGGCAGAGTTACTAATACAAGGGAGTGCTGGAAACGACTGACTAAGCAAGACGATCTGGCAAATGCCAACAGCACCCAAGATGCTAAATACACAAACTGATTAATGATGGTGATAGGGTGCACCTGGTGTGGGGAGGGGACAAACACAGACAGGTGAAACATATCAGGACATGACAGTACCCCTCCCCCTACGGGCGCCACCTGGCGACCGACCCGGGTGCATACCTGGCTGACCGGGATGCCGGCGATGAAAGTCGGCGATGAGCTCCGGGTCGAGGATGTCCCTGGTAGAGACCCAAGACCGCTCCTCCGGCCCGTAGCCCTCCCAGTCAACCAGGTACTGGAAACCCCGGCCCCGGGGACGGACTCTCAGGAGGCGACGCACCGTCCATGCAGGTTGGTTGTCAATAACCCGAGGAGGAGGGGCAGGCCTGGGAACAGGAGACAAAGGACAGTGAGATACAGGTTTTACACGGGACACATGAAAGGTAGGATTAATGCGGAGGGACCGGGGCAACATGAGGCGTATAGCTGATCGATTGATAACCCGGGAGATCTGATAAGGGCCGATGTATCGGGATGAAAGCTTGCGACTTTCCACCCGAAGGGGCAGATCTCGGGTGGACAGCCACACCCTCTGGCCAACACGGTAGTGGGGAGCCTGGGTCCTGCGACGGTCGGCCTGCCGTCGATACCTGGTATTTGTCCGTAGTAGAACAGCCCGGGCCTTTCTCCAGGTCCGACGGCAGCGCCTGACAAACAACTGGGCCGACGGGACGCCAACCTCCTCTTCCTGCTCCGGAAACAGCGGAGGCTGGTATCCCAAGGAGCACTCGAAGGGCGAAAGCCCAGTAGCGGAGGAAGGCAGGGTGTTGCGGGCATATTCCACCCAAACGAGTTGCCGGCTCCAGGTGGTGGGATTGTCCGAAACCAGGCAACGTAGCACCGTTTCTAGGTCTTGATTGGCCCGCTCTGATTGGCCGTTAGACTCTGGGTGGAATCCTGAGGACAGGCTGATAGAAGAGCCAATAAGGGTGCAGAAAGCCCTCCAGAACTGGGAAGTGAACTGAGGACCCCGGTCGGAGACGATGTCAATGGGTAATCCGTGGATCCGGAAAACGTGCTGTACCATCAATTGGGCAGTCTCCTTGGCCGATGGCAACTTAGGCAGGGGGATAAAGTGTGCCGCCTTCGAAAATCGGTCTACTACGGTGAGGATGGCGGTATTGCCGTCGGATAGTGGCAGACCTGTGACAAAGTCCAGGGAGAGATGTGACCATGGACGATGAGGGACAGGGAGAGGCTGCAGGAGACCAGCTGGGGCCTGGCGGGACGTCTTGCTTCGGTTGCACACCATGCAGGCCGAGACAAAGGAGGGGACATCCACCCCCATGGTGGGCCACCAAAATCGTCGCCGTATAAACGCCAGGGTCCGACGAGCGCCGGGGTGGCAGGTCAATCTCGACGAATGACCCCATTCCAGGACTCGGGATCGAACAGGGTCAGGTACGAACAGGCAGCCCGGCGGACCCCCTCCTGGGTCAGGGCTCAACTGTTGCGCATTACGCACAGCCTCTTCAACGCCCCAGACCAAGGACGTGGCCAGACAAGAGACAGGGAGAATGCGTTCATTTCCTTGGACCGTAGCAGTAGGGCTGAACACACGGGAGAGGGCGTCTGGTTTTGTATTCTTTGAGCCAGGCCGATAAGACAGGGTGAAATCAAAACGAGTAAAAAACAGAGCCCACCTGGCTTGTCGGGCATTGAGTCTCCTGGCTGAGCGTAGGTACTCAAGATTCTTGTGGTCTGTCCACACAATAAATGGTTGTTCCGCCCCCTCCAGCCAATGTCTCCACTCCTCCAATGCCGTCTTGACCGCCAGCAATTCCCGGTTGCCGACGTCATAATTTACTTCAGCAGGTGTCAGACGACGGGAGAGGAATGCACATGGATGCAGCTTCTGATCGTTGTCTGACCTTTGCGACAACACAGCCCCCACGCCGATATTGGAGGCATCTACCTCCACTACAAATTGCCGGGCTGGGTCTGGGTGAATCAAAATGGGGGCTGACGTGAAGCGCTGTTTGAGGGCAGTGAAGGCCTGGGCTGCTTGGGGTGACCACACAAAGCTCACTTTAGTTGAGGTCAGGGCAGTGAGTGGAGCCGCCAAAATGCTGTAATTTCGGATGAACCGTCGATAAAAATTGGCAAACCCCAGGAAGCGTTGCAGATCCAGGCGTGAAGAGGGCTGTGGCCAATCAGTGACGGCTTGGATCTTGCCAGGATCCATCCGGATGCTACCCGCGGCCACTATGTAACCCAGGAAAGGAATGACAGAGCGATGGAACTCGCACTTCTCTGCTTTTACAAACAGCTGATTTTCTAATAAACGCTGGAGAACCTGTCGTACATGTGCTGTGTGTTCCTGGGCAGAGTGGGAGAATATCAAAATGTCATCCAGATACACGAAGACAAAACGATTAATCATGTCCCGGAGCACATCGTTAACCAGAACCTGGAAGACAGCGGGAGCGTTAGTCAGCCCAAATGGCATCACCAGGTATTCGTAGTGTCCACTAGCCGTGTTGAACGCCGTCTTCCATTCATCCCCTTCTCGTATCCGTACCAGGTGGTATGCATTTCGGAGGTCCAGTTTAGAGAAGATCGTGGCTCCCTGGAGCAGTTCAAACGCGGAGGCCAGCAGAGGGAGTGGATAACGATTCTTCACCGTGATGTCATTAAGACCCCGGTAGTCAATGCATGGGCGAAGAGTCTTATCCTTTTTGGCAACGAAGAAAAACCCTGCACCAGCAGAAGAGGAAGAAGGCCGAATAATCCCAGCCCTGAGGGAGGCCTCTACATAATCTGCCATGGCCCTCGTCTCCGGACCGGACAAGGAGTACAGACGTCCACGGGGGGGTGATGTGCCTGGATGGAGGTCTATGGCACAGTCGTATGGCCGATGAGGAGGTAGCGAGGTAGCCCGAGACTTATTGAAAACCTCCCTTAGATCCCAGTATTCGGAGGGGACAGATGACAAATCGATGTCCGCCGTGGCCTGTGAAACCTGTCTGGTAAGAACATGAGGTGCAGCTCTCAGACAATGAGCAAGGCAAAAGGGGCTCCAGTTTGTAACAGAACCGGTAATCCAATCAATGTGAGGGTTGTGTTTAACAAGCCAAGAATGGCCTAACACAATAGGAGCGTTAGGGGAGTGTAAGGGCAGGAACTGGATCTCCTCCCTGTGGTTGCCAGACAGGATCAGAGTAACGGGCACCGATATCTGGGACACCCGCCCAATAGAACGACCGTCCAGGGCTGTGGCCTCGATGGGTGTGCTTAGAGGGCGTGAAGGAATGCCTAATTTGACCAGAAGGGAGTTATCAATAAAACAGTCGTCAGCTCCTGAATCCATAAGGACATTTACTTTAAGGGTTTGGGAATTCCAAATAATAGTGGCAGGAAAAGGAAAACGAACCGGGGGTACCCATGGGGTTTTAGTTTGACTCACCCGTATTCCTGCAGTTACTGATGAGCCCGCCCTTTTTAAAGGACAACCGGCTGCATAATGTCCTTTCTCCCCACAGTAGAGGCAGCTGCGACTGTCTATCCTGCGTCGACGTTCCTCGGGCGTCAGCTGTGCCCTCCTTATTTGCATGGGTTCAGATGTAAGGACCTCGGACGCCCTCAGTGGTTCCCGGAAGAATTCGGGTGGTTCCGGCAGTCCCGGTGACGCTCTACCACCCGGTCCGCCGAAATGCGGAAGTGCCTGAGCAGGACGACGATTTTCTCTCTCCCGATTTCGTTCCTGAAGTCTACTTCCTATACGCATGGCAATGGAGATGAGGCTGTCTAAACTGGGAGGCACCTCTCGGGCAGCGAGTTCATCTTTGATGGGATCACATAATCCGTCATAGAAGGCGTCGAGCAGAGCCTCGGAATTCCATGAGCACTCCGCTGCCAGAGTACGGAATTTAATTGAGTAATCCGACACGCTGCTAGTCCCCTGTTTTAGATGTAGCAGCTGACGTGCCGCTTCTCTTCCGGATACTGGAGCATCAAAAACTTTTTTTACCTCCGTAGTGAACGCTGCTAGACTGAAACTAACGGGAAGCTGCTGGTCCCATATCGGCGTAGCCCATGCCAGGGCTCGCCCCGTCATCATGGTTATCATATAGGCGACCCGTGACTTCTCTGTGGGAAAAGAGGATGGCTGCAGTTCGAAGATACGCGAACACTGGGACAAGAAAGGACGACAATAACTTGAATCACCAGAGAACCGTTCGGGGGCAGGTAAGTGCGGCTCTCTAAGGGATACCGGGGAAGGTGTTGGGTTGCTGGGTATAGGTGGGACAGGAGACGGGAGGGAAGCGCTCTGTGCCGGTAGTGCCAGTGTTAATCTCTCCAAGTGTTGGAGTAGACATTCGGTGGCTCGCTGCTGGTTCTCTCTCTGCTCACGGAGCTCTTCTGTTATTGACCGTAGCACCTCCTCGTGTCGATCCACAACAACCCCTTGGTGGGCTATCGCGTTTTGTAGATGTGTCAACTCCGCTGGGTCCGTCATGGCCAGATCGTTCTGACACAACGACAGATATAGGGGACCCAAAAGCGGACACGGAGGCAGAGATATGATTGACTGTTTAATAGAAAATATAGGGCGAGACAGGTTCGTAGTCAAGGACAGGCAATGTTCGTAACAGGGAGTCTGAATGGCAGTCGTCCAATAAGGGGAGTCAGGCTCGTAGTCGTAGTTCAGGCAGCGTTCGGTACCGGGAATCAGAAGACTGGCAGTGCAGAGGAGTAGACAGGCTCGTAATCCGTAATGCAGGCAGAGTTCGTTTGGCAGCAGATCAGATGGTCGAAGGCACATGAGGGGGCTAGACAGGAACGTAATCCAACAGGCAGGTAGAGGTCCAAATACCGGGAAACAGACTGGCAGAGTTACTAATACAAGGGAGTGCTGGAAACGACTGACTAAGCAAGACGATCTGGCAAATGCCAACAGCACCCAAGATGCTAAATACACAAACTGATTAATGATGGTGATAGGGTGCACCTGGTGTGGGGAGGGGACAAACACAGACAGGTGAAACATATCAGGACATGACACATAAACTCAAACTACCTTTTGTAATGACTACCCAGAAACGGTGTTGCATCTTTTTTGGCATTGTATTCATGCAAGGAAGCTGTGGCAAGACATCAGTAGATTTATAATTGAACACATTTATGAAGATTTTACACTATTGTGGATAAACGTACTGCTTGGATTATTTACCTACGATAGAAATAAGTTGGAACAATTGTATGTAACTAATTTAATTATCTTTTGGCCAAAATACATATCCACAAATGTAAATTTACAAACAAAACACAACATTTTCTTACCTTACAAAAATAAATGGAACTATGTTTTAAGACAATGAAATACTAACAATTATAAGTGTGTGTATGTCCCTTAAGGTCCTTGTGTAATGTGATATTGTACCCCCTAGCTAAATTGTTCTTTCTGTATCCTTTGTATATTCTTGTGTTCCCCCATGTACTTTCTGTATTGATTTGTTGTTAATAATTAAAAAAAAATAAAAAAAATAATAATAATGTGTAAAAAATAATGAGCGGAGCAACAACCGCTCAGCCGCAAAGTGGGGGGCTACACAAGCTCACAGAACGGGACCGCCAAGTGCTGAAGCGCGTAAAAATTGTCTGTCATCGATTGCAACACTCACTACCAAGTTCCAAAATGCCTCTGAAAGCAACGTCAACACAATAACTGCTCGTTGAGAGCTTCATGAAAGGGTTTTTCATGGCCGAGCAGCCGCACAGATCACCGTTGGACTCTGGAGCAGTGGTAACGCGTTCTCTGGAGTGAGGAATCACGCTTCACCATCTGGCAGTCCGACGGATTAATCTAGGTTTGGTGGATGCCAGGAGAACGCCTCCTGCCCGAATGCATAGACTGTAAAACCAATATGTATGAAAATACCCTCAGAAAAATGGTGGTATTTTGTACTGTTGCCTCATATGAAACATTTGATTTAAAATCCAAAATGCTGGAGTATAGTGCCCAAATTTAAACATTTAGCTTCACTGTCCAAATAAATATGAAGGGGAGTGTATTGATTTTTTTATTGAGAGAATGGGTTTCGTAGTGTATGGTTTGTCGAGATCGGTGTGAAAGAACTTGACTGGCCTTCACAGAGCCCTGATCTCAACCTCATCAAACACCTTTGGGATGAATTGGAACGCTGACTAAGAGCCAGGCCAAATCGCCCAACATCAGTGCCCATGATTTTGGAATGAGATGTTCGACAAACAGGTGTCCACATACTTTTGGACATGTAGTTTACCTTAAAAGCATATCATGTATTGGGGTGCACGGTCGTAAAGTGATTTAAAGACCAATAGAAGAATCTTAAAATCTAGTGTAGTGTGTGCTCTCCATCTGGTCTTGGTCAATTCCTGTGCTGTTGCATTCTGTATGTTTTGTAGTTGACCAATGGCTTTTTTGTTAGTGGGGCTAAAGTCCTCTGGTGACACAGAAATGTAAAGTTGTGTATTGGCCGCATAGCTGTGCTTTTTGATAACGCTGCCAAAGGGCAACATATATAAACTAAACAGAACCGGACCCAATATTGAACCTTTTGGAATGCCACATGTGATATATTTTTTCTCCTAGTTACAAAAAACTCTTGACCGGTTAAATAGGTCCTAAACCAGTTAAGAACTGGACCAGAGAAGCCAACCCACTTCTCATGGTCAACAGTATCAAATGCTGCACTCAATTCCAAGAGTACAAGGACAGAGAACTTTTTGACATCTGTGTTGATACTAAGATAATTTCCCACTTTAACCAGGGCCATCTCTGTGCTATGGTGGGCACAAAATCCAGATTGGAATTTCAAAGAAATACAGTTGGCACTTAAGTAATTTAGCTGTTTGAAAACACATTTCTGCAGAATCGAGAAGGCAGGTAGAAGGCTTAAGTTGTGATATTATTATTATTATTAAGTATTATTATTATCCAACAAGTTTGTAGTAACAAGCTTGATGTTGTCATTGTTTGCTAGGAATATGGGACCAAATAGTAAACATTTGACTACTTTCATACACTATAAGTGAATTTGTCCAAATACTTAACTTCTTCAAATGGGGGGACTATATACATAAAGTGGGGGAGAACAGGGATGGAAGTAACACTTTAGTTTTTTTCCTATTTACTCAGAGATTGATAGGGCTAAAGCCACCATATTTTATTATAAACAACTTATACATGTACTCTACCATTAGCAACTGTAATTACATTTTTAGGTTAAAGGACTGAATGAAATGAAATAGACTACTGCAGAGTAAAATGGGTTATTATGGAAATTCCTAAATTGAGAAATTTAGCAGATTTCAATAATCAGACACAAAGCAAACATGTTAAGGGATGTATGATTGGAAACTAATTTATGTGAAAATGAATAGAGGACAAATTACAATAGAGACCACAGGACCAGTTTACAAGTTTTAATACTGTTCTGGATTACTACTGTATGTCTTTGCATGTCAACAACATTGGTCTTGGCACAAATGCAGAAGACTTAAACAGAAGGTTTGTCTAGTTCCAACTCTTGGTTTTGGCTGCTTGTAAGCCTATGGAGCTTTTTATTAGGTCCAAGATGGTCAGGTTGTTGAAAAAGAGCTGCTTTATTGGCCGAGGGCCTTGGTCTGGTCCATCAGCTTGCGGAATAGGTCTTCCATCTGAGCCTGGACGTTGTCGACCAGAGGCTTGAGCTGAGCCTGCATGTTCTCAGCCAGGGGCTTCAGCTGAGCCTGCATGTTATCAGCCAGGGGTGCCAGCTGGGCCTTGATCTGCTGCAGCTGGGCCTTCCCATCCTCTAAGAAGGTCCTGTTTGGAGGGGAGTGGGTGATTTAGTGGTCCGAACACAATATAAACAAAGGTAGTGCCAAAAATGTTGTTGAAAAATAGGATCAAAACACATTGGGGTTAATGCTTTTGCAGGTCATTGGCCTTTTTAATCTAATTTTGAATGTATATTATTTTTGACCATGCATCCATTCTTTTGCATTGTTTTTGCCTGCTCACTTAATTGTTTCTTTATTGTAAATTATAAGGCGTAGAATGAGGACGACTTGTGTTTTTTCTTCACATTTTTTGTAATTAGGACTGGGTTGGAAGGGCTGGTTCTTCAAAAGATTATCAAATAATGTAATAGTTAAAAGAAGTGTCACTCACTCTGCCTGGATCTTCTGCACCAGATCTTGAGTGGTGGAGGTCAGCTGAGCTGACAGATCCTGGAAGTACTGTGCCAGCTTCTCAACCTCGGGGGACTGTGCTGCTTGGCTTCCTATGGGTAGCCAGAGGATAACGTCATTAACAGAGGCCCACATTGTACACAAACCATTTATGCCCATATACCATACAACAGCCAGCACATACAAGACCCTCTACACATACAGCATTTTAAAACACAAGATTTATAAATAAAGCCACCAATTCTGCAATATAACATTTCCATATCTTGTGTATTGATTGTGTATTTAATTCCGAATGCTACCACAGGGGAGAAAGTAGCGATAGAGTGCACCTTTCAGATATGAAGAACTTTCTCTTACCATGTGCCAGAGCAAGCACGACAACAAGGGCTGCAAGAGAGAACTTCATGGCTGCTGAGTAAGGCACCTAAGGAGAGAAGAGAGTGGTAGGATTAGCTTGACCCCATAGGTCTGTGGAGGCGTGTTTTGATCACTGGATGGCAGTGGTGTAAATTAACTAAGTAAAATTACTTTGAAGTACTACTTCAGTCGTTTTTTGCTGTATTTGTACTTTAATTTACTATTTATATTTTTGACAACTTTTATTTTTACTTCACTACATTCCTAAAGAAAATATGTAAGTTTTAATCTCATGCATTATCCCTGACAAGCAAAGTACTTGTTACGTTTTGAGTGCTCAGGCAGGACAGCAATATGGTACATACTGCGTTTGTAAGTTATGTCTGTGTGTGGGAGTGTGCCCCTGGCTGTCCGTAAATTTTAAAAAATATATAAGGAATTTGTGGCATTTACTTACTACTTGAACTCAAGTATGACAAAGTATTACTTTTTCCACCACTGTACTTAAGAACATTTAAAACCAGATACATCTATACTTTTACTCAAGTAGTATTTGACTGGTTGACTTTTGTTTTTTTTCTATTAAGGTATCTTTACTTTTACTCAAGTATGACAATTGAGTACTTTTTCCACCACTGCCGGATAGTAGGATGGCTTTCTCTAAAGCATTTTTGTGGTTTCAAAGTTTTTCTCTTTGCATAACAAATAAGTTCACTCAGTGGCAGATTTCAGATCAGTTCAATTTAACTCAGTTAATTCAAGAAGATTTCAAATCATAATAAATTGTCTGAATAGTAATATAGTTTGCCAAATGCCCATACCCCTGACTCCCTAGGCAATTGCAACTTCTGCCTTTGTGAGCGAATTTAGAATGGAATCTTCATTTGCCTTTCTAAATTCACTGAGAGGAATCATCTTGATTCATATCAACAGTTTACATCTTGGAAAAACCATAATGAAACATCTATCAAGCACTCTAAATATCACTCTCTAAACTGCTGCTTATAGCCATACTGTTTAAATGAGCAGCTTACAATGTGGTTGGGAAGGGATGTCCCTCTATAATTGAATGCCCATCAGTTATTTAATTTTTACAGATACCTGACTCACTCACTGCTAAACAACATATTGCAAGAAAACCAAACATTTTACCACATCAAACATAACAGAGTTCCTTGGCAGAGAAAGAGACGGAACCACTCACCTGAGTTGCAGGACAGTTTAGATCGGATGGTATCTTTCCTTGGGCCTCCCAAAGGTCTTATAGTCCTTTGGGAATGATACAGCCCACCTTAGACGCAGACCCATTGGCTGCGTCGACTGGAGTACTGGACTATCATTGGATGTTTGTGCTAGCACGTGACTGCAGGCTGACCCTTGCTGCTCAGCTTGCCACCAAGTCAAGCCACTCTAAAGTCCAAGAGTTCCCCTCCTGCGTAGAAGTGCTGATTGCTCAAACGCAGTAGGTGTCTTATCAAAGCATCTGATTAAAGAAAACATACACAGGACATTTCATCACGAGAAACAACAGAACAGAGAGAATCACAACCAAGCTGTTAAAACACAACAAGAATTGCGATAGTACAGAAACATGGCAGCTACAGTACCGTCCAGGGTTCAAGACTCAGTTCAGCTGTTTCTGACTGGCCGTGTAAATGTACATGTTAACTGTTTGTTTTCTGTTCTATTTCATGTGAATTGGTTTAAACGAGGTCATCTATGAATACACAGATACATTTTCTAAATGTTCCCATATTGAATAAATCAAAGTAAATCGATCAAATACATTGGTAATAAATATAAATTGGTAATAGTACAGTAAATGTAAATATTACTTATCGTTGAAGTTCCAAGCCATGGAATATATTAGTCATAGAAATGGTGTGCAGTATGAGATGAGATATAGAAAGTTTGTTACCTTCTATCGAATATGAAGGATGACATTTAGGGATGTTTTGGGAAAATGTTACCCACAGTAGAGGCTTTGCAGGGTAAAATATGACATATTTTTAACAACTGCAACATGAATGAAGAAAAGTCCCAGAAACCTGAGTTATGTACAAATATACACTATATACTTAGACCTAATATTGCATACTTAATATTTGTATCGGTTTACACTCAGAGAGGAGTGTAATAATTGGGTACAAATGTTGAGTATAACACCATCAGGAATTTCAAATCAAAACTACATGTAGTTTTTCTACAATTTACATATGTATAACTATACATTTTATATTAGCATACACTGAGTATACCAAACATTAGGAACACCTTTCTAATATATTGAGTTTCACCTGGATTCAACTTGTCAGTCTATGTCATGGAAAGAGCAGGTTTTCTTAATGTTTGTTTTTCATAAATATAGCAGTTGGTAAAATTAGGTCAGAATTCTCTAGTTATCAAGGGAGGAATTTCTCCACAAACATTTCTAAGTAACATTTGTAGGGAAATAACTTTTGCAGTGCTATAGTTCATTCATACACATTCCATGCACAACATCATCAGAGGCTAACACAGGGATAAGATTCTCATGACAAAGCAACCAGATAGCTGAGCAATTTACACACAAACACTCCCTGCATTCCTCGGTGAAAGGCAGAGTGTCTCAAAAGATTAGCTGCGTTTGCATGTAACCTGGGGCCACATGTATCCAGCGTCTTAGAGTAGGAGAGCTGATTTACATTGCATTATAACTAGCGCTGATTGAATTGAATCCTACCCTTAAACATGTTTTAAAGCTATAGTGTTTGTTTATAATTATATTGTTTGAAACAAAAGTATACACCTCACTCACATGGTTATGGGCTTAAAAAAAAGAAGACACCTGTGCCATGTCAGATATAGAGTTGAAATGTATTACATTTTGAATTTGCAATAGTACACTTTATATAAATCACAGAAGATGTATATAACAATGTTTGACATAGAAACACCAGATAGTTTAAAAAAATGTTTATTCATTATACAATTATGAAAAGTATTTATAATATTCCACCCATGAGGCCACTAGATGGCGATTTGGTCATTTGCCTGCAGGAAATGGCTGTAGAGAGTTGAGCTACCATGAGGCAAATCTTCAATTCACCTTAGCATATATTCAAAAAGTATCTGAAACTCTATTGTAGGGATGCAACACCATTCTTCCAAGAGAAATTCCATAATTTGGTGTTTTGTTGATGGAGGAAAACGCTGTCTTAGGCGCCACTCCAGAATCTCATATGTGTTCAATTGGGTTTAGATCTGGTGACTGGGACAGCCATGGCATATGGTTTACATCATTGCCATTCTCATTAAACCATTCAGTGACAATATAATGGCCTGCCCAGCATTTTTATACATGATGTTATCTTCTTATGTAAATTGTAAAGAATCTTAAGTAACATTAAAGGCACAATCTGAGATTTTACTTGCTCCTCCAATTGATATATACCCACTGATTATTGAAGACAACATTAGGATCTTACAATCATCTTCCCCATCATAATGAATACTGAATACTGAATACCCCTTGATTATTCCACATGTTGTTGTGTTGCAGCCTGAATTCAAAATTAATTAAATATGCTGTTTTTCTCCCATCTGCACAAAATACCCAATTATGACAAAGCGAAAACATGTTTTTAGAAAATGTCGCAATTATTTTTTTTTTTTAAATAGACATATTTCATATACTTACAGTAAGTATTCACATCATATACTTACAGTAAGTATTCACACCTCTAAATCAATACATGTTGGAATCACCTTTGGCCAAGTATATCCTCACAAGAAGAGAGTCACATCATGTAACCTCATTACCTAATTTGATCTGAGCACGAAGGTCAGCCTTCTTCTTAATCTACTAGGTTATAGATATACAGTGCCTAATCAGACCCTTTGGGTTTCTTCACATTTTATTGTGTTACAAAGTGGGATTAATTTTTTTGTCAACATCTACACAAAATACTCTGCAATATCAAAGTGTAAGAAAAATAAAACATGTTTAATTATTAATAAATATAATATACAGTTGAAGTCAGAAGTTTACATAAACCTTAGCGAAATACATTTAAACTCTGTTTTTCACAATTCCTGACATTAAATCCTAGTAGAAATTCCCTGTCTTAGGTCAGTTAGGATCACCACTTTATTTTAAGAATGTGAAATGTCAGAATAATAGTAGAGAGAATTATTTATTTCAGATTTTATTTCTTTCATCACATTCCCAGTGGGTCAGAGGTTTACATACACACAATTAGTATTTGGTAGCATTGCCTTTAAATTGTTTAACTTGGGTCAAACATTTCAGGTAGCCTTCCACAAGCTTCCCACAATAAGTTGGGTGAATTTTGGCCCATTCCTACTGACAGAACTGGTTTAACTGCTCGCACACACTTTTTCAGTTCTGCCCACACATTTTCTATAGGATTGAGCTCAGGGCTTTGTGATGGCCACTCCAATAACTTGACTTTGTTGTCCTTAAGCCATTTTGCCTCAACTTTGGAAGTATGCTTGGGGTCATTGTCCATTTGGAAGACACATTTTGCAACATTTGAGATGTTGCTTTTTCTTCCAAACATATCGATGGTCATTATGGCCAAAAAGTTATACACTTAATTTCTCCAAAAAGTACAATCTTTGTCCCCATGTGCAGTTGCAAACCGTAGTCTGGTAGGGCTCGTTTCACTGTGGATATAGATACTTTTGTACCTGTTCCCTCCAGCATCTTCACAAGGTCCTTTGCTGTTGTTCTGGGATTGATTTGCACTTTTCTCACCAAAGTACGTTATTCTCTAGGAGACAGAACGTGTCTCCTTCCTGAGCGGTATGACGGCTGCGTGGTCCCTTGGTGTTTATACTTGCGTACTATTGTTTGTACAGATGAACGTGGTACCTTCAGGCGTTTGGAAATTGCTCCCAAGGATGAACCAGACTTGTGGAGGTCTACAATCTTATTTCTGAGGTCTTGGCTAATTGACTCAAATTATGTCAATTAGCCTATCAGAAGCTTCTAAAGCCATGACATACTTTTCTGGAATTTTCCAAGCTGTTTAAAGGCACAGTCAACTTCTGGCCCACTGGAATTGTGATATAGTGAATTCTAAGTGAAATAATCTGTCTGGAAACAATTGTTGGAAGAATTACTTGTGCCGTGCACAAAGTAGATGTCCTAACCGACTTGCCAAAACTATAGTTTGTTAACATGAAATCTGTGAAGTGGTTGAAAAATGAGTTTTAATGACTTCAACCTAAGTGTATGTAAACTTCTGACTTCAACTGTAGTCGTTACGTAAGTATTCAGCTCCCTGAGTCCATACATGTTAGAATCACCTTTTGGCAGCAATTACCGCTGTGAGTCTTGGGTAAGTCTCTAAGAACTTTGCACACCTGGAATTCTGCAATATATTTGCCATCTATTATTTTCATAATTCTTGAAGCTCTGCCAAAGATGTTGGAGATCATATCTAGACAGCAATTTTCAAGTCTTGCCATAGTATTTCAAGCAGATTTAAGTCAACTGGTACTGTGCCTCTCAGGAACATTCACTGTCTTCTTGGTAAGCAACTCCAGTGTAGATTTGTTCTTGTGTTTTAGGTTATTGTCCTGCTGAAAGGTGAATTAATCTCCCAGTGTCTGGTCTATGTAACGAAGACGCAGGGAGTCAGGAAGCAGGTGAGGTTGGTGAGTTTAATACGGACAAGAGTAGCATCTGAACATGATCACATAAACAATACTGCCTGATGGGTGATAACAACGGAGTGCTAGATAAAGGGGGAGTCATTAGTGAAGTGATGAAGTCCAAGTGTGCCTAATGATGAGGCGCAGGTGTGCGTGGTGATGGTTGCCAGGTGTGTGTAATGATGGGTTGCCAGGACTGATGGTTAGTAGACCGGCGACGTCGAGCCCCGGAGGGGGGGAGCAGGAGTAGAGGTGACAGTGTAAAGCAGATTTTGTCTTAGGATTCAGTCTGTACTTAGCCATATCCTGTTTCTTTTTATAATAAAAACTCCCCAGTTTTTGCCAAGGTCAAGCATACCCATAACATGATGCAGCCACCACCATGCTTGAAAATAAATAGGCAGTTACTTAGTGATGTGCTGTGCTGGATTTGCCCCAAACATAGGGCTTTGCATTTAGGCCAAAAAGTGTATTCCTTTGCAATGTTTTTTGCACTATTACTTTAGTGCTTTGTTGCATACAAGATGCATGTTTTGGAATATATTTTATTTTGTATATTTGTGTTCTTATTTTCTCTCTGTAATTTAGGTCATTATTGTGGAGTCACTACAGTGTTGTTGATCCATTCTCAGTTCTCTCCCATCACAGCCATTGAACTCTGTAGCTGTTTAAAAAATCACCAATGGCCTCATCGTAACATCCATGAGCAGTTTCATTCCCGTCCGGTAGCTTAGTTCAGAAGGACAACTTTATCTTTGAGGTGTCTGGGTGGTTTAATACAGAATGCACAGCATAATTATTAACTTGACCGTGCTTAAAGAGATATTCAATGTCTGATTTGTTATTGTTACCCATCTACCAATCCCTGCCCTTTCGAAAAGCTCCCTGGTCTTTGTAGTTGAATCTGTGCTTGATTGAGGGACCTTACAGATGTTGTATGTATTGGGGACAGAGGAAGGGTTAGTCATAAAAAATTGTCAACCGCTATTACAGTATTTCATGTAAATTTTACTCCTGAACTAATTTAAACTTGCCTAAACAAAGGGTCTGAATACTTCTGCAATGACTATATTTTAGTTGTTACATTTTTTTATTAATCTTTAAAAATATATATTTATTTTCCACTTTAACATTACAGAGTATTTTGTGTATATTGTTGACAAAAAAATGACATTTAAATCAATTTTAATCCCACTTTGTTACACAATAAAATATGAAAAAATCCAAGGGGTCTGAAAACTTTTGCAAAGCAATGTATACATTTCTCAATAATCAATGACTGTATATCATAATGTCCAAAAATGGATGTGCCAGTCACAGATTGCCCCTTTAAGATATTTAACTTTCAATTAATTTTTTGTTCGAATTTATTATTTTTCAGTATACTATATACTATGGTTAAGCAATAAGATCTGAGGGGGTGTGTTATATGGCCAAAATATATATTCAAATGTTTCTTCTTATGTTTGTGTATTGTATTGTATTGAATCGTGTATTGTATTGTATTGTATGTTTTACATTGACACTTGAGGCTGAGACGATACACAACACAGAGTATACTGTAAACCCATTTACCAGGTCAATGCAATCCCAGTGACTTATCATACTAGGTAAAACATCAGGTTAGGAGAGTGGTGCCAATCGATTAAGGGAGCAATGATGAGTATAATGCAATCTGGGAAATACATTTTTCGAAAAAGCTATATAGTTACACTTTACTGTAGCCGCCCTTATGTATGCATATATATATATATATAACCTTTTATTTAACTAGGAAAGTCATTTAACGAACAAATTCTTATTTACAATGACGGCCTACACCGGCCAAACTCGGACCACGCTGGGCCAATTGTGCACCGCCCTATGGGACTTCCGGTTGTGATACAGTCTGGATTCAAACCAGGTTGTCTGTAGTGACACCTCTAGCACTGAGATGTAGTGTCTTAGACCACTGCGCCACTTGGGGGCCCCTCATTCAAGCATACAAGCCTTTATAAAATAACCGCTACATAAGACATTATAACATCCGTCATAGGAAGTCATAAACATTTAGAACAACGCCATAAGACATTATAAATGCAGTTATATATGCACTTATAATGGGTATTATAGATGACAGGCAAATTTGTTGTCATGTGCTCTTATGTCAACACAAGCTACTCAATAATGGCATGTGTTATAACAGTTCTCTACTTTAACATGCTATTTAGGAGGCTATAATGCCATTAATAAAGCTTTGTGTCACATATCTCAAGGCACACTATAGTGCATGTCATGGTGGGAGTCAACTGTGTCATGTGACCTTATTGAGAGTACATTGCAGGTGTAAGTAAAGTGACACCAGTTTGGTGTGACATAACAGCCACAAGCACAGGTTCAAATAACCTTGAAAAGTCCCTGACTGAGAGGATGTGTCAGGGCAGTTGAGTGGGGCTTTGGTTAGCATCTGCTAGCAGCAGTATGGGAGGAACATTCTGGGTGAACAGTTTGTAGCTGCACAGGGACCTCTACTGGTGCATTGCAGAGCTGCCTGACTGCAGCCTGGCCTGAGAGCCATACGAAACATACTTTGCGTATTTCTGGGCACCTCCAAGATGTATGATATACAACTAATGGTCTACAGTCGTGGTCAAAAGTTTTGAGAATGACACAAGTATTGGTCTCCACAAAGTTCGCTGCTTCAGTGTTCTTAGATCTTTATGTCAGTAGTTACTATGGTACACTGAAGTATAATTTCAAGTATTCCATAAGTGTCAAAGGCTTTCATTGACAATGACATTCAGTTTATTCAAAGAGTCAATATTTGCAGTGTTGACCCTTCTTTTTCAAGACCTCTGCAATCCGCCCTGGCATGCTGTCAATTAACTTCTGGGCCACATCCTGACTGATGGCAGGCCATTCTTGCATAATCAATGCTTGGAGTTTGTCAGAAGTTGTGGGTTTTTGTTTGTCCACCCGCCTCTTGAGGATCGACCACAAGTTCTCAATGGGATTAAGGTCTGGGGAGTTTCCTGGCCATGGACCCAAAATGTTTTGTTCCCCGAGCCACTTAGTTATCACTTTTGCCTTATGGCAAGGTGCTCCATCATGCTGGAAAAGGCATTGGTCGTCACCAAACTGTTCTTGGATGGATGGGTGGGTGGATGGATGGATGGGTGGGTGGGTGGGTGGGTGGGTGGGTGGGTGGATGGGTGGGTGGGTGGGTGGGTGGATGGGTGGGTGGGTGGGTGGGTGGGTGGATGGATGGGTGGGTGGGTGGGTGGGTGGATGGATGGGTGGGTGGGTGGGTGGGTGGATGGATGGATGGATGGATGGATGGATGGATGGATGGATGGATGGATGGATGGATGGATGGATGGATGGATGGATGGATGGATGGATGGATGGATGGATGGATGGATGGATGGGTGGGTGGGTGGGTGGGTGGATAGATGGATGGATGGATGGATAGATAGATAGTGTGTGTTTCTTAAATGGGTAAAGAGTAGTATAATTTAAAAGTATCTATCACTGTGTTGTCACGGTCATTTACCAAATATCTTTACCCAAAAAAGTTTTGAATAATTATTTCAGTAGCTACTATTTTTCCAAAGTATTAAAATGTAAATTACATTACCCTAACAACATCTTGTAGAGTGTGGCTTGTTATGCAGGGCAACATAATTCATTTACAGTTTTGGAGGCTACATTGTTTATTCCCATGTGTAACTCTGTGTTGTTTTTTGTCGCACTGCTTTGCTTTGTCTTGGCCAGGTCGCAGTTGTAAATGAGAACTTGTTCTCAACTGGCCTACCTGGTTAAATAAAGGTGGAAAAAAACATGGTTTTCCAAATATTTGCATCGCTGGTTCACGAAAATGGCCCATTCACAGCTCCCCTTTCAACTCACGTCTCTGATTTCTCCGCCCCTACTCCAAGATTGACAGCCAAGCAGCCTAATCCTCACAAAGATTAACGGGATAGGCAGAATACATTTTTCTCCGTGAGGAAAACACCGTTTTTTTTTCTTTTTTGTTTCGTTTTTTGTCATCTTCCATTACAATATCAGAGAGGAAACCAGTATTTTCATCACGAATTTCCTCTATTGGTATTCCCGCTACTGTTGACGTTTACGATTCAACAATGGAATCTATCCGTCCTCAACGACTTCAACCAGGGATAGGATTTGGAACTGGATCGACTGGGACCCTACGCTCCTCTCTCCGGCCCGGGGTTACAGTTCCAACCGCACCTCTGCCTCCCCCGGCCTCCCTATGTGCTTCCTCCGGGCCACCCCAGCCGCTTCAACTCCACAGTCTTCAAGGCACTATTGGGAGTGCGGGGCTCGGAACAGGGGTGGCTGGATTCGGTCTATGTAATCCAGGGAACCCGGCGGTCTTGAAGGAGGCGGTGGAGGCTGTTGTTCGGAGTTTTGCGAAGCACACGCAGGGCTATGGCAGAGGTAAACTGGAAAAAATTAGTTGCAGCATTTTGGTTCTCCGATTTCCCCTGGCCGTGGTTCAAATGTAACCCACTGTAACTGTGATTAAGATAACAAATGGGATTAAATAGCGTAGTAGTACATGTGCAACATACAGATTGTGTCACCAAAACTCCCCTTCCAGTTGATAACAGTAGGCTACATGAACCGAGTTTATGATAGCCTATATTTTGTAATATCTAGCCTAATGACTACAGGATATAGTTGACTACATGATACAGTTGTGTGCCAAATTTACATAGCATTTTGGCACTTCATTCGAAATCTGGCACTTCAAGGCTTTTAGGCCGTCATTGTAAATAATAATTTGTTCTTAACTGACTTGCCTAGTTAAATAAAATAAAATAAAATCAATAAATAAAGTAACCCCCAATGCTTTAGAGCAGGCCTACATGTCATACTATCATCCCCAAAAACAATCAATTAAATGTGGGTATGACTATTCAATTTTAATTTACAGAAGTATTCTGATGTTATGTACTCCTTAATCATTTTGAGTCTATGTGGACTTTTATAACGGCCTTGAAAGTCAATGTAATTTGGACAACTTGAGTCAGTTCAGTCTGTCAGTGGGTTGTTCCTTGTTGTTATTTACTTATAAAATAAACAGGATGTTTATGGCTATTTCCATATACTGTATGTGCAAAAGCAGTGTTCAAGTTTTAATCCTCACTCATATATAATAACCCACTGTGTCAGTTTTATTATTTCTTAAATCCAAACCTCAATACCAAATTAGTCCACAGGACCATATCTGAAGCTAGACTCAACAATTATAACTTGAGATATTGAGATGAGCGAGATGTAAGACTTTGCTCTCACACAGTCACACACAGTATCTGTGCATGTGTTCGCGTCACACTGTTACAGCATGGTAGGCACGGGACCAAAACAGTAGAGAAGTTGAGCCTCGCGCTTCAAATCTCTTAGTTAACCCACTATGCCGTTTACTTTCTGCATCTACGTCATATCGCTGAGTCCAACTTTAAGACTCCATGCAGTGGAATGTTAAACTGTGTCATTTTATGTCTTCTCCAGTGAACGTGGTGGAAGCCTTGCAAGAGTTCTGGCAGATGAAGCAGTCAAGAGGGGCTGACCTAAGGAATGGGGCGTTGGTGGTGTACGAGATGGTCCCATCAAACAACCCACCTTATGTTTGCTACGTCAGTCTGCCAGGGGGAAGCTGCTTTGGTAGTTTCCAGGTGAGCTAACCTGTGACCGTAGGCTGTCTCAATACAGTTGTGGGCACAAAAAATGTGGGTCGCGCCTCAGGTGGAAGGCCCGGTGTATAGTATCTCTGAGTTAGAGAAAGTAAATATGGCCATAACATTAGGGATTTAAGCGACTGTAAAACTTTACTCATGCACAAATGCTTCAACCCAAATCAATTCTGCCAAACTGACCTGATCTCCTTGAGTACATTGGCCCCTTGATTTTCAGATCAAATGTCAATCACTGGGAGCCTCTTCTGAACTGTATTGAGAATTGTCAAGGGAGAGCAAGCAACTAATTAGGCCTGGGTCATGTTTATGGGGGCACACCTTAGCAAAATGTTGTGCAATTAAAAACAATGTTTATGTAGTGTCTTTGTTTACAAACTGCTGACTGTGTGCCCATATACTGCTGGAAGCATGACACTTAGCAGAAATGTTTATCCAAAGAGACTTACCGTACAGTGAGTTCATACATTTTTTGTATGTGTATGTGATTCCTGTGAATTAGACAAGATTAAATTCAATAGCTATCCATTGGCTAATCTCAAATAATAGTCCCTGGATCTGAACAGCTGCTAAAGTGAAATACAAAGCCACGTCGATAACTCCAGACTGTTGGGTCCATCAAAAACATGTTAGCAAGGAGTAGGACCTTACTTGTATTCAGGCTTAGCATGAATTGAATAAGGAAATTCTAAATTCCAACTGAATTAAGGATGTAGAAAACCACATTTGGTTGTTGATCTCAGCCATGAATTTATACATAATTGCATACAGTACAAGCCGTATTCCTATCTTTGCTAAATAATCCACCAGTATAATTGAAATAGTAATGACTGCTTTAATGTACATTCTTCTTTTTATCAAATGTTATTTTAAATTCTAAACCATACTGGAACTTGAGCATTGTGCCTACCAGAATATTCCATGGGAGGATTAAATGTTTTGCCATTTCTTCCTCTCCTTGAATTGGCTGACTGCAAAGCATACTGTGGTTGGAAACTCATCTGGTGGCTCATCTGGTTGTTATTAGAGCCAAACATTGAGCTTAGAAGGAGCCGTGACACCCCTCCCCACATTATCCCCCTCATCCCATTTGCACAGGGCCTCTATCCTTCCTTCCTAACTCTTTCTTTCTTTCTTTCTTTCTTTCTTTCTTTCTTTCTTTGAAATAATAGCAATGCAGCGGAAGCATTGATATTACTTAGACAGAATTCTGAAACATACATGAAAAAAGATGGAACATACATTTAAAATGCTTCCATCTTAAAAAAAAAAAAGTCATTATTAAAATGCACTTCCAGAAGACCCATACAATAATTTGACTTAATCATCTTATGATATTGCATGTATCACAGGGTCATAATGTTACAATTTGTGCCATAGGCTACATATATTTTGGGGGGGACTTGGAGCCATTCAGAAAAGTACTAAATATGTTTTATGCTTTACTTTTGGCAGTTTTGTCCAACCAAGGCTGAGGCAAGACGTAGTGCTGCCAAGATCGCTCTGATGAACTCTGTTTTCAACGAACATCCTTCCCGCCGCATCACAGATGACTTCATTGAGAAGAGTGTATGTGAGGCGCTGGCCTCCTTTAATGTGAGTGCCGTTGAATGTATTCTTCAGATAAAATGACAGACATTAACAGAAGCAGTGGGCATCGGTCTTTAAAATAATCCATACTGTAGCTCCTATTAAAAGGTCACGACCTTATGAGGGTAAGATCTTAATCTGATTGGGCTCTTACGGACAAAAAGACTGGATGATTGGACTCTACTTGTTTTTCACAGGGAAACAGAGAAGAGGCAGACAACCCCAGCACAGGAATCGGGGCGTTTCGCTTCATGCTGGAGTCCAACAAAGGAAAGTCAATGTTGGAGTTTCAGGTAAATAGGATGGAGTAATGCAAAATTTGATTATTTATAATGATACAGTGGATGTTACTACAATAAAATGTAAGAAAAGGAAAAGGTTGGCTAGTTTAGGACTGTTGCTGCCCCTATGGTACATCGGTCATGATGTAGGAAATGAGGAGATCAGTAGTGGTGCGTGGGTAAAATCACTTTGGAATCCAAGTCATGAAAAAAAAATAATATAATAATTGCAACCTATGTGTTGTGATAATTGCATTGTTTGCAGCATGGTCAAGTTAATGTTTCTCACATTTTGGGACAACTAAACACATCGGTGACTTACCTCAAGTTGCAAAAGAAAACGAGCTGCATCCACTATTTCAGCACCATTTCAACATCATCAAATCACCTACAGTTGAAGTCAGACGTTACATACACTTAGGTTGAAGTCATTAAAACTCATTTTTCAACCATTCCACAGATTTCATGTTAACAAATGATAGTTTTGGCAAGTCGGTTAGAACATTACTTTGTGCATGACACAAGTCATTCTTCCAACAATTGTTTACAGACAGATTATTTCACTTATTATTCACTATATCACAATTCCAGTGGGTCAGAAGTTTACATACACTAAGTTGATTGTGCCTTTAAACAGCTTGAAAAATTCCAGAAAATGATGTCATGGCTTTAGAAGCTTCTGCTAGGCTAATTGACATCATTTGAGTCAATTAGCAAAGACCTCAGAAAAAATATTGTAGACCTCCACAAGTCTGGTTCATGGGAGCAATTTCCAAACGCCTGAAGGTACCACGCCCATGTGTACAAACAATAGTACGCAGTAGTATAAACACCATGGGACCACGCAGCCGCCATACCGCTCAGGAAGGAGACGCATTCTGTCTCCTAGAGATGAACTTACTTTGGTGAGAAAAGTGCAAATCAATCCCAAAACAACAGCAAAGGACCTTGTGAAGATGCTGGAGGGAACAGGTACAAAAGTATCTACAGTGGGGAGAACAAGTATTTGATACACTGCCGATTTTGCAGGTTTTCCCACTTACAAAGCATGTAGAAGTCTGTAATTTTTATCATAGGTACTCTTCAACTGTGAGTGACGGAATCTAAAACAAAAATCCAGAAAATCACATTGTATGATTTTTAAGTAATGAATTTGCATTTTATTGCATGACATAAGTATTTGATACATCAGAAAAGCAGAACTTAATATTTGGTACAGAAACCTTTGTTTGCAATTACAGAGATCATACGTTTCCTGTAGTTCTTGACCAGGTTTGCACACACTGCAGCAGGGATTTTGGCCCACTCCTCCATACAGATCCTTCAGGTTTCGGGGGTTTTCGCTGGGCAATACGGATTTTCAGCTCCCTCCAAAGATTTTCTATTGGGTTCAGGTCTGGAGACTGGCTAGGCCACTCCAGGACCTTGAGATGCTTCTTACGGAGCCACTCCTTAGTTGCCCTGGCTGTGTGTTTTGGGTCGTTGTCATGCTGGAAGACCCAGCCACGACCCATCTTCAATGCTCTTACTGAGGGAAGGAGGTTGTTGGCCAAGATCTCGCAATACATGGCCCCATCCATCCTCCCCTCAATACGGTGCAGTCGTCCTGTCCCCTTTGCAGAAAAGCATCCCCAAAGAATGATGTTTCCACCTCCATGCTTCACGTTTGGGATGGTGTTCTTGGGGTTGTACTCATCCTTCTTCTTCCTCCAAACACGGCGAGTGGAGTTTAGACCAAAAAGCTCTATTTTTGTCTCATCAGACCACATGACCTTCTCCCATTCCTCCTCTGGATCATCCAGATGGTCATTGGCAAACATCAGACGGGCCTGGACATGCGCTGGCTTGAGCAGGGGGACCTTGCGTGCGCTGCAGGATTTTAATCCATGACGGCATAGTGTGTTACTAATGGATTTCTTTGAGACTGTGGTCCCAGCTCTCTTCAGGTCATTGACCAGGTCCTGCCGTGTAGTTCTGGGCTGATCCCTCACCTTCCTCATGATCATTGATGCCCCACGAGGTGAGATCTTGCATGGTGCCCTAGACCGAGGGAGATTGACCGTCATCTTGAACTTCTTCCATTTTCTAATAATTGCGCCAACAGTTGTTGCCTTCTCACCAAGCTGCTTGCCTATTGTCCTGTAGCCCATCCCAGCCTTGTGCAGGTCTACAATTTTATCCCTGATGTCCTTACACAGCTCTCTGGTCTTGGACATTGTGGAGAGGTTGGAGTCTGTTTGATTGAGTGTGTGGACAGGTGACTTTTATACAGGTAACGAGTTCAAATAGGTGCAGTTAATACAGGTAATGAGTGGAGAACAGGAGGGCTTCTTAAAGAAAAACTAACAGGTCTGTGAGAGCCGGAATTCTTACTGGTTGGTAGGTGATACATTTTGATGTCATGCAATAAAATGCAAATTAATTATTTAAAAATCATACAATGTGATTTTCCGGATTTTTGTTTTAGATTCCGTCTCTCACAGTTGAAGTGTACCTATGATAAAAATTACAGACCTCTACATGCTTTGTAAGTAGGAAAACCTGCAAAATCGGCAGTGTATCAAATACTTGTTCTCCCCACTGTATATCCACAGTGAAACGAGTCCTATATCGACATAACCTGAAAGGCCGCTCAGCAAGGAAGAAGCCACTGCTCCAAAACCACCATAGAAAAGCCAGACTACGGTTTGAAACTGCACATGGGGACAAAGATCTTTTTGGAGAAATGTCCTCTGGTTTGATGAAAAAAATATATAACTTTTTGACCATAATGACCATCGTTATGTTTTGAGGAAAAGGCAACATCTTAAGACATCAGTCAGGAAGCTAAAGCTTGGTCGCAAATGGGTCTTCCAAATGGACAATGACCCCAAGCATACTTGCAAAGTTGTGGCAAAATGGCTTGACAACAAAAGGCTTAAGGACAACAAAGTCCAGCATCTTCATAAGGACCTTTGCTGTTGTTCTGGGATTTATTTGCATTTCTAGGAGACAGAGCACGTCTCCTTCCTGAGCGCTTTGACGGCTGCGTGGTCCCATGGTGTTTATACTTGCGTACTATTGTTTGTACAGATGAACGTGGTACCTTCAGGCGTTTGGAAATTGCTCCCAAGGATGAACCAGACTTGTGGAGGTCTACAATTATTTTTCTGAGGTCTTTTGATTTTCCCATGATGTCGAGCAAAGGCGCTGAGTTTGAAGGTAGGCCTTGAAATACATCCACAGGTACACCTCCAATTGACTCAAATGATGTCAATTAGCCTAGCAGAAGCTTCTAAAGCCATGACATAATTTCCTGGAATTTTCCAAGCTGTTAAAAGGCACAGTCAACTTAGTGTATGTAAACTTCTGACCCACTGGAATTGTGATATAGTGAATAATAAGTGAAATAATCTGTCTGTAAACAATTGTTGGAAGAATGACTTGTGTCATGCACAAAGTAGATGTGCTAACCGACTTGCCATAAATATAGTTTGTTAACATGAAATCTGTGGAGTGGTTGAAAAATTAGTTTTAATGACTTCAACCTAAGTGTATGTAAACTTCCGACTTCAACTGTAGCTACATATTGAACATCCATCCTCTCAGGCCAGGAGCACAATGTATGAATTTATGGTTGAATCATAATCATTTGCCAGTACAGAGAATTAAGCAAAACCACATGTCCAAATCCCTGAACCCATCCATGGCAAATTTAGGAACATTTCTGCTAACTAGCAAGCTAGCCACCGGGGGACAACAACACAACAAGATGGAACAAAGGAAGGAAAATTTTGAAACACAGAGGGTCGTGAGATATATTATTTAGTGTTTTTCTTGGTACTTTTTCTGGGGAAGCCTGGCTTCCCTTGGCATCCATGTATACACGCCACTGGAGGTGATGGAAATGAGGAATCCAATTACTGTGTTTTCTTTGCACACACAGATACACAGAACACATGGGGATTGGTTGGAGAATATTAAATTATATGATGGTGTCTACAGAGTTATAAAAGAGGGAGATGCATACATGTTAACATAGACATGACTAATGGTGCCTAACCTAGTGGTAATAACACAAAGCAGACAGATAACTAGCTTAGCTTAGTAATTCCAGTTCATGGAAAAATACAAACTTTTACTGATCAGCCCTAAACTATAGCTTAATTTATGATAAAGAAATAGTTATTTCTCAGTGTTTATATCAAAGCTGTTTTCATCACCTCTGCTTCATGACATACCACTCTGGTTTCCCAGGTTGAATGAAAAAAGGTATGCGGTTTGAGACTCATGATGAACTATGATGAACTCAGCATGAGCTAAAGCAGAGCATTCCAGTATCGGGAGCAATTGAAATAATGTACATGTACATCAATTGAATTGGGACTTGACACACTTAAACAGAGTTTTGACTTGTTCAAAGGGCACTTATCATGAATCAACTGTTGATGTCAAGGACTAGATAATGAGACCCACTACATTAATGAGTGTGAGAACCGTCATGCGTGCAGAAGAGAATAGGAGCAAAACCATGTGGTTACAGGAATGCCCTAAGAGCATGTTGGTCTGGCAAACAAATCTGGACAGAATTTCTGGCCTCCAGCCTTTCGTTGTTTGTCATCCAAATTCACTGAATCTAATGCATGGATTGGTATTTTCCAAACCGCAGTTCATGATTTAGGGCTCTACACATTCAAACAAATGATTGCTACTGATTGACCTTCTCCCTCTTTGCTTCCCCTACTGGTCTCAAAACATTAAATCTTGTGACTTTGACATTAAAAACTCACTGCCTTGCGATAACGATCAAACTTGAAATTGTGCTTACACAACAATGCTGCTTGTCGACACTGAACTGTTTTTTCTTTCTTTCAGGAATTGATGACAGTCTTTCAGCTGCTGCACTGGAATGGAAGCCTGAAAGCCATGAGAGAAAGACAATGCTCCCGTCAAGTAAGTACTGATTATTGCTATCACTTTATTCATAGGCCTGTTTCATTTGGTATTTGTCCTGGTATTAAATAAGACATGATTTGGTATCAGTCAATATCTCTTGGTAGGCATTTCAAAGAATTGGTTTGCTGTTTTGTTAGTGTTTTTGGTTCATTTTGTGTGAAAGCAATGACTTATGACTGTTATGTGTAAAAAGTAAATAAGTATGTGAGCTAATTTGAATATGTTTCAATTTTTGGCACTTTCGAGAAAAATATTTGGACACACCTGGGTCCTGTGTGGCTCGGTTGGTAGAGCATGGCAGTTGCAACGGCAGAGTTGTGGGTTTGAGTCCCACAGGGGGGGAACCAGTTTGAAAAACAATGAAAAATGTATGCACTCACTACTGTAAGTTGCTCTGGATAAGAGTCTTTACTAAATGGTATATGGGTATATAATACAAAGCAGCATCAATGAGTTAGCCAGCTAAATATTCTGAAATAACATGTTATTGTTTTGAAAGATAAACTTGAAATGAGTGGTGTAATTGACTCCACATCCAATAACACATAAATCAAAGTTGGCTGGCTTACTCATTGATTCCGCTTTGTAGTGTACCCCTCTAGTGTAAAGTAAGGGAGGTAGAGCTCAATCATACCTCAAACTCCTCTGTTGAGTTTCAGCAACAGAATAACTGATCAAACTATAGAGGTATTTGAGAAACCTTTGCCTGACAGTTTCAATTAAATCCAGCAAGTTTGGAAAATCAAACATCCCTCATCCTTACAGACTGCCAGTATTTCATTATAATTCAAATGGTAAAGCCAACACTGCATCTCAGTTCAACATAAGTACAGAATGGGGCTGAAACTCACTGGAGATAATGAGTAACATTTGCTGGGTTACACTCTGGCTTGAGTTAGGTTCCTTCAGCATGACATTCCATCCTATCTAAACCACATTGTGTGGGCTGAATGAATAACTATGAAGTGATTCTGTTCCAGGCAGAGTCGGGTGACCTAAATGTTTCTGTTCAGTCCTCATTATCTCATGCATCTTACATACAGAAACTACTTTTAAGATGTCAACTATGAGCCTTGATCGGAATTTGATTAAAGTTTGTAAAACATTTTTTACCAGAGTTTAAAGCATTTTTCTTGTGACTTCATCTGATCTCAAACATTAAAATATTTAGGCTTTATGCACACACCTTTAAGATTTAATCCCCCATTTTGCTAATCTAAAAATGGCAGCTTTCTGACATCAATTTTGCAGTATGGGGGTCAATTCAGGCATCTTCCAATTCATGAAAATAATATAAATTCACCTGAATAATATAATTGTGCCTTAAACCTGGCTTTTGCCAAACTACGCCATTCAGATCAGAAGTCAAAGTGGAGAGAAGAGGAAGAAGAGCAGCCAGCAACTCCACGATTGGAATAGATATGTGCTTTCTAGGGTTACGGAGTGCTTTCGCCCTGTGTGTCTCTTGACTGATTAAGTATTCTCTTTGGCCTGGCCTTATGCCTTTCATCTCAATGGTTAAGGAGAGGGGCTGAGCCACTGTAGTAATTAGCTCACCCAGACGTCTCACATTCCTCATTAGAAATTATGTTATTGCTGGCCACACAGCTCACGCAGTTGTGGTTCCAGGTCATTTCAAATCCATCATTCAACATAATCTGGAACTCAATCAAACCTGCACTGCTAGGATACCACTACTGTTGAAAAATATTATGTTTAATGGAGCACTTCCGCTTCCTACCCAGCTAGCCTGAATTTCTAACGATCATGGCCCTGGCGTCAATAAGGTCCATTCCGGCCTAACAACTTTTTGTTTTTGCTTTCCCCTAACAGGAAGTGCTGGCTCACTACTCCCATCGGGCGCTGGATGATGACATGCGCACCCAAATGGCTGCTGATTGGGTGAACCGGGAGCAAGGCGTGGCTGGCACCATCGCCCAGGAGGTGGCGGCAACAGATCGAGAACTTGAGGAGGCCAGGCTGGCCGGCCGGGAGCTGCGCTTCCACAAGGAAAAGAAGGACATCCTGATGCTGGCTGTTGGCCAACTGGGTGCAGCCAACACCGCCACCCTGCCTTCAACCTGCTAGGTATATGCTGGATTCCAACCCCATAACTTGGTTCACTTCCATCTGCCCATGTTGACTTCCCCATTGTGGTTCTCAAAAGTCTGCATAGGTGTGGGAAACGTAATAGTAACTCTGCATAGCTTCCACCATATGGCTTTTACCTATTCATTCCGATCAGATCTGCGAGTTGGGAGTCAAGGGCAGATGGAAGTAAGCTGGTTGTCAGTTTGGAATCTGGCCTTAGAGATGGAATGAGGAAAAGTGGGCAAAACCATTGATTGTATAGAGGCTAGCAAGGCAGCCATTTTAAGAGCTTTCAATTCTTAAACAGTGAGCGTTCATAGATCTTTTGGCAGGTTTTTCCAGCCCAGTCCTAATATGCCTTGATTCATCTTATGAAGGTCTTGACAATAAGTTTATTAGTTGAATCAGATATGTTAGTGCTGGTTTAGAACTAAATCTTTAGGACCAGGATCGAATAATTCTGTTACACAATAAGTCATTGAGGTAATTTTGTGCTGCCATGTTATTGGGTTTGTGTAACTGTTACCATTCTTCTCATTCCCTTTCTATGCTGGTAGACAGCGCTACGACATGGGTGGAGTTAAAGCCCATGACCTGCCTTTGTTAATTATTGTACAGGACATAATCACAAGGATGTTGTCATAGAAAGATCTTACACACCAAAATAGACCAATGTCTGTCACTTAAACATGATCTATCACTACATTAAGGACTATGAAAGTTATTTGAACATTATGTATAGCTCTTCCGTTACAGATCTTATATACAGATGTTGAAAACCCACACCAACACACGGATATAATTTACATTATTGCACTTTTCATGTAGCCTACTTTCGGCCAGATAATAGCCTAAACACCGTTCAAGCAACATTATGGACTAAACGTTCAAATCCTATTGCTGCAGGATTATTTTGCTGTGACAACATAGGTCAAATTAAGATCCTACGTCTGTAGAGTCTATTGTTAGTGATAGCCAGCCTTATTTGCTCCACTGACTCAAACTGATGTCACTCGTAACATAACTAATTGCCTAGCTTTGCTTGCTAGAATGGATAGTTTACACGAATGTCAGTTATCCAAAAGTGTTTTTTTCTGCCATTGCAGTTTAATGATTAAACTTTAAGCGTTATCATTCTAAGTCAGGATCATTTACTGTCACTAAGCCATTTTTAACTCTATTATTTGGCTAACACTTACACAAGTAATTTAGGTGATACTGATATCCGGATTGACCAGTGCATTGGTGCTAATTACTGTGTAAATGTGAGTATTGTGTGCAACACAAAAACATTGCATACACAGTGCACAAACGTAAGTGTTTGTAGTAATATATGGATTGCAGTTTCCCCCTAAACCACAAGTTACTCGCACAAGTTACTCGTTTACGCTTCTCATAGAAACATTTAAAGGAGAAAACAACATTATCAATGTAGAATCTCTATCATAAGTGTTTTTTTAGTCCAAAACTAGGCTTAATCTGAGTCCGAAGAACCAGCCCTTTAAGTCATTATGAAATATCAGTGGATCCTTCTTGAATTCTTTTGAATTTATGTTGTTTGGGGGAATTTCACAGAGGCTTTACCATACCGTCATGAAATATTATCTGCTACTATGCGATCTGCTACTCTGAAATTCTCTTGAAATAGGCCCATTTTAGAAAACACATTTATTCAGGGGTCAGAGCACACAGAGAATCCACTAATGTACACATTGAATACCAGTAAATGCCTATGTCATATCACAATAGCCATATCACACTGACAGCTACAGTAAAAAAATGAATGCGAATAAAATGCACCAGACACCACGTTAATGTTGTATCATACTCCCAATGTCCTCATAGTTTAACATTGTATCCTACTTACTACCTGTCTCTTGATCCGATTTTCTATGGTATTTGTTTTTTAAATAAGCAGAGAAAAAGGTTTAGCTAACTTGCCCTAACTTTCCTGAATGTGATCATATCCCAATAGCAACAGTAGCGCAAAATACGTTGACGAGATGTCCATGTGACAGAATGCCTAAAATTGACATAATTATAGTCTTGGATAGCATTTACATTGCTTCTTCTTTCATTGACGGTATCGGTTAGTGTTTTTAGTTTTCCTACCAATCCAGGCTTTGGCATTTCTGGTGGTTCTCAATTTCTATAGACATGGCACCTGTTTCTACTCAAGCACCCTCCCCTTGCGAGGATAACGACACAGAGCCTCTTTCTAAAATGTTTTATAAGATTGGAGAACATATTGGATGGGATCTTAGACCATTCTTCATCAGATCCTTGATATCCTTCGTCTGCGCTTATGGACTGCCCTCTTCAATTCAAACCACAGGTTTTCAATGGGGTTCAAGTCCGGAGACTGAAATGGCCATTGCAAAACGTTGATTTGGTGGTCAATTAACCATTTCTTTGTGGATGTTGATGTGTGTTTGGGGTTATTGTATTGCTGGAAGATCAACTTGCGCCCCAAGTGTTTCTTAAAACGTCCTGGTACTTGGTAAAGTTCATGATGTCGTTGACCTTAAAGGCCCCAGGACCAGTGGAAGCAAAATAGCCCCATAACATCAAATATGCACCACCATATTTTACCATAGATATGAGGTACTTTACGGTAGATATGAGGTACTTTACGGTAGATATGAGGTACTTTTCTGCTAATGCTTCTGTTTTTCAACGCCAAACCCACAACTGTTGTGCGTTGCCAAAGAGCTCTTTCACCAGTGCTGGGGCCCTTGTTAAGGTTAACGGCATCATGAATTTATCAACCCTGGTTGCCTCTGCCAGGAGGAAGCTGACACTTGGCTGCAAGTAGATACCTGACTGAATTTGTGTTAGCTATTGGAAATCATATTTCATGTGTCTGGTAGGTGTATTCTCCCGTCATGCTTATTTGTGTGAATGATATATATTTTTTTGAATTTTTCTTTCAAACGTATATACGGTTGTGTTACCAATGGTTTTTATGGCAGTTGTGTGCTCACCATTAATAACATACATTGTTAAAAAAAAAACATTTGCTTTGTGTACTTCCGGAATTAAGTTTGTTTAATGTTTGGGTCCCACTTTTATATAAAGTGAAGCTAAAACAACCAATCTTACATGGTAATTAATTACAATGGCAGGTAAATTGTTCACATTGTTGTAAGAATATGTTTTCCAATTTAAGTTTTTTGCAAATCCAATACTTTTATAAATACAATTTGTAACCAGATTTTTTAAAATGTGTACCTACACTGTAATTACACTAAACCTGTCTGTGTAATTACCATGTAAGTACATGTTTTAGCGACATTTTAACACAGGTTGCAATATTTTAATAGACTATTCAGTCATGTTATTACCCTGCCTTCTCGCTTATCAAGATGTGCATGATTCATAAATCCATTTGTACAAAATGTGATCTATATAAACATTGTTTGTTTTATACAGTCCTTATGTATTTTATATGACCAGTTTTAAATTGTTACTTTTTTTACTCAATGTAGGTTTGTATTTAGATTTATATACATAAAATGAAATAAAGCAGCCAAAAACAACCCTCACTGCTTCCAATGTCATCCATTATGAAAGAAAGTGAAAAAGTCAGTTATCCTAAAAAAATCAGCTAAAAAAACAGAATCTCTGATTAAGTCTGTTTGTCCACTAAAACAGACTCCAAAGTGCCTTTCGACTTTCTTACTTCAAGTCCCAGAGTCCTCTTCTTCCTCCTCCCTGATGACCTGCGTTAGCAGTACTAAGGTGAGGATGTGGGGGACGAGGGATCGTTGGTCACTGTGCCTCCCAGCTGACGGATAGAGTTGCACATAGGACAGGGGTAGTCTGAAAGGCCCTCGATGTCCTTGAAAGCCTGGTTAATGATGCGGCCCCTGCACTGGGCACAGTAAAAGTGTCCGCAGACCAGGCGCTGCAGCCGAGCCTCGTAGGAGATGCAGCCTTGGCAGTGCGGTGGGTCGAGGTCCAGGGAAAGACTACAGGTCTGAGGGCTGCTCTCCTTCCTGGCAACATGTACCACTGTCACCTCTTCTGGCGAGCTGTTTCATGAGGAGGAAGGAAACATATGTTCATTACCTCTTAAAAATACCTCGCTACCATTAATTTCAGTCTTATAATATAGTGTACAGTCGTGGCCAAAAGTTTTGACAATGACACAAGTATTGGTCTCCACAAAGTTTTCTGCTTCAGTGTTCTTAGATCTTTATGTCAGTAGTTACTATGGTACACTGAAGTATAATTACAAGTATTCCATAAGTGTCAAAGACTTTCATTGACAATGACATTCAGTTTATGCAAAGAGTCAATATTTGCAGTGTTGACCCTTCTTTTTCAAGACCTCTGCAATCCGCCCTGGGATGCTGTCAATTAACTTCTGGGCCACATCCTGACTGATGGCAGGCTATTCATGCATAATCAATGCTTGGAGTTTGTCAGACGTTGTGGGTTTTTGTTTGTCCACCTGCCTCTTGAGGATCGACCACAAGTTCTCAATGGGATTAAGGTCTGGGGAGTTTCCTGGCCATGGACCCAAAATGTAGACGTTTTGTTCCCCGAGGCACTTAGTTATCACTTTTGCCTTATGGCAAGGTGCTCCATCATGCTGGAAAAGGCATTGGTCGTCACCAAAATGTTCTTGGATGGTTGGGAGAAGTTGCTCTCGGAGGATGTGTTGGTACCATTCTCTATTTATGGCTGTGTTCTTAGGCAAAATTGTGAGTGAGCCCACTCCCTTGGCTGAGAAGTAACCCCACACATGAATGGTCTCAGGATGCTTTACTGTTGGCATGACACAGGACCGATGGTAGCGCAATGATGACGGTACGTGTTTCCTTGCAGGTAATCATGGTTGACAGAGGAAGAACAATGATTTCAAGCACCACCCTCCTTTTAAAGCTTCCAGTCTGTTATTCTGACTCAATCAGCATGACAGAGTGATCTCCAGCATTGTCCTCGTCAACACTCACCTGTGTTAACGAGACAATCACTGACATGATGGCAGCTGATCCTTTTGTGGCAGAGCTGAAATGCAGTGGAAATGTTTTTGGGGGATTAAGTTCATTTTCATAGCAAAGAGGGACTTTGCAATTAATTGCAATTCATCTGATCACTCTTCATGACATTCTGGAGTATATGCAAATTGCCATCATCAACACTGAGGCAGCAAATTTTGTGGAGACCAATACTTGTGTCATTCTCAAAACGTTTGGCCACGACTGATCACGCCCCTTCGTAATTATTTGGACAGTAAAACTTTTAATTTGGCTCTATAGTACAGCATTTTGGATATGAGATCAAATGTTTCATATGAGGTGACAGTATAGAATGTCATCTATTTTTTTATTTCCCCTTTATTTAACCAGGAAGGCAAGTTCTCATTTACAAATGCGACCTGGCCAAGATAAAGCAAAGCAGTGCGACAAAAACAACAACACAGAGTTACACATGGGATAAACAAACGTACAGTCAATAACACAATAGAAAATCTATATACAGTGTGTGCAAATGTAGTAAGATTAGGAAGGTAAGGCAATAAATAGGCCATAGTGGCGAAATAATTACAATTTAGCATTAACACTGGAGTGATAGACATGATGATGCAGATGATGATGTGCAAATAGAGATACTGGGGTGCAAATGAGCAAAAAAATAACAATATGGGGATGAGGTAGTAGGGTGGTCTATTTACAGATGGGCTGTGTACAGGTGCACTGATCGGTAAGCTGCTCTGACAGCTGCTGCTTAAAGCTATTAAGAGAGATGGTAGTCTCCCTCAATAAGGTACGTATTCCATGTACTTTTTACTGTAACTCTCTGTCTGAGCATTATCTAGCCTAAATTACGCCAAGTGGCAACCACTCACCTCTGAGCAGTAGATGTTGCACGTCGGGAACAATCAAAGCCCATGGCAGCAAGGAGTCCACGCATAAAGTCCATGTGAGACCATTCATGATACCACTGGCAAGCCAAAGTAGAGGCAAATTAATTGTCCTGTTTGTTGTCCATTTTTCTCACTAAAGCAACTATAGCCACAGGAGACTATGTCCCATGTACATTCAACTCAAGTTGTTAGTGATTCCTGTAACATTGACTTGAAGCAACTATTTAAGGAGTCAGTTAAGTGAACAAACTTGTTCTGAAACCGGCACAGCCAGATATGTGGCCACTTTATCTTATCCAAGAAGTCACGCTCAAGTGAGATGTAAACTCGAGGAGCCTGTTTCGCAGGTGTCTCCATTAAGATACTGTCACTGTTAGACAGCCATTGACAATTACACAGAAGTGCATAGCCTGAACCCGAAAGTCAAAAATAAGAAGATGTACCATTATAATACATTTACATTTATACCATTATAATATAATACAACAGGCAGAGACAAAGGTATAGGCCTATGAAAATGTTACAATGTATTTGACTTTTTTTAGCCAGACCATTTGGTGTTTGTCCAGTGTTAAATTAAAGCCTAGATTTTAGTATAAACATAATCCCTCTCAAATTCATACACAGTGCTATAAAGGTCTCCCAAGTGGTGCAGTGGTCTAAGACACTGCATCTAAATGCTACAGGCGTCACTACAGACAACCTGGTTTGAATCCAGACTGTATCACAACAGGCTGTGATTGGGAGTACCACAGGGCTGCGCACAATTGGCCCAGAGTTTGGCTGGTGTAGTCCGTCATTGTAAATAAGAATTTGTTCTTAACTGACTTGCCTAGTTAAATAAAGGTTAAATAAAATTAACAAAAATAAAACGCAAGAACAGCCTGATCCACATGTCTTCTGTTTAGGCACGTTATTTTTTATTTGTCAACATATAATAGAAACCTTATTTTGAGTTACGATGTATAACAGACTTTAGGTAACTCTACAGCAGGGTTATTTGCCCCACCCCCTCATCCCCCAAGTTTTCCGAGCAAAAATAAATAAATAATAATAATTGTTGGAAATAAAAGACTGGAAAACACCAGGAAATCAGCTCCAAGTGATTTTAATTTTGGAAATCGGTTCCCAAGTATTACGCATAATAGAGAGACCACGCATAATAGAGAGACATACAAACAAGAAAATCGCCCCGCGACTGAATCTAGTTGATGATCCCTGCTCTACAGGGCCAAGCAAAGAGAGTATTTTTAATAAGACGTGTGTGGGGTGGCAGCTGAATCTTGAACGAGAGCTCACCGGTACAGACAGCCCACCACTAGAGGGCGATCTAATTACGTGCTTTGGTTTTGCCGGATATGTTTCTTGCCCATCAGATGAACAACTTCCGCATAACGCTGCCCTCACGCCGGTTTTAACATGGCGGCGGGACCGATTTCGGAGCGAAACCAAGGTAGATAAGTCTTTATGTCTTACAATGAACTCCATCAAATGTATCCATACGAGTAGTTTCCATCACACCTGAACCCATTGTCTGAAGATTATAGCTATAAATCTAGCAGCTAACCATATGCACTTGTCTGTGTGACTCCATTCCATTGCCAAACATAGCTCGTTTACTAGCCAACGTGTACCATATGTAAGAATCTAGATAGCTAGCCATGTATTTAAATGTCCTGACGGACTCGACTGATTTGTCTCTGAATCCGCCGGGCTATTTTTTTTACATTTAGCTACATTTCTGTAATTTAGCACACACTTTTCTTGTGCGCTACTCGTTAATGTAAGCAATGCCCAAGTAATAGGAACCGATTATGGATATAGGATTTAGTTTACCACATGGGAAAGGTGTTGCTAAAAACAGGTAACGTTAGTCATTTCTTCTATGACATGGGACCATAACAAGGTCTTATGTTGGGCTTATAACCATCCACGTAATGTGGTTTTGTGCTCTCTATCACTTTAGATGCCACTGTGTATGTGGGTGGTCTGGATGAGAAAGTGGCAGAGCCACTGCTGTGGGAGCTCTTCCTACAGGCTGGGCCTGTGGTCAACACACACATGCCCAAAGACAGAGTCACGGGACAACACCAAGGTAAGTAACACACACACTCATAATCAACGCATTGGTAACAAAACTGACACATACCATCAGTAAGACCAACCAGATATTCTACACTTTACTATAGTCTAACCCCAGGATTTCTTTCACATGGTGAGGTTGCACACGCACTCATGTTTGAAAATAATAGCTGTGTAAAACTACCCTATGCAAAGAAGACCGATCATTGTAGATTAGGTCTATGCTTTGAAAGCAAACCCATCACTTGTTGATGTTGCGTCATTTTTGAAGTGCTCTTTTAAAGACAAATAGCCTGTAAAAAATGCTGATCTATAACCGTTAAAGTCTTATTGAATGTTATTCTTCCCTCTGTCTCCCCTCCGTAAGGCTATGGCTTTGTTGAATTCCTCAGTGAAGAGGATGCAGACTATGCCATCAAGATTATGAACATGATTAAACTATACGGCAAGCCCATCCGTGTCAACAAGGCCTCGGCGCACAACAAGAACCTGGATGTCGGCGCCAACATCTTCATTGGTAACCTGGACCCGGAGATCGACGAGAAACTCCTCTACGACACGTTCAGCGCCTTTGGGGTCATACTCCAGACGCCCAAGATCATGCGCGACCCAGACACTGGCAACTCCAAGGGCTACGCCTTCATCAACTTTGCCAGTTTCGACGCCTCTGACGCGGCCATCGAGGCCATGAACGGCCAGTACCTGTGCAACCGACCAATTACGGTGTCATATGCCTTCAAGAAGGACTCCAAGGGCGAGCGGCATGGCTCGGCCGCTGAACGCCTCCTAGCTGCTCAGAACCCGCTTTCGCAGGCCGACCGGCCGCATCAACTGTTTGCAGATGCACCACCTCCCCTCTCTGCCTCAACACCTGTTCTCACCGCCCTGGGAGCCGGGATGCCCATGCCTGGTAAGTGTGCTTGTGCGCGAGCAAGTGGGTGCACCAGGGTTGAAGAATTTGATTTCAGCTTCCTAAATCCTTCAGGTATTTCATGGGGGTACCATTTCGTGGATAGTAATGCTATTGCCTTGTATATCTTAGTCATAAATTGTGCTCCGCAGATTTGTAAGAGTAAGAATGGAAAAAAAACTGATTTGATGTTGGCTTCACAATAACTTGACTATAATTTGTTCAATAACACCAACACAACATTAAAACATGTATATCGAGATAATTTCAATTAATGCAAGCTAGTCATCTTTCGGCAAAATTCGCCGTTTTGAATCCAAAACGGGTGACCCACGTGATTCGCGTTACTGTCTGTAAGCGAACAAGTGATACGCGTTTGGAGCAATACTGGCTGTATCCAAGGCTCAGCCAATCGTTCACATAACAGAATGCAGCACGCGACTGAAGAGAGGAGAGACAACTCATTTGCTAGTTACAGCTTTCTCTGGAAAGAGCGTGCGCTCTGGACAGCAGAGAGTAGAAAGGCGCGATAACGAAGAGGTAGGTGAGAAGTCTGACCACGGAGACGGGGCTGAGAAGGTAATTAGCTGTACCGAAAAACAACTGGCATTTGGAAAGTTTGAGGTGAGGGAGAAAGTGTGGTGGAACAAGTATTATTAGCATTGTTAAGTATCTTGCTAGCTGGATTGAATGATCTGTTAGATAGCCAGAGAAATGTTAACTGGTAACGTTATACGACTCCTTGCCGTTCCTCAAGTTATAACGCGTTAGTTGCTTACTGGACCCTGGCAATCTGCGTGAAAAGTTAACTTGCTAACGAACTAACTGTGAACTGTTTTCCCTCTACAGTATGTGGTTAATTTTTTGAATTAAATAGGTGAAAATGAGGCGTTGCTTGTTAAACAAGTGGATTCAGGAATTAAGTGTAGCTGGAGCTGGCCCTGGCTTAAGCTGGATGCCACTAGAGGTGAAACGAACACCACACACTTTCCCACTTGTTCAATATGGTGGATCAGAAGGCGTATGCAAGGCGTACTCTCTGCCTGAAAGAGATCAATTGTGCCAAAAAATTGTATTATGCTCTGCTGGCACATTGTAGAACAGATGTCCACAGGCAGAAAGTGTACAATGTAATAATGTCAGTGTAGCCCAAAGTTATTGCTTTTGTTGTGCTGAACTTGACAATAACACTTGTGAGTGAGGGGGGATTATTGCATTTTTTTACTCAATGTTATTTTTGCACACATGTAGCCTTGTGCACTTGATCGATGTCTACTATAGTGGCCAGTATAATAGAGCAAAAATAGATTGCCTGTTTGTTTCATTCTAAAAAATTTTAGAATGTGCTATATTTAGATGTGTGTGGTCACAAGCGTTCTATTATTATAAAGGCTGTCATGGCTAACTGCAATATTAGTGTTTTGTCAAGACTAGTGTCATTTGCAGTAAAGTCCAGGCAACAAATTACATTGGATTGCTTTCTTTACATCTTTTTTGCAAAAATAACCAGACCCCCCCTTTACACTGCTGCTGCTCTCTGTTTATTATCTATGCATAGTCACTTTAACTTTAACCTACCTGTACATATTACCTCAGTTACCTGGACTAACCGGTGTCCCCACACATTGACTCTGTACCGGTACCCTTGTATACAGCCTCACTATTGTTATTTTACTGCTGCTGTTGAATTATTTGTTACTTTTATTTTCTTCATAAAGCATTGTAGGTTAAGAGCTTGTAGGTAAGCATTTCCCTGTAAGGTCTACACCTGTCGTATTCTGCGCACGTGACAAATAAAATTTGATTTGATTTTACACACAGACTGATCACGTAGATCATATTGTTTGTTTAAATAGTTAAAACCTTGCAGGGATTTTTTTTTCTGCATGTTTCGATGCAAAGAAAAAAGTGTCACCTTTTTGGGCCCTCGCCAGTTTGCATCCCTAAACTTGACAAAATGTGCAATTTCTCTCTGATCTTAATTTCCAGGCATGCCCCCTCCTGGTGCCTTCCCTCCTGTGCCACCCCCCGGATCCATGCCTCCTGGCATGCCCCCGGGCATGCCCATGCCTCCAGCCCCAGGGACACCAGGACCCCAGGGAGGGGGCTCAGGCCCCCCACCCGGCCCGCCACCCTTCCACCAAGGCATGCACCCGGGTAAGTCACTCACCCCGACCATATAATTGGAATGAGTACAACTGTCAGGAAAAGCTTTCCCAGATTGTTAAATATTGGAATTTAAAATGCTAGTGAGTGGAATTTTAAGTTACTGCTATTTCTGGTAAAAGGAAGAGAGCCTGTTGTGTGTGCGATGAGGTGCGTGAATACACTACATGGCCAGAAGTATGTGAACACCCTCTCATTCCAAAATCATGGGCATTAATATGGAGTTGTTCCCCTCTTTGCTACTATAACAGCCTCCACTCTTCTGGGAAGGCTTTCCACTAGATGTTAGAATATTGCTGCAGCCACGAGCATTAGTTCTTCCACACCGATCTCTACAAACCATTTCTGTCTGGACCTCGCTTTGAGCACGGAGGCATTGTCATGTTGAAACAGGAAAGGGCCTCCCCCAAACTGTTGTCACAAAGTTGGAAGCACAGAATCGTCTGGATTGTACTGTATGCTGTAGCATTAAGATTTCCCTTCCCTGGAGCTAAGGGGCCTAGCCCAAACTGTGAAAAACAGCCACAGACCATTCATCTTCCTCCACCAAACTTTACAGTTGGCACTATGCATTCAGGCAGGTAGCGTTCTCCTGGCATCTGCCAAACCCTGATTCATCCGTCGGAGTGCCAGATGGTGAAGCGTGATTCATCACGCCAGAGAATGCATTTCCACTGCTCTAGAGTCTAATGGCGGTGAGCTTTACACCACTCCAGCTGACGCTTGGCTTTGCGCTTAGTGATCTTAGCATGTTGTGCATTAGCTCGGCCATGGAAACCCATTTCATGAAGCTCCCGACAAACAGTTATTGTGCTGACATTGCTTGCAGGGGCAGTTTGGAACTCGGTAGTGAGTGTTGCAACCGAGGACAGACGATATTTACACGCTTCAGCACTTGTCAGTCCCGTTCTGTGAGCTTGTGTGGCCTACCACTTTGCGGCTGAGCCGTTGTTTCTCCTAGACGTTTCCACTTCACAATAACAGCACTTACAGTTGACCGGGGAAGCTCTAGCATGTCAGAAATTTGACAAACTGCCTTGTTGGAAAGGTGGCACCCTATAACCTTGCCACGTTGAAAGTCACGGACATCTTCAGTACGGTCCATTTTACTGCCAATGTTTGTCTATGGAGATTGCATGGCGGTGTGCTCGATTTTATACCTGTCAGCAACGGGTAGCCAAATCCACTAATTTTAAGGGGTGTCCACATACTTTTGTATTTATTTTATTTAACCTTTTATTTAACTAGGCAAGTCGGTTAAGAACAAATTCTTATTTACAACGACGGCCTACTTACAGGGTCAGCCATAGTAGTACGGCGCCCCTGTAGCAAATTAGGGTTAATCTCCTTGCTTAAGGACACATTGGCGTGTTTTTCACCTTGTCGGCTCAGGTATTCGAACCAGCAACCTTTCAGTTACTGGCCCAACGCTCTAACCGCTAGGCTACCTGCCGCCCTATATATAGTGTATTTACCTAGTAGGTCCTCTGGCACTGGCTTTTTAACTATCCAAAATCCTGGGACCAAGAGGCAGATTCCAGTTTTTATTTTGAGGAGTTGTCCATATACTTTTGGCCATGTGGTGTGTATGCCATTTCGCAGACTCATCCAAAATGACTTAGTCATGCGTGTATGCATTTTACGTATGGGTGGTCCCGGGAAACGAACTCACTATCCTGGCTTTGCAAGCACCATACTCTACCAACTGAGCTGCTGAGGACCACCACCAATTATATTGTTCATGTCCAACAGGAATGCCCCAGATGCCGATGCACCCTCATGGCCACCCCCCAGGTATGGTGCCTCCGGGCCCTCCAGGATCCAACCAGCACCGGGCGCCTCCACCCCCCGGCATGCCCCCTCATCCACACATGGGCATGCCACCGAGAGGGCCCTATGGGCATCCCATGGGTAAGTGCTGTGCCTTCAGTTGGATAATTAATTGCCTGTTAGTTAACTCCTGATTCATGCAAAACAATTCACCACTTTTGGTTTCATCACAATTTTTTCTTAAAGTTTAAAGCTACAGTCTGCAATTGGTACGTCCATTTTGCAATTTCAAAAAATGTGTTGTCAAACATTTTTACAAATTTGTCTAAATAAAGACTATTAATTAATTTTGTGGATATCCAAGAGCTTTGTTTCCTGATATCCTTGTTGAAATGTGCTGCTGTATGAGATTATATATAATTGTGTGAATCCCCTCTCTCTATCACCCACACAGGTCACCCCATGCATCCAGGCATGAGAGGGCCCCCTCCTCCTATGCCCCCACCAGGCTACGGTGGGGGTCCCCCTCGTCCACCTCCGTTTGGCTTCCAGAGGGGTCCTCCAATGCCACCTAGGCCCCCCGGCGGCCCACCTCGAGGCCCCATGAGAGGACCAATGCCCCCATAGACTAGAGGACCACAGCAAGGCACGGCCATGCTTTCATTTAGCTTATTTTTTATTTCTATTCCACAGTACAATTTGGAGACATGGTGTAGCTCCATTTTCTTTTCTTTTTTCATTTTCTTCACTGTACAGATCCCAAACAAAGGTTTGGAATAAAGGTTTTTAATACAAAAAAATTGGTATTTCAATTTATGTTAAGTCATTTCAGTTCTCTTAGATGAGATTTAATTCAGGACATGCATCATGTCAATCGACTTGTGCTTTCCTAGTACAAACATAAGACACAAAATGTAGTTGGCCTCCTGAATAGGTTAGAAACTCAAAATGTGTTCAACAAGCCAGTCGTTTGAGACCAATGGTAGCCAGGAGAGATGGAGAGGCATGTCCATAATGACAAGATTAGTCGGATGGTTATGTTTTGACCAGACAAAGCACAAGTAAGTTGACAGGTTCCAGACCTACTAGAAACTAAAACCTCTTCACCTATATAGTTTTTTTTTTTTATAAACCCCCCGAAGTCCACACATGGGCATGCCACCGAGAGGGCCCTATGGGCATCCCATGGGTAAGTGCCATGCCTGATTCATGCAAAACAATTCACCACTTTTGGTTTCATACCATTTTTTCTTCAAGTTTAAAGCTACAGTCTGCAGGGTACATCCATTTTGCACTTAAAAACAATGTATTGTCAAGAAACATCTTCACCTACAGTGGGGAGAACAAGTATTTGATACACTGCCGATTTTGCAGTGTATCAAATACTTAGGTACACTTCAACTGTTGATGGACGGAATCTAAAACAAAAATCCAGAACATCACATTGTATGATTTTTAAATAATTATTTTTTTATTTTATTGCATGACATAAGTATTTGATCACCTACCAACCAGTAAGAATTCCGTCTCTCACAGACCTGTTAGTTTTTCTTTAAGAAGCCCTCCTGTTCTCCACTCATTACCTGTATTAACTGCACCTGTTTGAACTCGTTACCTGTATAAAAGACACCTGTCCACACACTCAATCAAACAGACTCCAACCTCTCCACAATGGCCAAGACCAGAGAGCTGTGTAAGGACATCAGGGATAAAATTGTAGACTTGCACAAGGCTGGGATGGGCTACAGGACAATAGGCAAGCAGCTTGGTGAGAAGGCAACAACTGTTGGCGCAATTATTAGAAAATGGAAGAAGTTCAAGATGACGGTCAATCTCCCTCGGTCTGGGTCACCATGCAAGATCTCACCTCGTGGGGCATCAATGATCATGAGGAAGGTGAGGGATCAGCCCAGAAATACACGGCAGGACCTGGTCAATGACCTGAAGAGAGCTGGGACCACAGTCTCAAAGAAAACCATTAGTAAAACACTACTCCGTCATGGATTAAAAATCCTGCAGCGCACGCAAGGTCCCCCTGCTCAAGCCAGTGCATGTCCAGGCCCGTCTGAAGTTTGCCAATGACCATCTGGATGATCCAGAGGAGGAATGGGAGAAGGTCATGTGGTCTGATGAGACAAAAATAGAGCTTTTTGGTCTAAACTCCACTCGCCGTGTTTGGAGGAAGAAGAAGGATGAGTACAACCCCAAGAACACCATCCCAACCGTGAAGCATGGAGGTGGAAACATCATTCTTTGGGGATGCTTTTCTGCAAAGGGGACAGGACGACTGCACCGTATTGAGGGGAGGATGGATGGGGCCATGTATCGCGAGATCTTGGCCAACAACCTCCTTCCCTCAGTAAGAGCATTGAAGATGGGTCGTGGCTGGGTCTTCCAGCATGACAACGACCCGAAACACACAGCCAGGGCAACTAAGGAGTGGCTCCGTAAGAAGCATCTCAAGGTCCTGGAGTGGCCTAGCCAGTCTCCAGACCTGAACCCAATAGAAAATCTTTGGAGGGAGCTGAAAGTCCGTATTGCCCAGCGACAGCCGCGAAACCTGAAGGATCTGGAGAAGGTCTGTATGGAGGAGTGGGCCAAAATCCCTGCTGCAGTGTGTGCAAACCTGGTCAAGAACTACAGGAAACGTATGATCTCTGTAATTGCAAACAAAGGTTTCTGTACCAAATATTAAGTACTGCTTTTCTGATGTATCAAATACTTATGTCATGCAATAAAATGCAAATTAATTATTTAAAAATCATATATTTTCTGGATTTTTGTTTTAGATTCCGTCACTCACAGTTGAAGTGTATCTATGATAAAAATTACAGACCTCTACATGCTTTGTAAGTGGGAAAACCTGCAAAATCAGCAGTGTATCAAATACTTGTTCTCCCCACTGTATATAGTTTTTTTTTATAACCCCCCCTCAAGTACTTATAAACCCCCTAAATACAATGTTGCTATAGGCAGTGCTTTGAGAGAAAGCTTTGAGTAGATTACAAATACTAATTCTGCACTTACTTCCAAACTAGAAAAAAAAAAACATGAATTCGGTCTGTTGCCATGATTATGGCAGATACCACTTGTCTGATGTAGTGGGATATGGAGGAGGATGTATAGGGCTGAATAATCCCACTCTGATTTTTTAAGACATTTTTGATCATATAAATGAATTATATTTATTCTTGAATATTAAAATTGGTTGATACCACCAAGCCCCAGTTGAAAACGGGGACTGAAAGCGGCTGAAAATTAGTCTTTAGAATATTCAGAAATGGACACAATTATAGTTAATTGTGGCTGGAACAACTTAGCTTGACCACGGAGACAGGATATTGAGTGTGTCAGCTCAAAACTAGGTCAACAACAAGAAAACAAGGCTGTCTTTTGGCCGTGAAAATATTCCAGGGGTCACTTCCGGTTCCAGGGTATCAGGGTTTTTTAGGGACACACTCATTTCACGCCACTTTGATAAAGCTACGACTGGAAGTGATTTTCATAGCAGGTTAGGAGAGTTTTTGCTAACCCTAACTCTTTCCCTAACCTTAACCTCAGTCTCCTAACCTGCTATGTTAATTCTCCTAACCTGCTGCGTAAGTTCTAACCTGCTACGAAAAAGTACATTCCAGTCGTAGCTTTATCAAAGTGGTGTTTCTCAGTTTTTTTTGGCGGATAATGTTCCCTTACATTATGAATGAGATTTATTGTGCTCATCCTGACCTAATATATTTACATTTTAATTATTAAGCAGTTCTTATAATGAGAAGTTAACAAATGCAAACAAAGAGGCCTAAAAACCTATATTAGATTGGTAAATTAAACCCCCCTTAAATAAGAGTTATTTTCTGGCTAACTGAGCTTGGCCAGGCAAGTCATGGGTTTTCAGTTAAGCTTACTAGTTTCCTCAGCATCTTGTCCTATGATGTCATTATGTGGGATGGGCCAGTGGTTGGCATAGAAACAGGAGTGTGTGTGTGTGTGTGTGTGTGAGATAGAGAAATATGGGGGTGTCACTTTGATATTCAGCTCAGGGAGACATGTCCAGTTACTTGGAAGACATTGTTTCAGTGACCTCTTATGAATGCCTGTTGATTAGGGTCTACTATGAGTCATGTTCCAACGATTTTTTATGCCAACATTGAATTGGAGTAGAGTAATACAAATATTGGTAATTAATGTGTAGGCTATCACTGAATAGGAGGCTATTCCTAGTATAGGCTCAATATGTTTGCATGCGTGGTAAATATAATTTTCATTTAGGGTATGTAGGCCTAATACAGCTAAAGCCTAGTCTATATTAGTCGATTTGAAACAAACATACCATAATGTTATGAATATTAATAGGCTACACGTCGTGGTTGCTTGCTTTCACTTGTAGGCATACACATTATTCGAATAGTGTTGTGTGTGTGTGATGATGAGGTGGCGTGGTGGGCAACATCTAATGCGAAAACAACATGGATGTTAATACTTGCAAATTGTTTGAAATACGGCTTAAAATAGATTATTCACTTGAGAACCACTATACAGCCAATAAAATAGATGTGCGTGAATGGTCTATTTATGCCGAGGACCAGAAAGGTTAGATGATGGGGGGGGGCCACAATGCTACGTTTGGTACCCACTGAGGTGGTACTTCTTGGTTCTCGTATCACCCATCCTCTTCAGTCAGTTGGGTTACCGGGTGCCTATCCACGTTTGAGCAGCAACAGCATCAACGCACTGTCATCCTGTGGACAAAATTCAACCTGGGGATATAGTGAAAGCCATATCCACAATTACGGTGAGGTTACCTTTACTAAAATGAAACTTTTGAAAATTAGTTTTAATTAGCCTTGATAGACCTACCCCGTTGTTAAATTAATATTGATGTGCGTGTTTCCCAAAAGATATTGCACACGGGTCACGATTTAGGATGTGAAAATTAGCTCGTGTTTTAATGAAATGTAGCCTATCTATTTATGCGTCGATATAGAATAGCCCATTTAACATTATATCTAAGTCACCCCTGCGTAAAAACGCAGTCACGACAATTTCATATCTCTGCAGATGAAGAGATTGGAACTGCGTTCGGTTTAAAATCCTTTATTTTACCGAGAATAATGTGTTGAATATTGAATTTAGATAAACAATTGAGCTAATTGCTTTAGGTCAGTTGTAAAATACCCGCTGTTTTTGTTGTACTGCGTTAAATATTGAATTATTGGTTAACGTTACCCCGAAATGAATTGTATTAATAGCATACTATACTAATTTCGCAGTCATATCGCGCGTGAATGGAGAAATTTGTTATAATTTTGACATTGTCCTTCACGTAGGCGATTCGTCGTGATTGTGTTGGCGAGGGGGATGGTAAGGTGGGATTCCATGTCGATTGAATGCCAACTGTCCGCAATGCATGTTATTGGCAGACCATTTCTGACATAATAAACGGACATGTGTGACCTTGCAATGATCTCAGATTGACCATCATCTTGATGTAAAAAAAGCCGCGATACTTTTGGCAAGACATGTGCATGCTTTGCCTCCATCTATAACGACCTTGTCTCAGACTGGCGCCATTTGTTGCTGATGCTCAACGGGTTTACTATTTACCTTAACAAATACATATTTCCTTAAAATAAACATACATGCACAACATAATTAGCATAGATATAGTGTCTGCAGATTTGGATTTTTTGGAGAACATGGTCATGGCTTGCAGAGGCATCATGCCCAGTGGCACGTGCCACCTCGGGTTTGTAAAAATCATAAAAAATAAAAAATAATTCTCTGTTATACTACCAGCCAATCTTTCATAACTAGCTACCAAGAAGCCATTGCAGGCTATATATCAAGATAGAGTAGCTAGCTTCTCGAACTATCTTAGCTGGTATGCCTGCTGGCAAGGTTGAGGTTGGTAGACTTTAGAAAAGCAAGCAATAACTAAATGTACTGAATAAGACTCACATTCCTTTCAATCTTTTACCCAGGCTACCCAGTGAACTCATCAAGGGGATGTTGGACTGTTGGACTGACAGTCACAGGGCATCTGGTTCAGGTCCTGGTCGGGGCTACCCCTTCCAATTTGTCACATTCATGTGAGAAGTGGGATGGCACCCCAGTGCAGCCATTAAGAGTGTTCTATGGTGTGAGGGAATCACTAGAGTAAAGTACTGGGACACCAGGAGAGCGGGGTTTACATTTTAGGACCAATAGGTGTTAAAGTGAGTCTAGTCCCCATCTCTGACCCCACATGTGTAACCATGTGGACGCTACTGACTAAAATATAGCATGTCTGGTGTGTGCATTTACAGCGACAGTGTTTTTCTCAATAGATGGATGTGTTGTCATTGCTGTACCCAGTTTCATCCTCACTCTTGCTGCTTTTGGCAGGCACCTCTTAGTCTAATGGGTCACCCAGTGGCTCTTTAATCATTCTGTCCGCCACCCTGTTGTCATGAAGGAATCCCCTGAAGAATGTGCTCTCTCTCCATCACTCTCACTCTCTCTCACAGTCCATCTCTCTCTCTCCCCTCTCAATTTCTATCTCCCTTTTTCTCAATTTCTCCCTTCCATTCTGTATCGTGTCCTGTCTCACTTCCTTTGCTTTCTTCATCCCCCTCACTATCTTCTCTCTATGTTTCTCTCCCCCTCCCATCTGCTCACAGTCTCAAACCTCCCAAAGCTTTGAAATCAATCTGATTCTCTAAACACAGTCTTGATGCAAAAAGTTAATCCTCTCACTTCTGTACTATTGTTTTCCCATCGTATAATCTCAACACATGACATGAGAGGATTAATAATCCTCATTAGCCAGTTAAAGCAGTCACCCCTTTAAACAGCCCAAAATGACATTATAGGTGAAGAAGAGCATTAGAGCTTATCCACAGTCCTTGTCAAAGATTAAGTGAACAGCTGTTTCAACAAAATACATATACAGTGGGGAGAACAAGTATTTGATACACTGCCGATTTTGCAGGTTTTCCCACTTACAAAGCATGTAGAGGTCTGTAATTTTTATCATAGGTACACTTCAACTGTGAGAGATGGAATCTAAAACAAAAATCCAGAAAATCACATTGTATGATTTTTAAATAATTAATTTGCATTTTATTGCATGACATAAGTATTTGATCACCTACCAACCAGTAAGAATTCCGGCTCTCACAGACCTGTTAGTTTTTCTTTAAGAAGCCCTCCTGTTCTCCACTCATTACCTGTATTAACTGCACCTGTTTGAACTCGTTAACTGTATAAAAGACACCTGTCCACACACTCAATCAAACAGACTCCAACCTCTCCACAATGGCCAAGGCCAGAGAGCTGTGTAAGGACATCAGGGATACAATTGTAGACCTGCACAAGGCTGGGATGGGCTACAGGACAATAGGCAAGCAGCTTGGTGAGAAGGCAACAACTGTTGGCGCAATTATTAGAAAATGGAAGAAGTTCAAGATGACGGTCAATCTCCCTCGGTCTGGGGTACCATGCAAGATCTCACCTCGTGGGGCATCAATGATCATGAGGAAGGTGAGGGATCAGCCCAGAAATACACGGCAGGACCTGGTCAATGACCTGAAGAGAGCTGGGACCACAGTCTAAAAAAAACCCATTAGTAACACACTACGCCGTCATGGATTAAAATTCTGCAGCGCACGCAAGGTCCCCCTGCTCAAGCCAGCGCATGTCCAGGCCCGTATGAAGTTTTCCAATGACCATCTGGATGATCCAGAGGAGGAATGGGAGAAGGTCATGTGGTCTGATGAGACAAAAATAGAGCTTTTTGGTCTAAACTCCACTCGCCGTGTTTGGAGGAAGAAGAAGGATGAGTACAACCCCAAGAACACCATCCCAACCGTGAAGCATGGAGGTGGAAACATCATTCTTTGGGGATACTTTTCTGCAAAGGGGACAGGATGACTGCACCGTATTGAGGGGAGGATGGATGGGGCCATGTATTGCGAGATCTTGGCCAACAACCTCCTTCCGTCAGTAAGAGCATTGAAGATGGGTCGTGGCTGGGTCTTCCAGCATGACAACGACCCGAAACACACAGCCAGGGCAACTAAGGAGTGGCTCCGTAAGAAGCATCTCAAGGTCCTGGAGTGGCCTAGCCAGTCTCCAGACCTGAACCCAATAGAAAATCTTTGGAGGGAGCTGAAAGTTCGTATTGCCCAGCGACAGCCCCAAAACCTGAAGGATCTGTATGGAGGAGTGGGCCAAAATCGCTGCTGCAGTGTGTGCAAACCTGGTCAAGAACTACAGGAAAAGTATGATCTCTGTAATTGCAAACAAAGGTTTCTGTACCAAATATTAAGTTCTGCTTTTCTGATGTATCAAATACTTATGTCATGAAATAAAATGCAAATTAATTACTTAAAAATCATACAATGGGACTTTCTGGATTTTTGTTTTAGATTCCGTCACTCACAGTTGAAGAGTACCTATGATAAAAATGACAGACTTCTACATGCTTTGTAAGTGGGAAAACCTGCAAAATCGGCAGTGTATCAAATACTTGTTCTCCCCACTGTAGTTACTGGGTTTCATCCTTGTACAATGGGCTTTTGGTATTTTGCTGTCAGGGAAAATGTTTCCACTACAATAGATTGAGATAGGTATGAATTGTAAAAGTCTGAAAGGTCAAATGACAAGGACATACAGCCCATCCCCCTGGGCAGTCAGTTCGAAACATTGAATTTGAAGCTCAGTTACATTTTGACCCACCCATTTGATTCTGTAAAAAAATTGAGATTATTGTATCAACCCATCTCTTCGTCATTGTCTTACAAAATCCAATGCTATACTAATAAATGCTGTATTTATTTGTTTCACATTTACAGAAAGAGACCATTGCAGGTTTACCGCTGTGATAGGCAGACTCAATATAGATAAAAGGATCCCAAACAATATTGTTATTGATCAAAATATTCCCACCTTGTCTAATGGTGGCCACCATTTTAAATCTGACTTTGCTGTAGTCAGGTTTTTGGGGAACTGTCTCTCAGTGCATATAGTAAATGGCTTACAAATGTTAGATAATGTGATGTGTTGTGGTCCCTAAATACTTAGTGTTATCCACATTTTACAGGCTTTTTACTTCCAGTATGGTCAATTCTGCATCGTAACATCTGAGGCTATTTTTCAAATAAAGCAGTATAAGTCAAAGTCAACATTATTTGTGCGTTACAATAATGCACACTTGGATTTATTATCTTACTTTATATTATTTCCTTTCCATATGTTTGGAAAAATATTGTGTTTGACTTATCCATGAATCCACAGTCCATTAGGAATAGCTGCTGCCCTTCTCAGTTTGTCCCTGCTACAGTTTCCCTGGTGTTGAGTTGTTATCAGATGGACATCAGACACAATATGTCAACAGGAGAACAGTAAGCCATTCCTAATCAGTTTAGAGAGTGCAAATTGACATAAGATGCTCCTTGGCAACTGCTTAGAAATCCACTCCCCCTAACAACAGTAACAGACACCGGGCATTCTAATTTATTGAGCATTATAGAAATGGAATGGTACTTAAAGGGGCAATCTGGGATTTGAAAAACAACAAATTGCTACCCTGCCACTTGTTTTGATAAAGAGCTGAGGGATGGAGCTATGGATGCAAGGACTCCATTAGATCACAATTATGGTTTCAAACAAGTTTTGAAACTACATTATTTGTTTACAACTATATTGACCCCAACCCTGATTCTGGAGTATGGTCCATGTGACTAACAATGTGTTTGCACTTTCCCTCTGTAGAGAAGCTGTCCATCACAGAGCAGCCCTGTGATCCAATCCAGCTGAACTCTCCACCACCCTGTTGAGGGTCAACTGGAACGCTACCTGACATAAACACTCCCCAGTGATTCCTGATCTCCAACCTACTTTTCAGGTGATAAACCCCTGCCTTTGAGCTTCCTCGACCCTTCAATAATGGAGGACGGCTACCAAAACAAGACAGCCTTTATAAAGGGCGCCAAAGACATTGCCAAAGAGGTCAAGCGGCAGGCTGCCAAGAAAGTGGGCCGCGGTGTGGACAAGATGACCGACGAATACAGCAAACGCTCCTACGCCCGCTTTGAGGAAGACGACGACGATGACTACCCTGGAGTGCCTGGGGGGCAGGACGGTGGCTACTACCGGGGTGACAGCCAGGCAGCCAATGACGATGAAGGTGGCCACAGCGACTCCACAGAGGGCCACGACGAAGATGACGAGATATACGAGGGCGAGTACCAGGGCATTCCCCGCACTGACTCGATCAAGGCTGCTGACGGCCTAGCAGGGGGAGATGGGCTGCAGTTCAGGGACATGGCACAGTTGGAGGGGGAGCGGCGGAAGGACCAAGAAGAGCTAGCCCAGCAGTACGAGACCATCCTGCAGGAGTGCGGCCATGGGAAGTTCCAGTGGACCCTCTACTTTGTGCTGGGGCTGGCCCTCATGGCGGACGGTGTGGAGATCTTTGTGGTGGGCTTTGTGCTCCCCAGCGCTGAGAAGGATATGTGTCTGTCAGAGGAAAGCAAGGGCATGCTGGGTAAGTGGGACCCTTAACTGTGTATTCTTTATTGATTTTATTGATTTACATGCTAGATAAGTGAGCCCTCAAATGTTTTGGAGCGTGTTAAGACAATTTTTCTCCAATCAACTGTCAAATGTGGGAGGTTTTATCGGCCCCAATGCAAATTCAATAAAACCCTGTTGTTCTGCGGTAAATTCACATCTTATGTCTTTGAAAGACAATCAAATGATGCTCTGCAGCTTGCTTTGATCTTGCCTCTCCGACACGTCTATGTCTGTCTGCTGACACGTTCCCTCCTCTTCCGCTGACGCAGAGTTCATTCCGACATAAAGGGGAAAACCATCTATAAATAGCCTCCTCCATCCTACACCTCCCCCTTTCACTGCCCTTGAGCTTTGTGTGTGTGTGTGTGTGTGTGTGTGTATTTGTGTGTGTGTGTGTATTTGTGTGTGTGTGTGTGTGTGTGTGTGTGTGTGTGTGTGTGTGTGTGTGTGTGTGTGTGTGTGTGTGTGTATTTGTGTGTGTGTGTGTGTGTGTGTGTGTATTTGTGTGTGTGTGTGTGTGTGTGTGTGTATTTGTGTATGTGTGTGTGTGTGTGTGTGTGTGTGTGTGTATCTGTCTGTTTGTGTGTGGGTAAGTGTGTGACGGTGTCTGTCCACACACACACCTAACCGCATTTTTACACAATGCAATTGGCAGCAAGCACTGTTTGCTGTTTTTGGACATTGCAAAACAAAACACATGGGTTGTTCCATGTCATTTCAGCAAGCCATGACAACCACCATCTCAGATGGTCCTGAAATCATTTCTGTAGTTAGAAACTGATAAAATTAGCATTCTTGCAATGTTATTTTGTTGAAATATAATTTGATCTCTGAGAAACTAAGCTAATTTATTGCACCTATATTGGCCATTTTAATTTATAGGATTCATATAATATAAACTTTTGACCATTTATTTTCCATTCCTCATGTCTAACTCATTGTTTAAAAAAGGTCTGGTCCAAATATATTTATTAAATATTATATGAATCAAATGGCCAATTTGGGTGCAATCAATTCATTTTAGAACAATCTGAGGTGGTGGGTGTTCAAATCCTCTTTCTTTTGCTTTTTGAGGTGGAATGACCTGTGTGTTGTGCCGAAGGTTAACCAATAAAGCAGCTGTATGCACAAGTATCTCTCATGGTCTTTCTCCATCCTCTGCAGGTCTGATTGTTTATCTGGGAATGATGGTCGGGGCATTCGTGTGGGGTGGGCTCGCTGATCGGATTGGCCGACGGCAGTCCCTTCTCATCTGTCTCTCCATCAACAGCGTCTTCTCCTTCTTCTCCTCCTTTGTTCAGGGCTACAGCACCTTTCTCTTATGCCGACTACTTTCTGGTGTTGGGTAAGATCCTGAAAACTAATGGATGGTGAATGATAGATAGAGACAGAGTGACACACAGACGCAGGTGGGCTTTTTCTTTTTCATATAGTTGCAGTGCCTTCAGAAAGTATTCAAACCTCTTGGCTTTTTCCAAATGTTGTTGTGTTACAGCCTGAATTTAAAATGGGTTAAATTGAGATTAAATTGAGATTTGTGTCACTGATATACACACAATAGCCCATAATGTCAAAGTGGAATAGTTTTTTATGATTTTTTTTTATGAAAAGCTAAATTGTCTTTAATCAATAAGTATTCAACCCCTTTGTTATTGCAAGCCTAAATGACATGTCACATAATAAGTTGCGTGGACTAAATCTGTGTGCAGTAATAGTGTTTAACATAATTTTTTTATGACTAGCTTATCTCTGTATCCCACACATACAATTATATGTAAGGTCACTCAGTCAAGCAGTGAATTTCAAACACAGATTCAACCACAAAGACCAAGGAGGTTTTCCAATGCCTCGCAAAGAAGTGCACCTATTGGTAAATGGGTTAAAAAAAAGCAGACATTGAATATCCCTTTGAGCATGGTAAAGTTATTAATTACACTTTGGATGGTGTATCAATACACACAGTCACTGCAAAGATACAGGTGTCCTCCCTAACTCAGTTGCTGAAGAGTTAGGAAACCGCTCAGGAATTTCACCATGAGCCCAATGGTGATTTTAAAACAGTTACAGTGTTTTATGGCTGTGATAGGACTGAGAATGGATCAACAACAATATAGCTGCAATTAATACTAACCTAGATGAAAGAGTGAAAAGTGGCTGCATCATGTTATGGGTGTGCTTGTTTTTTAGGATACAAACAAACAGAATAGAGTTAAGCACAGGCAAAATCCCAGAGGAAAACCTGGTTCAGTCTGCTTTCCAACAGACACTGGGAGACAAATTCACCTTTCAGCAGGACAATAACCTAAAACACAAGGCCAAATATACACTGGAGTTACTTACCAAGATGACATTGAATGTCCCTGAGTGGTCTAGTTACAGTTTCGGCTTGAATATCTATGGCAAGACTTGAAAATGGCTGTCTAGCAATGATCAACAACCAACTTGACAGCTTGAAAAAAAAATAAAAAAAATAATGTGCAAATATTGTACAATCCATGTTTGCAAAGCTCTTAGAGACTTACCCAGAAAGACTCACAGCTGTAATCGCTGCCCAAGGTGATTCCAACATGTAAAACATGTTTTCACTTTGTCATTAAGGGGTATTGTGTGTAGATGGTTGAGAAAATAAAATCATTGAATTCAGGCTGTAACACAATAACATTTTGAATAAGTCAAGGGGTATGAATACTTTCTGAAGGCACTGTTTATAAGTAGAAGAGTTTCCATCCAAACCTTCCATCCAAATAGCACCCTCTCGGATGCTATATAGCACTCCTACCACCAAATATTCTCTTCAAGTTTGATTTAATTTAACCTCCAGTGGTTTGTTTCTCTGTGCTAATCCTTGCAGGATCGGTGGTTCCATCCCCATTGTGTTCTCCTACTACTCAGAGTTTCTGGCCCAGGAGAAACGTGGGGAGCACCTCAGTTGGCTCTGCATGTTCTGGATGATTGGTGGCATCTATGCCTCAGCCATGGCATGGGCCATCATCCCACACTACGGTGAGTAGCCAATGGCAGGAATTCAATCATCACGAGTGCTTATGGCCCCAAAAGCACTTGAAATGCCTTACCACAAAAGTTATATCTAATGATTACGCAGTGATACAGTTGGTTGCTTTGTCCCATGTTTCTCTCTCTGCTCCTCTCCCAGGCTGGAGTTTCCAGATGGGGTCAGCGTACCAGTTCCACAGCTGGCGTGTGTTCGTCCTGGTGTGTGCATTTCCCTCTGTTGCGGCTATTGCTTCTCTCACCACCATGCCAGAAAGCCCTCGCTTCTTCTTAGAGGTAAGCAGGGGTCACTTTCTCATAAGTCCATATAGAAGAAGTTTAACCAAGTCCAATTCTAACCTCAATAATTGTAATCCTTATACTGTATATATCGTTACCTGAGTTAGCTATTGAATAGCAGTAAATGTTGCAGATTATACCGTTAAAGGTACAATCTGGGGTTTTGTTAATATAGTATTTTCAATTCTTCAGATTCTTTTGATTTACACATTGATTCTGGAGTTTAGAACTGACTTACTCTAGTAGCATAGGTTTTATTACAAATTCATGGAAATTATATTATGGCACATTACAGTTCACCCTTAGACACTTCACACGGACATAATGTTTCACAATACTCGTAATGTGTTTCAACTGCAAGTGTTTTTCCCAACAGAACGGCAAACACGACGAAGGCTGGATGATTCTGAAACAAGTTCACGACACTAACATGAGAGCAAAGGGACACCCAGAGAAGGTGTTTTCTGTGAGTATTTCTGAGACAAATATGTAAATTCTTTGAATTGAAGGGTTCTTCTGCAAAAAAGTGTTTATGAAGTTGTATTGTCCTGTCCTAGCTGTTTGTTTTTGTGTAAACTTGTCACCAGGCTGGAAGTTGTCCGATGAGACTATTATTTGTCTTCTATGTAAGCTAGGCCTGCTATGTATTATAATTCTTTTACCATTCAAAACAAGAAGTTCTCTCACAGGAAAATGGAGTTCTTCTAATGTAATCTAATCGGATCTAATCTAATGTATACATGTACTGCATACAAATTAGTTGACAATGGAAGGTCTTATTTTTCCCAGGTCACCACCATCAAGACTGTAAAGCAGATGGATGAGCTGGTGGACATGGGAGGAGACATATCAACTTTGCGACGCTATAAATTGAAGCTGACCAGCCTATTCAAACAGGTAAGCATCATATTTAAGATCCCTATAAAGGTATGAGAATATGATTATTTTATGTGTATATGTTTTATATTTCACACAGCATATGTTAATTTACTGTATGTACGGGACTGCATAGATTATGTACGCCACTTAGCAGACGCTTGTATCCAAAACGACCAAAGACCAATTTATGCTAAGTGGGTTTTTATAGTGGGTTTTTGTGTTTTTAAACCGTGTCAGCAGTAAAGCCTAGGTGCATAACTTAGTCATTTTCTGTGGGTTGCTATAGGTACGGAGTAACTTCTTGACCATCTTCAATCCAGAATACAGAAGGACCACCTTCATGATGATGGCTGTCTGGTTTACCATGTCGTTCAGGTAACAGAACCAGGGTCGTGACCATTAGCGGTTAACAGCAGCCTGTGCACAAACAGGCTATTTTCTGATCAATCAAAAAGCTCAAGAAATGTTTCGTCACATCAAATCTGAAAAGGTTATTAAAAAAATTGTGTCTCCTGCCATCTTAACAGACTGGCCGTTGAGGTGCGTACTTATCTCAACTGATTTCAACATAGTGAAATAGGAATAAACATAGTCATGTTTGTTTGGTTAAACTACATTTGTATTTTGCTTCTTCCCCAGTTACTATGGGCTGACAGTGTGGTTCCCTGACATGATCAAGTACATTCAGAAGCAGGAATATGCCTCACGCACCAAGTTCTTCACCAAGGAACGAGTGGAGCATGTCACTTTTAACTTTACCTTGGAGAACCAGGTGCACCGCCAAGGACAGTACTTCAACGACAAGTCAGTCCCCATTATATTACCCAGAACTTTGTGAATTTGCAAAAATGCCATTCTGTATTTAATCAGGAATGTTTAACTGTGCTGGTCTTAATTTCACAACTATGCAATGGACCCTAATTGTTAGTCGACTCTAATACAACTGGGCCGTTAAATACAAGGTCTTTCTTACTTTTCCATTGTCCGCAAGGTTCATCAACCTTAAGATGAAGTCCATGGTGTTTGAGGACTCTGTGTTTGAGGAGTGCTACTTCGAGGACATCACCTCTAGCAGAAGCTTCTTCAGAAACTGCACCTTTATCTCAACCCTCTTTTACAATACAGGTAAAGTCTCTCCCAAAACAAGAAGCATAAACAATATAGAGGAGACCTTACAATGAGCTCAGTCCATGCCTAGCATTGAACTGGGCAGTATCCTACCCTTGGTCCCTTCTTGACTCTCTCTTGCTTTTCTCTTGACAGACTTGTTCCAGAACAGAATCATCAACAGCAAACTGGTAAACAGCACCTTCCTACACAACAAGGAAGGCTGTCTGCTGGACTTCACTGATGACAACAACGCCTACATGATCTACTTTGTCAGTTTCCTGGGCACATTGGCAGTGTTACCCGGCAACATTGTGTCAGCCCTGCTGATGGACAAAATAGGACGTCTGAGGATGTTGGGTATGTCACGCCTTCATTAATGTGATATTAATGCTTTTTACAACATTCAAATAAAAGGTGCTTCTTTTGAGATTATACATCTGATGATACATGAACCATGCAGGCCTTACTACACCACAGTATTTCATGATTAGCCTACTACAGAAAGAGCCCTTATCCTTGTCTGATTTTCCTCCCTCTTTCTCTTCCCCCTCAATCTCTTTTCCTACACAGCGGGATCAAGTGTCATATCTTGTGTCAGCTGTTTCTTCCTGTCATTCGGCAGTACCGAGTCGGGAATGATCGCCCTCTTATGTCTCTTTGGCGGCATTAGCATAGCTTCCTGGAATGCTCTGGATGTGTTGACTGTAGAACTATACCCCTCGGATAAAAGGCAAGCTCAGCTACCTCACATTATTTTGAAAGTGTTACAGCTCCTTCTTGCACAGTGAATAAAGGGGTATTTTATGCAATTGGATTTATTGAAAACATATTTACATTTTCATGTTAAGTTCTGAGAAGTTCCCCTGCCAATTAACACTGTTTTCTCTTCTTTAGGACCACTGCATTTGGCTTCTTAAATGCCCTTTGCAAGCTGGCTGCTGTCCTGGGCATAAGCATCTTCCAGTCCTTTGTAGGCATCACCAAGGCTGTGCCCATCTTGTTCGCTGCGGGCGCACTCGCTGCCGGCAGTTTCCTGGCTCTAAAGCTGCCTGAAACACAGGGTCAGGTGCTGCAGTAGCACAATTCACCGCCAGATGGCAGCAGAGTGTAGCTGCAGTGGCCACATTGAAACCAGGGCCCGACCAACCAACCATACAATCTCAGCCTTTAGCAATCCAACATTGCTCATTAAACACCAAAAAACAGACTGTCATCAACAGTATCACAACAGTCCCAGAGTACTGAGAATATATGAGGATAGCAACATACTTCACATGCTGATGTAACCCATTTAGCCATCACAGACTAGCTGACATCTTCACCACAGCATAAAATAGCTAAATGGGTTTGCTTCTCAGAGACCCTACAGGTTAGACGGATTGAAATCCTGCCAACAAAGATACAAGTTTATAAACCACTGTCAAAGGATGCAAAGATACTGCTTGATAGCTACAATGCTCAATGGGGATAAATTGATCATAGATACTTCCCGAGATTAAACATCTATACACACTCAATTTATCCTAGCATCCATATCTGACCCTCATGCCATTCACATAATCTGAGGTTACAGATGCCCTCCAATAGATTTCCACCTGAAAATAGCATTCACTGTAACTTAGCTTTCTACTGAAAAAGCTCAAATGACTACTTGACTATTAAATTGATATTTTTCAGCTTTGACTGATTATAATAGTGGTTAATTATACTTCAAAGCTTCTTGTCCTTGGTAATCTGAATGGACTTGATGAGTGAAAGCAGTATGATAGAAACCCATTGGTGGTTTAGCCTATTGCTTGCGTTGTATATCCTCTGTCCTTTAGGGTCTGTGAGGAAGAGAGGACAAGGATCTTTGTCATTTAAATCTCTTATTGGCTTCCTCTGAAAGAGAATGTTACAAACAATATTTCCCTTACCAGGTGACATGCACCAAGCTCCCTGCTTCAAAATAATGATATAGATTATTTGTTCAAACTTGGTATTGATACTAGTTATTTTATCATCTAGAAAACAGGCTGTACGTGTGTGATGAAGGTATATTGTAAGAACGGAAATAATGACATGACCAATAACTGGTCAATATTTTTGTTTATTTATTGATGGCAATTTGAAGGGATCGGTTTTAGTTGATTTTCACACAAAACAATTACTGTATAATTGTTTTCTGCATCGGATTTACGTCAAGCAGTGAAATACTGTATATGTCTAAATGGTTTTATGTTGTGTATGTATGAGGGAGATGGAGAAAGAGTTCCGTCATATGTATCCTTCTGTATGGTTCTTGCAATTGGTTCTACGAGACCTCTGGGACACTCATTCATGTACATTGATCTACGTTGATAAAGTGCATCATTGTGGTTCTGTAAAGATATTGAAACGCCAGACAAAGATGAGTAAATAAGATGACAACCGATTTAACACACCAGTGGAGATATCCTTTAATTGAGATCATCTAGAAAATTGTTACTTTAGAATTACCAAGACATCAATGAGTCCAGGATTACAGCTCACGCTTCCTGCATATCACATAGTGGTCTTATGCTCTCTCTGCATGTTTAACATTCCAGTTAGCTAAGGCCAACATGCGGCCCTCTGCTGCCTATGAAGGTCGAACAGAACATTACACCTAGGAGGACAAAAGTCAAGCCCGTTCAGTCGCCAAACGATGTAGTATAATTGAAGCACAAATGAATACACTGTTACGAAGCACATTGTCCTTCATTCATACGGCTAATGGGAATATAGCAACTAGTCACTCACAGATTCATTTGAAGGGCTCAGTTAAATACAAACTGTATTTAGTTTTTCCACCGTAGAATAAACACTATTTTCCCTGTGATAAGAACTCAAAGGTAGGACATGTACATTGGCAAGGCAGGCTTGGTTGAGTCTGACCCTTTGTCTTTGTTGATTATTATATGCTTACTTGTCACCATGTCTGCGCCATCCCTTTTAATCTTTGTGTCACAAGTGTGTTGACAATCAGTGAGAGAGCTGATCTCTCCGTTGCTCAACTGTTAGTGTGAGTGTCATATCTGACTTCAGGGAGATTGGGCTTGTTGAATGTATGGCCTGTGGGATTTCTCTGTTGCTGTGTGCTTGGTAAAAGAGCTGTGTCTGATGTGGTACTGGAATTATTTATTTGAATCGGAACTCTTTAGTGTTGCGTATGTCTGTATGTGACATCTATTGTTATTTGTGTGTGAACATAACTGACAAATCTGTTGCCCTTGACCTAGTGTGTTTGAGTGAGTTTGCGAAAGATAAGTGTAAGACAATGTGTGTAGATTGAATTTGTGATCTCTGTTGTGCTCTCTGTGTGAGTGAGTGTGTGTGCGAGTGCCAAATATTTTTCTACTTGTTGTTCTGGTGTTTTCATCCTTAAGAACGAGCACAGGTCAATAGGGGCCATTATAACATATCTATGAACTAAAAGACTAATGCAATGGATAAAACATTTTCTGTTCATATTTCTACAAGATCAAAGGTCCCCGTGGCAGGCTTGTGAAAGTAGCCTTCACAATAAGCAGGATGTCAAGCATGCTTGTGGTGTCTGAGCTCTCTGGCTGTCCGTATGCCTGGTTTGTTTGTCCAAAGCAGGAGCTGCTTTTGTATTGCTGTCGTGTGGTGACACTTTGGGTCTTTATGTACAGTATCAGTTCTATGATCGCTTTTGATCAGAGTGGGATGACTTGGTGCAAGTTTAGTCTGTGTTTTTTTTAAAGTAAGCCGTTGTTGGTAAGTCTTTGGTGATCCTGTTAAATGGTTGTACTTCTCTCTACTTTCAGTGGTGGTTAGAGTTCAAGGAGAAAATAAATAAAAGGGACCCTTTCTAGTGAACAGGCACAAGAATAGATGGGTTCCCGTAAGTATTTCAAAATGGCCACCATGTTTTCATCAAAAGAGCGCCCTCAGTAAATTAAAGCTCATGTCCACTTTGAAAAAAAAATACGTTTTTTTATGTGACTTAAAAATCAACGTGCTATCATTGTACTCTGTGTATAAAATGTAGATGTTTGTACGTATGAGTATAAAATATGTGGACAAAAAAAGATCAAGGAAAACATTTTGACAATACTATCAACATGACAGAACACTATTGTATGTTGTCTTTGTTTTGTAAATGACATTTAAGAAAAAAAAATTGAATAAATTATTCAATAATCACACCAATGGGATGTTGAGAATATTTTACAGTGATGCTGATAAGGTGCTGTATGTTTATGTGAAAATTGTTACTTATGCTGGGATTCACACTTGTGGGCCATTTGTCTATCCAGTTCTATAAAGAAAATAAAAACTACTCTGGACATAAAAACAAAGTCCTTTCCCTGTTTGTGATAAGGAAAAGGTGTGTGTGTGTGTGTGTGTGTGTCACCATAGAAATCAACATTGCTGAATGCTGCTCTGAGATTTGTAACAAACACAAGGCCTCTTACACATCACTGTACCTTCTATCAGTTAGCAGGATGGCCATCCTTAACTGTAAGGCCACAGACTAAATGTTTGTCTATAAGGCCATTTTAGGGCCGCTGCCAATATATTGAAGCATGTAACGTACCCTACAGAGTGATGGAAATTACCGTCTTAAGATCAATGAACTGTATTTTATATCATGTTCCCAACACAAGAACTGAGTTTGGTAAGAGTGGTTTTAGCTGTGCTGCCCCACCATCTTGGAACACTTTGCAGAAAGGTTTACCACTAGATCATTTTATTCGGATTGACGATTTTAAATCCCAGATATGAGGGTTGCTGACAACAGATTGCACATGTTTTTAAACCTGCTCTCCTAATGCACTTTGCACTGTTTTAACTTCCATTCATTGTATTTATGCTGTGTTGTGTATCATGTGTAACTAGCTAGACTTCTAGACTTCTCTGCATAAATAAAGGATTATTCATAATAATCTTCACACATTCTTGTCATGAAATGTTTGCGTTGTGTCATTTTGAATTTAATCGAACACATTCTCTGCAGCAATAATCACTCGCATTTTGAAAACGATTGTGCAACATGCTGGGACAATGATACATTCATAGAATTCAATATAAAAATGAATCTATGATTACAGAATTATTAAACAGAAAAACAAACAACCAATACACAGTACTGTACATCCTGAGAAAATGAGTCATTAACGTGTGAACCACTATATGTTTTCATATCCCATGAACTATGACCAGTTGGTGCCACCACCCAACCCAGCTCTTAGCTGTGTGATTGGTACATTCCCAGCTCCTAGCCGTGTGATTGGTCCATTCCCAGCTCCTAGCTGTGTGATTGGTACACTCCCAGCTCCTAGCCGTGTGATTGGTCCGTCCCCAGCTCCTAGCCATGCTGAAGCCTCTCTGTCTCCACAACCAAACCAGTCAGCCTGCAGGCAACAGCTCTATCCTTTCAGACAGCCAGTGTGTGTCGGGGAGAACGTTACTGCCGTGTTTCTCTCTGTGTGTGTAATATTATATGTGTGCATGACTGTGTGTGTGTGTGTGTGTGTGAGAGTTAGTGGTTTAAGCAGCCTCTTAGGATGAGAGGCAGAGCGAAACCAACGGTGCTGTGATTAAGAGTTGACAACATTACCTCTGCTACCTCACCCAGTCCTCATCTTGCCCTCCTCTCCTCTCCCTTTCCTTTGGCTCTGATCTACAGCACCGCTGGGATGTCTTCTTCTCCAGGATCCAGGGACGGTAGCCAGAGGAATAGCTGTAGGTACCCACCATAGATATACATACAGTATCTATGCATCTAATATAATACAGAGCTCTAATTCTATGGTACTGACCCCAGCTTGTCTTGGTTTATTTATTTGTTAATTTAGTTTTTTGTTTGTGTCAGGATGTCTACACGCTAAGGTATCGAGGACTAGCAGATGTTGATCCATGCTTGATTATTAGATATTTTTTTATATTTGTGGATATCTGTCTTTCTTTTCCAGTTGTCATGGTTACATCTTATCCTCTACATCAAAAATTATATAATATTATAATATTTTTTTGGTGGTTAGATTTTGTTTCAAACGTATGGATTTAATTTCAACACTATTTGATGTCAAACATTTGTAGTGAAGAGGATAAGATGCAAGCCTTCAACCACAACTAGGCACATACAGTAATACTCAGACAGATATGTGTGTTTTTAATGAATAACACAAAGTCTGGGTCTGAAATTATTGGTAGTGTAGTCACTCTAATAATGTTTACATATCTGGCATCACTCATCTCATATGTACAGTGGGGAGAACAAGTATTTGATACACTGCCGATTTTGCAGGTTTTCCTACTTACAAAGCATGTAGAAGTCTGTAATTTTTATCATAGGTACACTTCAACTGTGAGAGACGGAATCTAAAACAGAAATCCATAAAATCACATTGCATGATTTTTAAATAATTAATTTGCATTTTATTGCATGACATAAGTATTTGATCACCTACCAACCAGTAAGAATTCCGTCTCTCACAGACCTGTTAGTTTTTCTTTAAGAAGCCCTCCTGTTCTCCACTCATTACCTGTATTAACTGCACCTGTTTGAACTCGTTACCTGTATAAAAGACACCTGTCCACACACTCAATCAAACAGACTCCAACCTCTCCACAATGGCCAAGGCCAGAGAGCTGTGTAAGGACATCAGGGATAAAATTGTAGACCTGCACAAGGTTGGAATAGGCAAACAGCTTGGCAATAGGCAAGCAGCTTGGTGAGAAGGCAACAACTGTTGGCGCAATTATTAGAAAATGGAAGAAGTTCAAGATGACGGTCAATCTCCCTCGGTCTGGGGCACCATGCAAGATCTCACCTCGTGAGGCATCAATGATCATGAGGAAGGTGAGGGATCAGCCCAGAACTACACAGCAGGACCTGGTCAATGACCTGAAGAGAGCTGGGACCAAAGTCTCAAAGAAAACCATTAGTAACACACTACGCCGTCATGGATTAAAATCCTACAGCGCACGCAAGGTCCCCCTGCTCAAGTCAGCGCATGTCCAGGCCCGTCTGAAGTTTGCCAATGACCATCTGGATGATCCAGAGGAGGAATGGGAGAAGGTCATGTGGTCTGATGAGACAAAAATAGAGCTTTTTGGTCTAAACTCCACTCGCCGTGTTTGGAGGAAGAAGAAGGATGAGTACAACCCCAAGAACACCATCCCAACCGTGAAGCATGGAGGTGGAAACATTATTCTTTGGAAATGCTTTTCTGCAAAGGGGACAGGACGACTGCACCGTATTGAGGAGAGGATGGATGGGGCCATGTATCGCGAGATCTTGGCCAACAACCTCCTTCCCTCAGTAAGAGCATTGAAGATGGGTCGTGGCTGGGTCTTCCAGCATGACAACGACCCGAAACACACAGCCAGGGCAACTAAGGAGTGGCTCCGTAAGAAGCATCTCAAGGTCCTGGAGTGGCCTAGCCAGTCTCCAGACCTGAACCCAATAGAAAATCTTTGGAGGGAGCTGAAAGTCCGTATTGCCCAGCGACAGCCCCGAAACCTGAAGGATCTGAAGAAGGTCTGTATGGAGGAGTGGGCCAAAATCCCTGCTGCAGTGTGTGCAAACCTGGTCAAGAGCTACAGGAAACGTATGATCTCTGTAATTGCAAACAAAGGTTTCTGTACCAAATATTAAGTTCTGCTTTTCTGATGTATCAAATACTTATGTCATGCAATAAAATGCAAATTAATTACTTAAAAATCATACAATGTCATTTTCTGGATTTTTGTTCTAGATTCCGTCACTCACAGTTGAAGAGTACCTATGATAAAAATGACAGACTTCTACATGCTTTGTAAGTGGGAAAACCTGCAAAATCGGCAGTGTATCAAATACTTGTTCTCCCCACTGTATATACTGTATTTTATACTATCCTTCGATATCTCAGTCATTTAAGAATGTTTACATATCTTGAGTTATTCATCTCATATGTATATACTGTATTCAATACTATTCTATTGTATCATCGTCCATGCCGCTCGTCCATATGTATATAGGCCTAAACATAAACTTAAACATGTGTATGTGACCAATAAAATGTGATTTGATTTGATTTGACCAATGATTGATGGGCGATATCACTCATTGTGACAGCTCAGTGTGGGCACACACACATATGCACACACACGAGGAGATTACACAATGTCTTAGTTGAGGCATGGATCAGATCTGGTGGAGCAGGCTAGCTTCTTATTGCTTTCATTATTATTGCACTCCCCACTTCCCTCCTCCTGCTCTTCCATCCATCCCCCTCCTCCACCTCTCCCCCACCGTGTTCTCCTCCCTCCTCCCTTTCCCCTTCCATCCATCAGCTTCAAGATATGATGTGCAGCTCCTCCTATCCTACACACCTTGTTCCTATCGTGTGAGAGGTCTGCCTCAAACATAAGGTTCATTTCAGTTCATATGAAAATATGAATTGTATTTAAGTGCTGCAGAAGTGATTAACCCTTTGTTCTGTGTTAATGAGAGGCTCTGTCATAATAGGTAACACTGGTTCTGTCCTACAGTCATACTGTAATACAGTACACTGTACAGTGCATGCGTGTGTGTGTGTATGTGTGTGGTGTAAAGCCCCGTGTTCTGCTAGCAGAGACCACCAGATTTAACAGGTGTTGTGGCGGAACAGTAGCATGGGTGAAAGAGAGAGAGAGAACGAGAGAGAGATGTGGCATTGTGAGATGAGAGAGATGTGGCATTCTATTGTGTTACAAAACTGCACATTTTAGCCTTTTATTGTCCCCAGCACAAGGTGCATCTGTGTAATGATCATGCGTTTTAATCAGCTTCTTGATATGCCACACCTGTCAGGTGGATGGATTATCTTGGCAAAGGAGAAATGCTCACTCAGGGATGTAAACTGTGCTGGGTTAGTGCTGATTGTCTATCGGCCTTGATAATGCTACAAGATGGAAGAGGAGGAGGAAGAGATCCATCTTGCACAATCTGTTAATTGTCCATAAATGTGTTTAAAATATGAGTTACTATGATATAAATCGTCACTGGAGGCTATGAAATTCTATTTGTTGGCCACAGGAATAAGCCATCATTGGTTTACAGTTTCCTCATTGGTTTAAATTACCGAGCTGACATAGAACACTAACAGTTCCAGCAATGAGGAGAGTAAGCTGTTCAAAATGAACATTAGATTGTTTAATTGCAGTGAATGTTCAGTGCTCTGACAGAGTGTTGTTCATTTGGCTCTGCCAGCTCTCTCTAGGATGTTGAGTGGACCTGACAGCAGTAGAGTGACTCAGTTTCCCCCCAGGTTCTCACTCTTACACTCTTCTTGTCTGCACAAACTAAAGTAAAATGCAGATAGCCTGGGCACTGTGTTCCAGTGAGTATTGTAGTGGAAACTCCTCTGTGAATGTGTGTGTGTGTGTGTGTTTGCTTTGCCTTTACGTACACTGGATGCAAATTAAGCTATTCAACAAAGCAAACAAAGACAGAGTAGTCTTGTCGTTTTGGCGTCCCCTTCATAGTCATTTATCGGTTCACTTTGTCATGAGGTGCTCAGTAAGTGAATAAAATTAATCCTGGGTGCCAGACGAGCACAGATGAGCATGCTGCTATCCCTAACCCTAACTCTAGCTTCATATCCACATCCTGTTTTAACCCTAATCATAACCCTAGTCTCAACCACAACCCTAACCCTAGGTTCATGTACACATCCGGGTTCAACCCTTGCCTCAACCATAACCCTAATACTAGCTTCATGTCCGAATCCCGGTTTAACCCTAACCCTCAACCACAACCCTAATCCTAACACTAGCTTCATGTCCACATCCCAGTTCAACCCTAGCCTCAACCGCAACCCTAACCCTACTTCATATCTACATCTGGGTTCAACATTAACCCTATCCTCAACCACAACCCTAACTTCATGTCCACATCCTGGTTCAACCCTAACCCTAGCCTCAATCACTAACCCTAACTCATTCCAACTCTCCACTACTGCTAACTCTCCACTATTAAAAGTGTAAGTTATTTTCACGTTCGCTACTGCCTTACTGGAAATCTGAACACTTCAGAGAAAGATGCCTGCAATCTAAAAAGAACATTGCATAAATACACTGCTACAACCGTCAATAATGTGAGGTTTGTCAGGCCTGTAGTTTTTTCTTTGAGTGGAAATATGCCTTTTAAATGTATGAGTTTATAAGAACAAAAGAAGGATGACCTGCATCTATAGTTTTAATCTAACAGTAGACAATTATTTGAGCTGATGCGTTTCAGAAGAATAAGGGAGGGAAACTGTCAGCACTGTCCTGTATTGTGAATAATGTGTCCTGGTGAATGATGTTTATTGGTAGTCTGTTGCCTCTGTGGTGGGATGTGCTTGCATTAGCCTACTTTCTACTATTGGTCTAGACGAAGCAGCTCGATTGTGTAGTCGCAACATTTTAAATGCAGCGCTGCAATCAGATAATGATGTCCAGTTAAATAGAGGCCCAACCAAAACCCTCTCACAGAATACTAATATAATTGTACTGCTTATATGTTTCATCAGTGAACCTTGGTCATCCATTCTCATTACAAGGCATGAAGAGGTATTATGCATTAATAGCAGTATACACACCTCTGTTTACTGGTTAGGGTGGAATATATTTGGAGGTAATACTAATGTCTATAAATACAGATTTTATTCCATCAGTCAACATACAAATATCTTATTTGACAGCATATACGGTGACTAACAGGAATCAATCATCTCGGCACAGTACATATGACTCATTTCATATTTATAACATGCGTGCAGTTTTATTATGTCAAGTCGAGTGGAGACACAATCTAAAAGGGCAGAATATATTTATTTCTCAGGGTTAACAAAGTCGGAGCCAGCCAACCACAGTAATGAATCACACTGGAGTCTCTTAGGAACAGCACTACCTTTTAATTAATCCTCAAACAAAACACAACCCACACACGTATGCACTTACACAGGCACACGCACAAACACACACACACACAAAAAAAATCACAGACACTCAAATACTGTACACACACACACACTTCTGAAAAGAGTGGAAGGAACCAACCACACTCAGCTGCACACATACAACGAGAAAGAGTGGATAGGCAAGAGTGAGTGATGGAGAGAAAGGTGGGTAGCTAAAGAAAGCAAGGGAGAGAGAGAGACTGGGGACAGCAGCTGATAATGGGGACGTCAACTGTACCCTCTCTTTCTTTCTCCTCTCTATCTCGTCTAAATGGTCAGTTGCTGCTCTGTCATCGCCCAGACAGACAGAGAAGGTCAGTGGCTGCTCTGTCATCGCCCAGACAGACAGAGAAGGTCAGTGGCTGCTCTGTCATCGCCCAGACAGACAGAGATGGTCAGTTGCTACCCAAAGGCCCAAGCTGACATCGCAGCATTCTGTATCAAATTATTTCACGTAACAGAGCAACACTAGTGTATATGGGATGCTGTACACCCACGCTAGCAACCATTCATTGTAACCTGAGTTTAAGTGTTAAAGGTCCAGTGCAGACAAAAACGGGATTTTCCTGTGTTTTATATATATTTCCACACTATGAGTTTGGAATAATACTGTGAAATGGTGAAAATTGTGATAATGCCCTTTTAGTGAAAGAGCTGTTTGAAAAGACTGCCTGAAATTTCTGCCTGTTTTGGTGGGATGGAGTTTTGGCCTGCCTGGTGACTAGACCAATAAGAAAGAGAGTTCCAAACCTCTCTGCCAATAACAGCTAGTTTTCAGTTTTTCCCTCCCCACTCAGACCACTCCCGGAAAGTCCTAGTAAAATTCTTGCTTTAGAAACTGCTTGTTGCTAAGAAACTATTTTTGTTTCTTTTTGACCACTTTAATTGAAAACAATTACAGTAAGGCACTTCATTTTTACACAAAATGATTTGCTATTGAGATTTTAAAAAATAAAATAAACATCTGCAATGGACCTTTAAATGAAAAATTTAAATTTCTCGGCCCTGTGTAGCAGAGAAGGTGCCACCCCAGTTGAAGGAGGCGGAGCCTGCCCATGTGAAGCCAAAGGAGGTGGAGCCTGGCCAGTTTAAGCTAAAGGAGAGGCAGAAGTTATTTGAAGAGGCATTCCAGCAAGACATGGATCAGTACCTGTCCACCAGCTACCTGCAGATCACTGAGAGGAGAGGTGAGAGCCCCACCTTAACGCCTTATCTTCTTCAAATGAGAAGTATGATCACAGTGACAGATGGGGTGTGTGTGTGTGTGTTCTGGCGCATTTCCAATGAGGATTTACCCCAGTGTTCTACTTAAAAGGCTCAGACAATTTTTTTTTCTTCATCTAAACGGGCCGGCACCAATGTCTCACTGGGCCATGGCTCCAGCGGACCTGCACCATCTCACAAAGCAACAGATTTGAATGATGCAGAGGTTGTTGATTCTACTTACCAGAAGTCTTTCGTATCACACTCCTGATGGAAACACAATAACAGCTCACTTTAACATAAAACACTGGTGACCCACTGGTGTGTCTTATTGGAAAAGCACCATTTGTGTGTGTATGTGTGTGTGGCTGGGTAATAACAGTTCCCTTTCTCTCTTTACTCTGCCCCACCCTGCTGCCTTGCTCTCCTCTCCTTGTATCCTTGAGGTACGCCGTCTAAGCTGTCAATCATTCCTCACAGTGCACTGTGTGTTTGTGATGCATGCACCACGTGATCATAACACCGGTGTTACAACAGATATTGTTCCTGCAAGGGGATGATTCCAGGGCATGTGTAGAACCAAGATAGAACCCTACAGACACCAACCTGGAATAATTTTAGACAGGATAGAACCATACAGACACTAACCTGGAATAATTTCAGACAGGACAGGACCATACAGACACCAACCTGGAATAATTTCAGACAGGAAAGGACCATATAGACACCAGCCTGGAATCATTTCGGACAAGATAGAACCCTAGACTCCAGCCTGGAATCAATTTAGACAGGATTGAACTCTGCAGACTAGCTAGCTAGCATGCAATATGTTGTTGTGGATTCCAAGATTACCCAATATTAGCCAAGATCAGTTAAATGGTTTTGCCAAGATTATTTCTTCCTTAGTGGATTTAAGAGTTTTAAAACATAAAAAGTATCTTCCTGGACTCAGCTACTTGCCGTTGCATTCTGGGTGATTAAGTTTTGTATGCGTGACTAACACCTGTGTCTTGCTGCTCAGGGCCAATAGGAAGCTTTTCATCTTTGGAGGTGAATGTGGACATGCTGGAGCAGATGGACCTGTCCGACCATGAGAGCCTTGATGTCTTCCTCCACTCTGGGGGAGAGGACAACAACGCTGCCTCGCCCATGTTGGGTATGACACACAGACCCAGACACACAGACACACAGACATGCAGTCGGACTATCAAATAATTGGGATTTACAATGCATTCGGAAAGTATTCAGACCCTTTGACATTTTCCACATTTTGTTACGTTACAGCCTTATTCTAAAACTGATGAAATTGTTTTTTTCCCTCTTCAATCTACACACTATATTGACAAAGCAAAAACTGGTTTTTAGAAAATGTGGCAAATTTATATAAACAAAAACAACAGAAATATCACAGTAGCCTCCATCATCATCATTCAGAAAGGGAAGACGTTTGGAACCACCAAGACTCTTCCTAGAGCTGGCTGCCCGGCCAAACTGAGCAATCGGCTGAGAAGGGCCTTGGTCAGGGAGGTGGCCAAGAACCTGATGGTCACTCTGACAGAGCTCCAGAGTTCCTCTGTGGAGATTGGAGAACCTTCCAGAAGGACAACCATCTCTGCAGCACTCCACCAATCAGGCCTTTATGGTAGAGAGGACCATGAGAAATAAGATTCTCTGGTCTGATGAAACCAAGATTGAACTCTTTGGCCTGAACGCCAAGCTTCATGTCTGGAGGAAATCTTGCACCATGCCTACGGTGAAGCATGGTGGTGGCAGCATCATGCTGTGGGGATGTTTTTCAGCTGCAGGGACTGGGACACTAGTCAGGATCGAGGGAAAGATGAACGGAGCAAAGTACAGAGAGATCCTTGATGAAAGTCTGCTCCAGAGAACTCAGGACCTCAGACTGGGACAAAGGTTTACCTTCCAACGGGACAATGACCCTAAGCACACAGCCAAGACAACGCAGGAGTGGCTTTGGGACACGTTTTTGAATGTCCTTGATTGGCCCAGCCAGAGCCCTGGACTTGAACCCGATCTCTTGAGACCTGAAAATAGCTGTGCAGCGACGCTCCCCATCCAACCTGACAGAGCTTGAGAGGATCTGCAGAGAAGAATGGGAGAAACTCCCCAAATACAGGTGTGCCAAGCTTGTAGCGTCATACTCAAGAAGACTTGAGGCTGTAATCGCTGCCAATGGTGCTTCAACAAAGTACTGAGTAAAGGGTCTGAATACTTATGTAAATGTGATATATATATATATATATATTTTTTAATAAATTTGCAAACATTTCTAAAAACCTGTTTTTTTTTGTCATTATGGGGTAGTGTGTGTAGCTTGGTGAGTGAAAATACAATTTCATACATTTTTGAATAAGGCTTTAACATAACAGAATGTGGAAAAAGTCAAGTGGTCTGAATACTTTCCGAATGTAGTGTTTATGGGGGATCCATCCCAGCTCTGCAGATTTGGCTTTTTTTTGGTATTGTCCATATGTAGCTTAATTTTTGTATATAGGTTCAGAACTTTTGTGAAACAGCACAGTTGAAAAATATATGGCAAATAGATATCAAAACGGGATGGTGTTCAGACATAGATGGGAGGGGTTGAGTGGCGCTCGAGGGTGGGACAAAAAATAACAAGATAACTAATGTAAAATATACTGTCTGTAAAATGTATATAGGTTCAGAACTTTAGTGAAACAGCACAGTTGAAAAATATATGGTGGATTGGAAATTATGCAGACAATTACATTGATGGAAGCAACAATCTGTCTGCAATAATAAAGCTGATCTACCCCCCCGCCCCCCCCAAAAAAAAACAACAACAATAACAGACAGCTCAGTACACAGCAACTTCATACTTTGATTGATTCACAGGCACTGCACAAAATATAACTCCTCCGTTTGTCTCTCAGGTCCAGACATGGAGTCGTTAACCACAGAAATCACCCTGCAGGTTCCCATCCAGGCTGAGCTAAGAAACAAGCTGTCCTCCCTCTCCTCCACCTTCACTGACAGCCAGGACACAGAGGCTGGGGACGATGATGAAGAGGGCAGGGAGGACAGCAGCCACTGTCCTGTTGGGGTGAGGTCTCCCCAACACTGTCCTATCAGAGGCCACCACTCCCACCCAGAAGCAAGACTTAAACACTTTGAGGACAGCAGCTCATAGGCCACATAAGGGCCAGGGTAGGAGCGAAGACACTGAACGGACCAAAACTCTGAGTGGATTAGATGCTACGCACTGGGTGCATGGAGGAAGAGATGCATCATTTATGTTCACTGGATGCATGGAGGAAGAGATGCATAATTTATGTTTACTGTATTTATGTTTACTGGATGCATGGAAGAAGTTTTAGCCAGCACCATCTTCAGATTAGCCTTTACGTCGGAAACCCTGCCCCCTGGTAAACAGTGTATAATCGCTGGATGATTCTTATTAAGTCTAATATTGCGGGTAATGGAGTCGCCAATGACTAGGGTTTTCAATTTGTCAGAGCTGATGGTGGGAGGCTTCGGAGGCTCAGACAGCGTAACGGGTGGAGGAGAGACCAGAGAAGCCTCTGGCTCCGACTCGTTGCTTAATGGGGAGAACCGGTTGAAAGTTTCTGTCGGCTGAATGAGCGACACCGGTTATACATGCCGACTGCATTTCTTTCCAGAAGCCCTGAGAAAATTGTCCGGCTGCGGGGACTGTGCTTTTACTAGTAACTGTACTTACTGGTGGCACAGACGCAATTTAATCCTTTCCTACACTTAAATTGCCCTTGCCTAACGATTGCGTCTGAAGCTGAGCCTGCAGCGAGGCTATCCTCGCCGCAAGGCGATAGTTTTCCGGTATGTTATGAATACAGTGACTGCAGTTAACGTCAGATGGCATAGTGTTAATAATGTTACTACTTAGCTTCGGCTGGTGGAAGTCCTGTAGAACCATGTCCAGATAAAGCGTCCAGGGTAAAAAAAAAAAAAGGTTAATGAAAAAAAGGAATAAATAAAAAGAACTAAGGCGTTGGTAAATGTGTTGAATGAAGATTGATTAAACGGTTATATAAAAAAGAAAAAAACGTCAAGCTTGCCAGGTAGCCAAGAAGTAACAAGCAGGACAGAGATAAATGACGCGCTCCATAAGGAAGTAGTGGTATAAGTGCAGTGAAATGTGTTGATTTACAGGTATACTGTATTTATGTTTACTGGATGCATGGAGGAAGAGATGCAAAATGTGTTTACTGTATTTTCATACCTCCATGTTGAACATTGTATGGTTACAGTATTATTCCGAACCCCCCACCCCCAGTAAACTGATCAGTCTGTCATGGAAAGAGGTGTTCATAATGTTTTGTACACTACATAACATGATTATATATAATCATATCATTCAGCAGCTTGAAGCTCCAGCAAGACCTGCTAATGTGAAAGGGAAAGGGGAGAGTAATAGCTTACAGGTGTGGGTGATTGGCAGGTTATTGCAGAGTGAGAGGTGGACTAAATAGCCTCTCAGTCTGGTGGGGTCTTGCAGCGTTAGTGTTACCTTTTTTTTTATGCATGCCTTTTAGATTCCCCCTTGTTATAGATTATTTGTCACCATTTGAACTTCAATGACTCGTCACAGGACAGAACCCACCCTGGAAAGTATGCAGGTACATTACAAACATCGGTCCGCTTACTCTTTAGTTTCATGCTAAACGCACACACGTATCAGGTTATGGACCAGTTAGTCAGGCTTGGACCCCTAGACATGGAGTACACTTATTTGTAGAAAGCCAAGTGAGTTCCGTAACACGACATGTTCAGACCACCAAAGACAGACACACAAGTTCAAAAGAAAAGACCGTGAATTGTCTGTACGTTTTTATTAAACCTTTAGTACAAACTGCAAAAGTAAAAAACTGGCAATATAACCAACATTAAATCTTTCCAAGTGGAAGGAAAGCTGGAGACGCAGCGCTAATAAATTAACTTGCCAGACTGTGAGCAATAGTTTATACTGTAGAAAATGAAAAAAAAAAAAAAATTATAATCTGAATAAAATACGTTGTAAGGCCATAAAAACTTGACAACCACTTTCTGTTGAAAACACCAGACTTGGTTTTCATTAAATACTCCTAAAACAGTTCAATCTTCTGTAAAGGACAACAACCAACAAACTGGATAATAGGATCACCTTGTCAGCCACCACTGGCAAGCTCAGTGCAACATGAGGAGCTACTACATTGTTGAATTTTCAGTAATGAAAATTTAAAAAAAAATATTTTGTGAACATATTTTCCCTTTTCTTTAAAAAAGTAAAGCTAAAAAAAAAAAAATATTTGGGGGCCATTGCTAATCCATATCTTTCTCACTGATGTAAGCAGCACTTAAATGTATACACGTAACCAGAGCAACCCTGTAAGCATCAAACTCACACACATGAAGAAACTGAAACGTAAGGCTTTTTCTTCATCAAGCACTTCCTCCCTTGCTTCCTCTAATACCTTTAGAGGTATCATTCCTTCCTTCACCCCAGAAAAGGCTCAAGTATTTAAAGACATTTACAGGATTATGTACAAAAGTTTGTTTTTGTGTTGGACTTTCTCCTAAAATCATTCATAATACATCTGAAATGTATTTTTGCAAAAGCAAAAAAAAATAAAAAAAATCCCATATTTCACATTTTACACCCTTTGACTAGTGGTTCTACTCGCACATCAGAACAAATACACAATCAAAATATAAAATAATAATAATAATAAAATAATTAATGTTTACTGGTACAGATGAAACAATAGGACTGGAAGAATGGAATGTTAACATGATTGCACATCTAGAAGAGGAGAGCCTAGAACCCCATCCCCGTGGGAGAGGAGCCTAGAACCCTCTCCTGTGGGAGAGGAGAGTCTCGAGGCTACCGCCCTGTGGGAGAGGAGAGTCTAGAGGAGGATAGCAGTGTGCAGCACCTTTCTTTTGTATTGTTATTCAGTAATAATAACCAACACATTGGATCTCCTTGCTGAGTATCAGGCACAGTTTTCACTCGCTAGCAAAAGAGGCCTCCCTCCTATTACGGGGACAGAGACCAGCGCCAACTAGGTCTGTGTTTCTGACATACAGCCACTAGGTCTGTGTTTCTGACATACAGCCACTAGGTCTGTGTTTCTGACATACAGCCACGACCACTAGGTCTGTGTTTCTGACATACAGCCACGGCCACTAGGTCTGTGTTTCTGACGTACAGCCACGACCACTAGGTCTGTGTTTCTGACGTACAGCCACGGCCACTAGGTCTGTGTTTCTGACATACAGCCACGGCCACTAGGTCTGTGTTTCTGACATACAGCCACGGCCACTAGGTCTGTGTTTCTGACATACAGCCACTAGGTCTGTGTTTCTGACGTACAGCCACGGCATCGCTAGTTCCACAGCCACCAAGGAAAAGAAACAACGACAAAATAAACACAGGTGACTAAAATCAAAGCTAAAATCCAAAATAAAAACAAGTCAGCCAAAACATCTGCCTTTCAAGTTTTACCTGCCAAGGGTTAGGGAGCAACAGGCCCTGAACAACAGATTGAATAGGAGAACATAAACAACTCATCAGAGCAAACTTTGGGTTCTAACTTGTCATTTTAATAAAATTAAAAAAGGAGCACCTTCTCTGTTCATCCCTTTGTTCACAGTTGACTGACAGGTGGCAATGGGTGTGACTGCAGTGTGTGTGTGGGGGGGGGCACAACAATATATCTGTGAACTTTTCAATTAATGCTAAGGATGACATCAACAACCACCCCCCCCCCCGCCAAACAAATAAAAATAAACTGAAAATAGTTTTTTTTGTGCTAGTGCAAAAAAAGTCAGTTTGCCATACTAAGGGGTCAGAGTAAGGGGTGTAGGCGGGGGAGATTTGGGGCATTAAAAGCTGGAAATATGTTTTATTTATTTAAAAAGGACAACAGTGATTCGCCAGTCTAAGATGGAGGGAGGGGGGGGTGTTAGTCCTCATGAGACAGCTGCGGGAGACAGGTGGGAGGAGGAGAGGCGGGACAGGGACACTTCCACGGTGGCTCTCTTCCGGGGCCCGCGTTTGGGTGGTGGTTTGAAGGGGCTTGCACCATTACATTTCTCACTTGTCTTCTCCAGGGCCTTGCCACACACCTGCTTCACCAAGCTGTTGATTTGCTCCTGCAGGGGGGTGAAGGCACGGGGGGCACAGCCAGGGAATGGAGGAATCAAATAGAGAACATATGCATTATAATAAACACTACAAATGAACAAATCTCATATTTATCCAAACATTGCATGTTACGTCACTCCACTGTTGAAGGTTCTAATCAATTCTACGCAGATAAGAACGGGCCATCCCAGCAAACCAAAATCAGTTCTGTGAACGTTCCCAGAACATTCCTTAGGTTGCCCCAAAAGTTCTAAGAACACATGATTATACAATGTTTGATTGATTTAGTTATTATATTATCTGGAAAAATAATAAGGGGAATGTTCTGTGGTGGTTGTTACGGATGTTGTGCATAACATTTTAGTGAATGTTAGGAAAACATTTCAAAGATATATAATTTATAATTATATATAATTTAACATACATACATACATACATATATATACACATACACAATTTTTATATTATTTCTTTGTTATCAAACAGATTATTTTAATGTTTTTGGGATGTTATCATCCTAATGTTAGATCAAACTAACTAGCTCAGGGCTCTACTCTATCTGTATCGTGTAAGTTCAGCGTTAAAGCCCAATTTAAATGTAAAGGAAATGTTCCCAAGGTGGTGGATACTGCGTTCATGGTAAATGCTGCATATGACAGCTCAATCGGAAAATGTACTTTACATGTCTAACACGCAATCTGTAACGCTTCAGCGATAGATTGAATAGCGCCCTTAAAATGGGAACGTTAGCTAATGTCCTGGGAATGTTCCCGGTTTGCTGGGATGGCATCTTACCTCATCATAACGATACATCATCTTGAGGCCTCTGCAGGACTTGTGATTCTCCACGTATCTCAGAGCACACTCCAGACAGAAGACCACATTCTCATTCTCCTGAACCACCTGGGATAGACAACACAACACATATGTTCATGGAGTGGTTAACTACATTCATCCTCACACTTGCCCAGCACCAGCGCTATTTCTTTTGTTTTGTTTAATTATTTAACTAGGCAAGTCAGTTTAGAACAAATTCTTATTTACAATGACGGCCTACACTGGCCAAACTCTGATGACGCTAGGCCAAATGGGACTCCCAATCACGGCCTGTCATGATACAGCCTGGAGTCGAACTAGGGTGCCTGTAGTGACTTAGACCGCTGCGCCACTTGGGAGCCTAACCCCAACTAATCATAGCACTAGTCTCCATAACACAGCCCTAACCCTAGCTCTATTCCCTGTGGCACAGCTCTCACCATGGACAGGTAGCAGAGGTGTTGGCAGGTCTGGCAGCGTCTCTCGGAGGACTCTAGCGCCAGCCACTTCCTGGGTTTCTTGCGCCCGTCGCCGGGCACCAGGTTGTTGTCGTGTGTTCCGTAGCGGGCAGAGGAAAGAAGCCCCGCCTCGTACAGTTCCTGCCGTTGTCTCATCTCTATGTTCCTATTGGAGCAGACAGAGCAACAACTCAGTGATTTAGAACACCACAACTCAGAACAACTCACAACTCCGTGATTAAGCACAGTAAAGCAAACAACAGTTAGTACTATTTCAATGTCTTTCTGCCTTGATGTAGACACTAAGCCCATCTATTAAAGCATGGAGTGTATTTGGGGTCTTTGATCATACTGCCATGGCAACAAAGGATGGAGGATAACGCCGTCCCACACATCTGACGCTAACAGCATCCATGTTTTGATGTGCCTGGTTTCCATGGCTACTCACCTGAGGTCTTTGAGAAGAGCGGAGATCGTAGTCAGAAGGTGTCCATTCTCGCGTTTGGATTCGGCAGTGGCGATCTGGTAGAGTAACTTCTCCATGGAGAAGGGTTTGGCTATGTGCCGGCATTTCAGGTCCTACAGTGGGATGGCAGAAAGACATTGGGTTAACACAGAACATTGACAGAATATTCTACAGCCTTTTGTACCAGCCAGATTAAACTACATTACAGATTACTCTACACTAATCAACAGGAACAAAAATCTGCATAGACTGTACAGCAGGGCTCTCCAACCCTGTTTCCTGGAGAGCTACAATACCCTCAGGACAGAGTAGGTCTCCAGATGGGAAGCACTGTTCTAGAGATCCTGTTGTAGACAATGAGCCATGTCTCTAAACAACCACAGGGAGGCAGCAGAAAGCAGCTCCAGCTTCAGCCTTACCTTAGAAGCCTCGTATCCCAGGTTCATCCACTGGGGGGTGGCAAAGTGAACGGTTTCCGACACACTATAGCCACAGCAGACCTTGGACACAAAGGTTCCGGGGAAGCAGACCACGAACTGACCACTTTGCTGGACGGTGCGGTGGACCTTGATACCCTCTCGACAAAGCACCTCTGGAGAGATCATGATGTTCTTCTCCAGCATCTCCAGCCCGGGGGTCCCGTTGGCCTGCAGCAGTGTGTGAACCACCTTGTCAAGCTTCACCTTCTCTTCAGCAGGAACGGAATACCTGGCAGGGCGAGGGGGGACCACTTAGGCTCATCCAACTGTGTGTGTGTGTGTGTGTGGTATGCTGGACATCAACTGTGTAGTGTAACCCCTCAGCTTTGAACAGTCAGAGGTGGGTCTGTGCTTATGCAATGCCTCAAGAGGTTAGAGAGAGAGCGAGAGAGACACACACAGACAGAGAGAGAGACAAAGAGACAGAGAGAGGGAAGTAGAGAAAGTGAAAGAGAGCCTGAGAGGCGGCTTTCCTGTGGGGATAGAACGGTCTGTCGGTCTGTGGTTTCATATGTTAAAAATGGAGGACTTTGATCTCTTTTTAACTAATCAAATCAAACTGTCATATTCGCCAAATACAACAGCAGACCTTACAGTAAAATGCTTACTTACAAGTCATTAACCAACAATGCAGTTCAAGAAAGAGATAATACAATAAAATAAAGTAAAAAGTAACAATAAAATAACAATAACGAGGCTATATACAGGGGGTACTGGTACCGAGTCATTGTGCAGGGGTGCAAGGTAGTTGAGGTAGTATGAACATAGGTAGGCAATCAGGATAGATAATATAGAGTAGCAGCAGCGTATGTGAAGAGTGGGAAAGAGTGTCTATGTTTGAGTGTGTGTGGCGTCAATATGCTTGTGTGTGTGAGCGTATGTATGTATGTATGTATGTATGTATGTATGTATATATAGTGGGGAGAACAAGTATTTGATACACTGCCGATTTTGCAGGTTTTCCCACTTACAAAGCATGTAGAGGTCTGTAATTTTTATCATAGGTACACGGAATCTAAAACAAAAATCCAGAAAATCACATTGTATGATTTTTAAATAATTAATTTGCATTTTATTGCATGACATAAGTATTTGATCACCTACCAACCAGTAAGAATTCCGGCTCTCACAGACCTGTTAGTTTTTCCTTAAGAAGCCCTCCTGTTCTCCACTTATTACCTGTATTAACTGCACCTGTTTGAACTCGTTACCTGTATAAAAGACACCTGTCCACACACTCAATCAAACAGACTTCAACCTCTCCACAATGGCCAAGACCATAGAGCTGTGTAAGGACATCAGGGATAAAATTGTAGACCTGCACAAGGCTGGGATGGGCTACAGGACAATAGGCAAGCAGCTTGGTGAGAATGCAACAACTGTTGGCGCAATTATTAGAAAATGGAAGAAGTTCAAGATGACGGTCAATCTCCCTCGGTCTGGGGCACCATGCAAGATCTCACCTCGTGGGGCATCAATGATCATGAGGAAGGTGAGGGATCAGCCCAGAACTACACGGCAGGACCTGGTCAATGACCTGAAGAGAGCTGGGACCACAGTCTCAAAGAAAACCATTAGTAACACACTATGCCGTCATGGATTAAAATCCTGCAGCGCACGCAAGGTCCCCCTGCTCAAGCCAGCGCATGTCCAGGCCCATCTGAAGTTTGCCAATGACCATCTGGATTATCCAGAGGATGAATGGGAGAAGGTCATGTGGTCTGATGAGACAAAAATAGAGCTTTTTGGTCTAAACTCCACTCGCCGTGTTTGGAGGAAGAAGAAGGATGAGTACAACCCCAAGAACACCATCCCAACTGTGAAGCATGGAGGTGGAAACATCATTCTTTGGGGATGCTTTTCTGCAAAGGGGACAGGACGACTGCACCGTATTGAGGGGAGGATGGATGGGGCCATGTATCGCGAGATCTTGGCCAACAACCTCCTTCCCTCAGTAAGAGCATTGAAGATGGGTCGTGGCTGGGTCTTCCAGCATGACAACGACCCGAAACACACAGCCAGGGCAACTAAAGAGTGGCTCCGTAAGAAGCATCTCAAGGTCCTGGAGTGGCCTAGCCAGTCTCCAGACCTGAACCCAATAGAAAATCTTTGGAGGGAGCTGAAAGTCCGTATTGCCCAGCGACAGCCCCGAAACCTGAAGGATCTGTATGGAAGAGTGGGACAAAATCCCTGCTGCAGTGTGTGCAAACCTGGTCAAGAACTACAGGAAACGTATGATCTCTGTAATTGCAAACAAAGGTTTCTGTACCAAATATTAAGTTCTGCTTTTCTGATGTATCAAATACTTATGTCATGCAATAAAATGCAAATTAATTACTTAAAAATCATACAATGTGATTTTCTACAATGTGATTTTTGTTTTAGATTCCATCACTCACAGTTACAGAGTACCTATGATAAAAATTACAGACATCTACATGCTTTATAAGTGGGAAAACCTGCAAAATCGGCAGTGTATCAAATACTTATTCTCCCCACTGTGTGTGTGTGTGTGTGTGTGTGTGTGTGTGTGTGTGTGTGTGTGTGTGTGTGTGTGTGTGTGTGTATGTATGTATGCATGTATATGTGTTGGAGTGTCAGTGTAGTATGTGTGGGTAGAGTCCAGTGAGTGACTATGCATAGATAATTAGACAGCAGGTAGCAGCAGTGTAAAAACAAATGGAGAGGGTTGTCAATGTAAATAGTCTGGGTGGCCATTTTATTAATTGTTCAGCAGACTTATGACTTGGGGGAAGAAGCTGTTAAGAAGCCTTTTGGTCCTAGACTTGGCACTCCGGTACCGCTTGCCGTGCGGTAGAAGTCTGACTTGGGTGATTGGAGTCTTTGACCATTTTTGGGGCTTTCCTCTGACACGCCTAGTATATAAGTCCTGAATGGCAAGAAGCTCGGCCACAATGATGTACTGGGCCGTGCGCACTACCACCATACCAGGCGGTGATACAACCGGTCAGGATGCTCTCGATGGTGCAGCTATAGAACTTTGAGGATCTGAGGACCCATGCCACATTTTTTCAGTCTCCTGAGGAGGAAAAGGTGTTGTCTTGCCCTCTTCACGACTGTCTTGGTGTGTTTGAACCATGATAGTTCATTGGTGATGTTCCACTTCAGCCCCGTCGATGTTGAGGGCCTGTTCGGCCCTCATTTTCTGATCAGCTCCTTTGTCTTTCTCACATTGAGGGAGAGGTTGTTATCCAGGCACCACACTGCCAGGTCTCTGACTTCTCTCAATAGGTTGTCTCATCGTTGTCGGTGATGGAGACTCACTGGACAACTAAGTCCTCTGGGTATAGTGTAATTATGCTTGTCCTAGGACATCCCAAACAATCCCTTCCTGTGCCCAGTAATGTTTGTACCCTGTTTTTTGCTGCTACCATGTTGTGTTGCTACCATGCTGTGTTGTCATGTGTTGCTGCCATACTTTGTTGTTGTCTTAGGTCTCTCTTTATGTAGTGTTGTCTCTTGACGTGATGTGTGTCCTATATTTTTTATTTAATTTATATAATCCCAGCCCCCATCCCTGCAGGAGGCCTTTTGGCTTTTGGTAGGCTGTCATTGTAAATAAGAATTTGTTCTTAACCGACTTACCTAGTTAAATAAAGATTAAATAAAAAAAATTAATAAAATGTAGACATACTGGTCTAGCCCTTTCCTGTATCTCTACGACTGTAGAAAGACTGTCTAGCACTTCCTGTAACTCTAGGACAGTGGTTCCCAAACTAGGGGGTGCAAGGGGTCGCACCCCCCACCCCCTCAAAATACATTTATTGTTTTGTTTTTAAAGGTACTCTTTAAAGTTGTAAATAGTAGAATGCACAAGGTACAATTTCAAAATTGGGTAGTTCATTATCAGTTCCTCTTATGTTAGTCATTGCATACACTACTTGACCAAAAGTTATGTGGACACCTGCTCGTCTAATATCTTATTCCAAAATCATGGCCATTAATAGTGTTGGTCCCCCTCCCTTTTACAGCCTACACACTTCTAAATGTTGGAACATCGCTGCGGGGACAGACTTCCATTCAGCCACAAGAGCATTGTTGAGGTCGTGCACTGATGTTGAGCGATTAGACCTGGCTCACAGTCAGCGTTCCAATTCATCCCAAAGGTGTTCGATGGGGTCGATGTCAGGCCTCTGTGCAGGCCAGTCAAGTCCTTCCACACCGATCTCGACACACCATTTCTGTATGGACCTCGCTTTGTGCACCGGGACATTGTCATGCTGAAACAGGAAAGTGCCTTCCCCAAACTGTGCCACGAGGTTGGAAGCACAGAATTGTCTAGAATATCATTGCATGCTGTAGCATTAAGATTTCTCTTCACTGGAGATAAGTGGCCTAGCCCTAACCATGAAAACATTCCCAGACCATTATTACTCCTCCACCAAACTTTACAGTTGACACTACGCATTGGGGCAGGTAGCAATCTCCTGGCATCTGCCAAACCCAGATTGTGGTGACGTGTGATTAATCACTCCAGAGAAGGCATTTCCACTGCTCCAGAGTCCAATGGCGGCGAGCCTTAAGCCACTCCAGCAGACGCTTGGCATTGAGCATGGTTCTTGTGCTGACGTTGCTTCCAGAGGCAGTTTGGAGTGTTGCAACAGAGGACAGACGATTCTTACGCGCTACCCGCTTCTGTGAGCCCGTGTGGCCTACCATGTCGCAGTTGAGCCGTTGTTGCTCCTAGCCGGTTCCACTTCACAATAACAGCACGTACAGTTGACCAGGGCAGCTCTAGCAGGGCAGAAATTTGACGAACTGACTTGTTGTAAAGGTGGCATCCTATGACAGTGCCCCGTTGAAAGTCACTGAGCTCTTCAATAAGGCCCTTCTACTGCCAATGTTTGTCAATGGAGATTGCATGGCAGTGTGAGAGATTTTATACACCTGACAGCAATGGGTGTGGCTGAAATAGCCAAATCCACTAATTTGAAGTGGTGTCCACATGCTTTTGTATATATAGTGTACCTTAGAGAGCTATTTATAACTTGTAAGAAATGTCCAGATCAACTAGCCAATGTCAGCTAACGTATTTTTACTTAGGTTTTGTAGGCCATAGATAGTTGTAATTTTTTTGTCATTCAAATGTGTAGAATTGCAGGAAATATGCTTAAGAGCTTCAAAATTCTCTCCACCAACAAGAGGGGTGTGAACAGTCTGTCATGAACAGTGCTTGTGCCCATAGAAATAGACCTGGCACGTGCGCAAATGCAGGATGTTCCCCAATGCTGTAAGGAAGGAAGGAAGAGAGGGCCTCCTCCCCCTCCCCAGAGTGAAAATGTTTGGGAACCCCTGCTCTAGGACACACCATGAATAGATGAGGGGAACATTCATACTTCACGAGAGCAGGCAGTCAATGATGTTGATTATGACTTGCCTTCATCTCAGGAACCTCCTAGCACATTGCTACTCACCACCAATGGGCAGGTAGCACACATGGGGAAGGAGGGGCTGGGCTGGTGGATGTCTAACAGCCAATGCCCTTTCAACCTCTTCATTACCATTACATTCAAGTTGGGCTAATACAAAGAGAATAAAACATTGCCTTCATAACAGGTCAATACACAACACACTAATGTCTGTGGCTTTCGCTGCCACCCAGTCATTTCTTGTTGTCAGTAGCTTTAATGAGAGCCACTTTGGCATAAATACATATTTCCAAAAGACTGGTACGTGTTCAAGTATGGTGGAATTTGATCAGCTAATTACAAGCCTGATCCGAGATGGGTGTTATCAATGACAGGGCTTTGTCTTGTTTTATATCATGTATCCCATGTCACCTTAGAGAAAAAAACATATATTTGTAATGTCCTTGTACAGTACACATCTACCTGTAAGGAGGAAAAGAGACAGAGGTGGTCATGTTGGGATACTTACCAAATGCAGTCAGCACCAGTGTGTAAGTAATCAATGTATGGAAGGCGGTTTTGGTCTCGAGACCAGCATGAGGTAGAAAAGACCATGCCAATGTTCAGCCAGGGAATGGTCACCCCTACAGAGAGACAGAAGTCCATTTTAAAACAGCAGACACCGCAACAGGCCTCACAATGGGAAGATCTCAACTGAATACTCCTCACGTCCTCTCTCCTCACCTCTTTCTCAAAACCCATTGGAGGAAAAAGGTCACACAGAGGAACCTCTGGCTTTCTTATCCAATGGGTTTTGAGGAGGAGAATGCAATTGAGATATTCCCATTGTCTCCAGCAGAGAGAATGTGCCTCAGGGGTGTGGGTTAGAGTGTGAGAAGGGTTGAGGATCAGGGGTGTGGGTTAGTGTGAGAAGGGTTGAGGATCAGGGGTGTGGGTTAGTGTGAGAAGGGTTGAGGATCAGGGGTGAGGGTTAGAGTGTGAGAAGGGTTGAGGATCAGGGTTAGTGTGAGGATGAGGATCAGGGGTGAGGGTTAGTGTGAGGATGAGGATCAGGGGTGAGGGTTAGAGTAGAAATCTCACCCGGCACAGCTCCAAGATGCCGCAGAATGGATCCAGAATTATTTGGGAGGACAGTGAGGTTCCATCCATGTCTGAAAGGGAGCGTGAACAGTCATTGTAAGGGTTAAAGGGTGGACATAAATGTGCCATAACTGTGTGACATAACCGCCAATGTCAAATGTGACATAACCCACTATATGGCATAAGCACCTCTTAAAAGCACCTCTTATAAATCATATTAAACTGAGGCTTCACAAAGCATTTATAACCCTGTCATACTGTATCATATTCGACATAGTGGGTTATGTCACATTTAACATTGGTGATTATGTCAGTTATGACAAATTGATGTACCCTTTATAAAACATGACATACGGTTATAGATCCTTAACACATTTATGTAGTGCTTATGAAAGCATTATCAAGGCTTCGTGAAGCCGAATGTAATTTAAAGCGGGACCATATTGGGTCACCTCCATGGTTATTACACCAAGTATTTCTATGTTTAGGGTGTGAGGACATTGAGTCTTCTTACTTAGAAAATGGCTCTGACTTTCCCACGGGGAAGCCACTTCCGTGTGTGTTGGTGTCCACTTTCCCATAATGCACTGCCACATGGCAGTGCCTCTGCTCCACGATCCGCCAGTATTCTTGCTGTCAAGGAAGACAAAAAAGAGAAATGAGCAGTAATCGATAAATGTGCATACCCCAAAAAATTATTTGTAAATGTACATAAGTGACTAATAAATGCCATTCTTACCTCGACCTCAGCAGCCCCGGGTTCTTTGTTAAAGCACATGGTCATGGTGTTCCTGGCTATCCTAAAGAAGTTGGTGAGAGATACAGATTTCCCCTGCAACACAAGAGAAGCCACATAGTACAGTTAGCATCAGCGTCAGGTACCCTGTAAAAGCAAATAACGTCCTATAGATGAGCCTTTACGAGAAACACGTAGCCATACACCAGAGCATAATTCTGCAATGAAAAATGAAAGACTGGATGATCTGAGTGTACTGTGTATGCAAGTCTCTGCAGCTCCATGGCTGTGCCGAACGTTTCTGAGCATGGCTAATTAATATGAACCTTCCCTGACTCCTCAGATTGGAGGGGCCTTGATGGTGTCTATAAAATCTGCCTGTACTGTCCCTACTCACCTCTCCCCTCTGTGAGAACTGGGTTAGTATACCTGTACTGATCTCACATCTTACGGGTCTGCTTGTGTGGGGAAATTGCTTACTAAAAGGAGGAGGGAAAAGACTGAAATGGAATCCAGACCAGAACGGTGTTTGAGATGTCTTGAGATCATATTACACATATATACACATCATTGAGTTAATAAAGCAGAATACGGTCAGCTCCAAAATGCAGGTGTATCAGCCTAGCTCAATGCTTTCTGTGGTGGTAGAGCAGGCCAGCAGAAAATAGAGGAGCGCTGCACCGTAATTGGCTCAGTGTTCTGTCACTCGCCTTTAGTAAGGGAGCCATCAAGAATTTGAGCCTTTTGGGTCCTTTCATAGACTTACACTACCGTTCAAAAGTTTGGTGTCACTTAGAAATGTTCTTGTTTTTGAAAGAAAAGCAGAAATACAGTTTAGACATTGTTAATGTTGTAATTGACTATTGTAGCTGGAATGGAATATCTACATAGGTGGACAGAGGCCCATTATCAGCAACCATCACTCCTGTGTTCCAATGGCACGTTGTGTTAGCTAATTCAAGATTATCATTTTAAAAGGCTAATTGATCATTAGAAAGCACTTTTGCAATTATGTAGGCACAGCTGAAAACTGTTTTTCTGTTTAAAGACGCAATAAAACTGGTCTTCTTTAGACTATATCTGGAGCATCAGCATTTGTGGGTTTGATTACAGGCTCAAAATGGCCAGAAACAAAGGCCTTTCTTCTGAAACTGTCTCTAATCAGAACAGAAAGAGGAGTGGGAGGCCCCGGTGCACAATTGAGCAAGAGGACAAGTACATTAGTGTCTAGTTTGAGAAACAGACGCCTCACAAGTCCTCAACTGGCAGCTTCATTAAATAGTACCCGCAAAACACCAGTGTCAACGTCAACAGTGAAGAGGCGACTCCGGGATGCTGGCCTTCTAGGACGAGATGCAAATAAAAAGCCATCTCTCAGACTAGCCAATGAAAAGAAAATATTAAGATGGCCAAAAGAACACAGACCCTGGACAGAAGAAGGTTGGAAAAAAGTGTTATGGACAGACAAATCCAAGTTTGAGGTGTTCGGATCACAAAGAAGAACATTTCGTGAGACGCAGACCAAATTAAAAGATGCTGGAGGAGTGCTTGACGCCATCTGTCAAGCATTGTGGAGGCAATGTGATGGTTTGGGGGTGCTTTGGTGGTGGTAAAAGTGGGAGATTTGTAGAGGGTAAAAGGGATCTTGAAGAAGAAAGGCTATCACTCCATTTTGCAACGCCATGCCATACCCTGTGAACGGCGCTTAATTGGAGCCAATTTCCTCCTACAACAGGACAATGACCCAAAGCACATCTCCGTATGGTACGTAAGTGCCTATCAAGCCAATCCAACTTGTGGGAGGTGCTTCAGGAAGCATGGGGTGAAATCTCTTCAGATTACCTCAACAAATTGACAACTAGAATGCCAAAGGTCTGCAAGGCTGTAATTGCTGCAAATAGAGTATTCTTTGATGAAAGCAAAGTTAAGGACACAATTATTTCAATTAAAAATCATTATTTATAATCCTTGTCAACGTCTTGACTATATTTCCTATTCATTTTGCAACTAATTTCATGTATGATTTCATGGAAAACAAGGACATTTCTAAGTGACCCCAAACTTTTGAATGGTAGTGTAGATTAGAAGTGCCATTCCAAGAAGGCTCAAGGTCATTGGCCACAGATAAAATTGTCAAATCACGTTATATCAACAGTAGCTTTGATTGGACTGTCAACATCTTCACAATTTTAGCTAGCAGTCATCATCATGAATCAAGTCTACTGGCTAATCCCTGTCATATGAAGAGAAAATATAGATAAAACCTATCGGTGCTCATCGGGCATTGGACATAAACATTACACAATAATTTGGAGATCACAAATTCAACAATGAGTGGTTTGTAAGGAATCGGTGACAGTGGCTAACTGCAAGCAGTGCAACTGGGAAGTCGGGAATATACAGCTCAAACTGGGAAAATAAGTTTTGAACGGTCATTCAACATCCCATAAATTATGTAGAATGCCAGGGAGCTATGTATACGGTAACTAAGAAAGTAATACTAAGTGTGTGTAAATTGTGTAGTAAGCTGTTAGTAGCCCATGTGTATTATAGGTGTAAGATTGGATGTTGATGCCATCTGTTGGTCAATGTTAATTACTGCAACTCCAGTGTTTTTACCGGATGCTTTGCAATGTACTGAACAACACTGGTTACTCGCATCAACGATTCAGTCTCGTCATTTAACATCCAAACAATGTGCCTCATTCTAATAATTTGTTCTATTTTCACCTCTTAATTTTGCCTACTGTTCTGACTTGGTGTACAGGGAGAACATTGTAAGAACGGCCCATGTTCTGAATTCTGTCGCTGTACATTTCAAAAGTGCTAAACAAATAGTTATATTGACTACGTCCATCCTAGTTTGCTCATTAATGTCTTAATTGAAATTACGGATTGCCTCTTACTCGCTTGTCGTCCTCTTATGCCATAGTTTGTACATCTCAATTGTCAGTAGAAACCACATTTGTTTGAGCAAGTCAGCCATATTAGCTATGTTTTTTTAAAAAGGCAGTAAATGAGGCTGAATGAACTGTTTCGCTGGCAGACAAGTCTCCGCTGATAGCCAGGTGTAGCAGTGGGAAGGTGTTGGGACTGCTGTTCGGACAGATTTATGTAGGACCTAACAGTTTGTGGGAACCGTTTGTCACCGTTATAGTGCAATTAATGTATTGTGTTGTGTAGTAACATAGCCCCACCAAGAGTTACATGCTAAAATCGCTATTGTTAGAAACTATAAGCACAACATCACACTCTTCCATGAGAAGAGCAGCAGGGGGAACGTCTGGGTCAGGAAGCTCCCGTGTGTGTGTGTGTGTGTGTGTGTGTGTGTGTGTGCAGGGGTAACACAGAGCGAGGCAGGGCAGAGCGATGTGGAGTAGAGAGGCAGAGGCCTGCTGTCTGTGGCTCCATTTCAACCAGCTCAGCACTGACCTACATTCCATCAGCTAGAACAACAGAACAGAGCAGGCAGGACTGGAGCTAGATATGCAAAGTTGTCACCCGGGCCTCACCTTGTAAATACACTTGTGCTGGTCACTGAGAACGTCTTTCTCCATATCCGCCACCTCCTCCTCCTCTTCTTCCTCCTGCTGTGTCTTGTCCCCATTCTTCTTTTCCTGAGCGAACAGCCTCCGGCGTCCCACCTTCAGCTGCTGACTGTCCAGCTCCTTCAGCCGGCTGCACAGCTGACCGTTGCTGCGCCGCACCAGACTTCCGGCCAGCCCGTTCTTGGGCTCGTAACGCGGCCAGGCCAGGCTCCTCTCGGTGTGGCCCTCCAGGGGCCCCCGGCGGCGCTCAAGGCCCTCCTTCTCCTGCAGGACCTCCCTCTCCAGGCGCCGGCGCTCCTCGGGGGACAGAGAGTCATAAGACAGTAGGTACTGGAGGTAGGACTCCTGCAGCTTGGCCAGACGGTCCTGGGCTGACTTGGGGATCCGCAGAAGATCAGCCAGTTTACTCCACTTCTTCAGGTCCATCACCTGCTGCATGCCACCCATGTCATTAATCAGCTGAAAGAACCGAGCCAGGTCCACCTCACAGCCACCTGGGGGAATAGAGAGATGGGGTCAGATACGGGTTAAGCCTAACCTTAACCCAAACCTCACAGGCGACTGGGGAAAGAGATGTGTGAGGGTCAATGGCCATGAGTTTAACACTTTTTACACTTTTACTACATCGGCCGCATTCTCATACAGACTCAAACATTTATTTCAGTCAGATACACTGATTGGGCTCTGAAAGACTGAAGGAGAGAGGCTGTTTAGAAAAACACATCAAACTGCTGTGTGAGGAAAATCTAAGGTGGCAGACAAGCTGCTGGGAATATTGTTTTACTGCCTCACAGACAAACAGGCTACATCTGAATATTGTTATTGACATCTACAGTATAAATAGCAGATACGGTTGGTGGAACGCAACAAACGTTTTATTGGATTGTCAATACCTTAGCGACACAATGTTTGCTAAAGAGGTTCATTTTGCGACATTCGTCCAGCCTATGTGAGTGTGTCTGACTGACTATCTGAGACTAACCAATGACCAGGGGGATCAGGTTATGCGTTTGTGTTGCTGGTAGACTCACCGATGAGCGGGGGGTCTTCCATGGTGATGCCCTGAGATTTGAGGTGCTTCTTGATGCAGGCTAGCCTCTGTACGTTGGGGCCCCAGCGACGGCCCAGCTTGTGGATGCGCTGCACCTGGGTCACAAAGCGCATCTCATCGTTCAGTTTGCACTCTGGGCGCCAGTCAGCCGGGGGAACCACCCGACAAAGTCCGCAGGGCTCTGCTCCTTCCCGCACAGAGTCCAGGTACACCAGAGGGTCCTGGAACTCTCGCTGGGTTGGACAGAACACTGGTGCCTCACCCAACGCCGCCCAGCTCGCCCTGCTCCTCTCCGCCCTCTCCCGCTCTTTATCCCGCTCCCTCTCCTTCTCCCTTTCCCACTCCCTGTCAGGCCGGGGCTCTGCTGGTTTGTGAGGGATTTGTCCGGGGGTGTGGCCAGGGGATTCTGAGGTAGTTGAGCGGTTTTGGTTGTGGTTAGGGTTAGAGGCAGCCTGCGCCCGCTGCTGTGCTTGTCTAATGAACATCAGCTTGCCGGCTGACGCCCGCTTGGGCCGCTGACGTTCTGGCTCTGGATTGGCTGGTGGTGTGGAGGGAGGAGTCGGGGGAGGGGGTGGGGCTAGCAGGGTCGGGGGAGGGGTGGTTTCCATGACAATGTGTCCGTTGGGGACCAAGGTCTTGTCCTGACAGGCTTTCTTACTGCGTGTCTCCAGAGGTATGCTCTGGCTCTGTTCTGCCTTCTTAGGGTTAGTCTCCAGGACGACCAGCTTACCCTGGGAGTCAGCCACCGCCGTGATGGCCGCTACTGCCACCTCCAGCCTCCGCTTGGAGTTCCTCAGCCCCTCACGCCCCTGCCTGCCTACCTCCTGCTTGGCACAGAGGCGACCGTTGAGCCGGCCATTAAGGCGCACTCCGCCCCCGTTGGCCACCTTGTGCACCCCATTGGATAATAGCACCTGTTTGCATGTTTTTGCTTTGCTATTCTGGGCTTTTCCTGAGTTGGAGAGGGGGAGTCGCTGGTGGCGCTGGAGGTGGTGGTGATTGTTGCTATGGGCTCTATGGACAGCAGCAGTGCTGTGTTTGCGGTGGTTAAGTTTGGTTTTCTTGACCAGTTCTCGTTTTGCTTTGGTGTATGTGACGTGGCCCTTCACAGTTTTGGACGGCAGTCTGAAGTCTTTAGTTTTTTTGGCACCGGCCGTGTGCACGCCTGGCTGGGATGCCCGTGTAACTCCGTTCACTTTAAAGACCTGAGAGAGAGAGAGCGGGAGATCAGAAACATTCTGTGCAGTGGTTCTGTGTTCTAACACCCCCCTCTGGAGATGTGGCTTCACGTTGAAGTAAAAGCTCATAAAAAAAAACTGCTGCTATTCATTGAAGCGTATACAGAGTTGCTGTACTTTCAAATCTGCTTTTCTAGACAAACACTCTTCTCACAAGGCAAAAAAACTGAACATTGTCAGCTTCAACAACAGCCCAAAAAAAGCCATACCGGCTCTAACATGAAGTGAGGCTTTCATTTCAGAGCCAACTGCTCTATGTAAAAAAACACTACATAAAAAAAAGGGTTACAACTTGAAACTCTATCCCAGTTTTATTTGGTAATAAGCTCTTTAATTCTCATTTATTGCTTCAAATAAAAAGTGTTTTTTCCTGCAGATCTGAGATCAGAATATGTGAGCTCTGAAATGTAGGTAGCTTAGGTTACATCGGGGACCTCGTTGGGGGAATAAAGCCATCCAGACCCACCAGCGGTATAAGCAGAGTTGTCTCCCTCTCTCCATTCCCTCTGCTGGGCCCCCCCCCCCCCGAAAGCCTCTGCTGGGCCCCCCCCCCCCGAAAGCCTCTGCTGGGCCCCCCCCCCCCGAAAGCCTCTGCGTTAGAAGCAGGGCTGCAACTGTATTGTATTCCTATCAGGTGCAGCCAACACAAAGAGAGGCTATTAAAAGATAAGGGGAGTTAAATGTGACCTGCTACCCTCCAATAGTGGAAAAATACAGAGAATGACAGAGAGAGGAGAGAGCGAGAGAGAGAGAGAAAGCGAACCTCGTCGCCCCAGCAGGCCAGAGTGATGGATGGCAGAGTGGCTAAGCGCAGCGTGACATCTGCCAGGGTTTCAAGGCAGCATGATGCCATGATTCAACGAATACATCCGATTCTCAACTCTAGAGGGATAAGGTTATAACCAAAGACTACATCAGATTCTCATCACTTCTGTCTGCAGAACTTAAACACCTTGCTTAAAAGGGTCAAACTCATCCATTTTGCCTCCACCACCAAAAAAATTGAAACAAAAACCCAGTCAGCCAACTGTGACCGAACAGATATGTTGACAAAGGCCCAGCAGGCTGGGTGGTGGATGTCTACTTTCGATTCACCACTAGAGAGCTCACTGGCTCTACTCTGCTGAACAAACGCTCTCTCAAGGGTTGGTGTGCACGTGAGCAGTGGCCTTGCACTGTAAGTGTCTGGTCTGAGAGAGAGGAGAGCGAGATCGAAGACAGGCTACATCCCAGACCTGTGGAGCAGGAGAAGAAGGGGGCCAGAGCAGCCCATCCACCAAAAAAGCTATGTAGAACTCAAAAGTACATAAAAACAGCCACATCAATGTGATAGCTGAAAAGATGTGGTCTTATTAAGAGTCTGTCTACATGAATAGTCTTCAGCATACTGACTTTTAAACCAAGACAGAAAGGTCAACAGGAGACAAGAGCAGCAGCTCAATATTCCTGAGCAAATAACATCCCTCAGTTCAGATTTCACAGAATATCATTACTCTGGCTTGCTCTAACTAAATGCTGTATAACATTGGGTTCTTGTATGATAATCATTTGACCTATGGCTGATTCTCTTCCACAGACAAGGGATCATGACCGCGTTGCTATCGGCCAGGGGATTGGACATCGGCCTGCTGCTGCACTCTCACAGCTAATATCAGAAAACGAAACATTTGAATGCCTCAAAATGATTGTTGCCAAGGACAGTAAATCTGCCAGTACAACACACGAACAGAGGTAGAGAAAGAGAGAGAGGTAAAGGGGTAGCGAGAGAAAGAGAGAGAGAGAGAGCGAGAGAGAGGAGGGGGAAGAGCGAAAGGGTGCGGATTGATAGAACAAAGGCCAATAACTTCAGCGTAGTTTGTCTTGGCTTTCCCCTGCTCATTGAGATCCATTGTTCCTTAATTAGTCAGTTGGCAGCACTTAAAACCGACAGGCCCAGCATCAACATGAGACAGCGTGGCCTGGCCCCGGTCTGCTGGGGGAGCCGAGCTGCTGGTCTTGATCCCGCTCTCTCTGAAGGGGGGCAAAGCCCCCAGTGCTCCCCTCTGATTAGTTCATGTAATTGTCCAGAAGCACAATATACATTTTAAACTGGGCCAAAGTTACTCTGCCTCCTCCTCTACACCTTAGCAGAGCTTCTTTAAAAACACACTGAACGTCTTGGACAGGAAGGCAGCTTTCACAGCCCAGCTTCAGTAGTAAATATAGTAGCAGACTGAAACACAATTATTACACAGAGACAAAGAGAGGAGAGGAAAGCAGCTCAGGGATTTGACAGCACTGAGCATGCCGCTGTTACGTTACTCTATTCATTAGATGTCATCTTATATCATCGTCACACATGACTGCTCGTCTAATGATGATAATGTCTGCTCTTTAATAACTCCCCCGGTGGTTACTGAGGCAGGCTGGTCAGCCATCTTTATGACCATTATAGAGAGTTACATATTAGCCAAATTATCCAAGCATACTGTTAAGGTTGAAGTATGATGCAGTACCTGCTTTCGGGGCTCCTCTGCAGCCCTCCTGTGGGGCAGTCCGTTGGTAGTGTGGCCTCTGGGTAAGGTGTGGCCCCTGGCTGTGGCCTCTGGCTTGCTGAGGGCCTGCTCCCTCCGGGCCTCTGCCCTCTCACTGCGCTCCCTCACCTGCACCCACTCCTTCCCTCTGGGCTTGGGGCTGTCCCGGGGCGCCTTGCTGTGGCCGTTCAACACTGAACCAACAGGAGAAAAAATATTATCTTAGATAAGTTTAGAAAGTTGAAAACTGGACCAAAAGTAGAGAAAATATGATCTCAGGTCTGTGTAGAAGAATGTTGCTGTGTTACAGCCCAAATTCAAAATGGATTAAACTGATTTGTTTCTTACACATCTACACACAATACCCCATAATGAAAAAATGAACATGTTTAGATTTTTGGGGCAAATTTATTGAAAATGAAATAAATCTCTCATTTACATAAGTATTCACACCCGAGTCAATACTTTGTAGAAGCACCTTTGGCAGCGAATACAGCTGTGAGTCTCTAAGAGCTTTCCAAATCTGGATTGGACAACATTTACCCATTATTCTTCAAGCTCTGTCAAATTGGTTGTTGATTATTGCTAGACAACCATTCCGGAACATTCACAGTCTTCTTCGTAAGCAGCTCCAGTATAGATTTGGCCATGTGTTTTAGGTTATTGTCCTGCTGAAAGGTAAATTCATCTCCCAGTGTCTGGTGGAAAGCAAACAACCAGGTTTTCCTCTAGGATTTTACCTGTGCTTAGCTCCATTCCGTTTCTTTTTTATCCTGAAAAACTCCAATCCTTAACGTTTACAAGGATACCCATAAAATGATGCCGCCACCACTAAACTTGAAAATAAAATAGTGGTACCACGTAGCGTGTTGTATTAGATTTGCCGCAAACTTAACACATTGTACTCAGGACAAAAAGTGAATTGCTTTGCCACATTTTTTACAGTATTACTTTAGTGCCTCGAGGAAAACAGGATGCATGTTTGGGAATATTTGTATTCAGTAAAGGATTCCTTTTTTTCCACTCTGTAGTCACTCCATAATACTAACCTAATTGACAATGTGTTCGCACCATTCCTCCGTTTTCTCCAATGACAGCCATTAAGCTCTAAATGTTTTAAAGCCATCATTGGCCTCATGGTGAAATCCCTGAATGGTTTCCTTCCTCTACGGCAACTGAGTTAGGAAGGACGCCTGTATCCTTGTAGTAAGTGGGTGTATTGATGCAAAAGGGCTTTATTACAGACAGATAAATACACCCCCCCCCCCCCCCAGCACAAGCTGCATCTGTGTAATGATCATACTGTTTAAATCAGCTTCTTGATATGCCACACCTGTCAGGTGGATGGATTATCTTGACAAAATGCTCACTAACAGGGATGTTAACACAATTGTGCATACCATTTGAGAGAAATAAGCATTTTGTGCCTACAACAAATATCTGGGATATTTAATTTCAGCTCATATTTTTGTTCAGTTTACAAGTACACCCCCCTGGGCAGGACGCTAGTCTCTCACAGGGCCTTACCCCCAAGTGATGTCCTTAATGCTGAGTGTCAAGCAGAGACGCATCAGGTCTCTTTGGTATGACTGGGCCAAGGATCGAACTCCCAACCTTCCAATCTCAGGGCGGACACTAATCAAGGCCATTGACTTGGTACAGAGATGAGGTAGTCATTAAAAAAGTATGTTACACTTATTGCACACAGTCCAAGTCCAAGCAACTTATTATGTGACAAGCACATTTTTACTCCTGAACTTATTTAGGCTTGCCAAAACAAAGGGGTTGAATACTTATTGACTCAAGACATTTCAACTTTTCATTTTTTATGAATTTGTAAACATTTTGAAAATTATAATTCCACTTTGACATTATGGGGTATTGTGTATAGTCCAGTGACCAACAAAGTCAATTTGATCCATTTTAAATTCAGGCTGTAACACAAAATGTCAAGGGGTATGAATACTTTCTGAAGGCACTGTATATTAAAACCTCAACAACAGTGACTTGTGAGGAACATCATCTTGGTCAAGCACCAGACTACAGCCCTGCTAACCTCAGACTAGTGCAGAAACACTGATATTAACTATCTGAACCATTCAATTAACACATATTCAATAGTTCTCTCTTTATATTTTATGAGGTTCACTGTATTTTTACAGTGTTTTAATATCAACAGGCACTGGCGTTTAGAAAACGACACGCTCCGCTCCCGCCTGCCCGCCCGCCCTCCCACCCCACTCCGTCTGCCAAAGTCCCTTGCTGAAAGGCTGGCGTTTTGAAAAGCTACCGGGGAACTGAACTCAATAAAAGGTGTTTAATTTAGAAATGTAAACATGGCTGGGGTTACTGAGGTGCAGGGTAATGAAAGCAGAGCTCTGTGGTTTCTCTCTCTCTGTGCCCTGCAGCTAATATAAACTACTGGAGTCCAGCCCACGCTACATTTTAAAGTGTCACATCTGACACACAGCCTTATAGTGTACTGTACTGGCCAGGTCTAATACTGTACTGGGAGACAGGCTTCTAAGGTATTCGCAGTCCAGGCCTAACACTGTACTGGGAGAGAGAGAGTGTGCTGCCACAGGACAGGCTACATGAGACAAGCTAGTGCTCACCTTCTAAACCCATGTCTGTAAGTCTAGTTGGGGAACTAAAACACTGACCTTGTGTCCATGGGGATTGCCTGTCACAGGGAGGACTACAGAGTCTGGGACACACCACTGTACTTACAAGTGTATGTCTGTGTGTGTTTCTATGATAACCACTGAACATTAACGAGCAACACCAAGCATATGCCACTGATAACATGTAGATAGTTACTATGTGGCTTTGCCTGCGTGTAGCTTTCATTACCACATTATTTTGTTTTAACATGCCGCGTTTCATTCAGACAAGCTCCCCTCTGAACTACACACACACTTTCCCCTCTAGAGAGATTTTTTCGACTTTCCTGTTAAGCTGTCCATCTCTCCACGTCAGGGCAGTGTGTGTGTGTGTGTGCTCCTTGTTTTCCCATCCCTGAGCCCCTCCTCCCTGCCAAGCTGTGAGCTGAACGCATAAACACCTTGTTACCTCTGTTCATTCCTAGTGTTAATTGAACTAGAAAGATGTCAAACTCCCACGTGAGTTCCTCAGTCTCCACACTCTCTCCATCTCTATCCGTAACTCAGCCATGCTCGGCTGCAGACGGCTCTAACCATGTGGGTCTCGTGTGCCAGTTCCACTTCGGCCCTCAACCACGATTGGTGAGTGCGATTGGTCAGTGTTTGTGAAATGTCTAAGATGTGGTACTTTGCTGTACTGTATGTACAGAGAACTATGGAGATTAAGGGATCTGGCACTATGATTGAACTGGGCTGAAGGGTCGCACCTTGGCTGTTGTCAGCGTGTTTCCGGACAGTTCGGAGAGAGAACAGTTTCTTATTGTTGGGGTTAGGGTTAGCGTTGAGGTTAGGTAGGTAAAAGGACATACCGTGGCCGTTGACGGCGTTTTTCCCTGGGGGTTTGCCCTTTCTGGGCGTGGACTGACATGAAGTAGACGCCAAACTGATGTCTGGCTTCACGTCCTCGTAGTCCTCTTCATCATCATCCAGTTCAGCTTCATCCTGAGAGCTCCCAAAGTACGCCATGTTACTGGGCAACGCTGACGAACCTGGGGGGGGGGGGGGTGGAGAAAACAGAGAGAATGACAGTGTTAAAACCAATGAGAACCTACCAAGCAGTTATCATGTGAGGAGAGAAGAGAGAGAAAAACCAGTACTGTGAAATCACAGCATCCCAGAAAACATCCGGAAAGTTAAACTGGTGATATTAAATCTCATGGTGTCTAAAACTAACTTCTCTTATCCTCCCTCTTGCTTTCTTCCTCAGGCTCTCTTTCCTTCCTCTCCTCCTCTTCTCCCTCTCCGTTAATGTGCGGAACTATTCCCATTGTCTGCCGCATGTTCCAGAGTCACTCAAATGATACAGGAGTGCGACCGGTGCATTATGGATAGAACAGTATAACTGTGCTCTCACTAGCCAGCTATACATCTGCATACATTTCCCTGCCTGCCTGTCTACCGGTCTACCTAGCTACATCACATTACATAACACAACATGGCTGAGGGCTGGGGACACACTAGATAATAGTAGAAATATAGGTGAGTTATAGGTGCAGGTATGTTGACATGGAAAAGAAGGTCCATGGAATACCAATAGTATTGACAAAGTGCACGGAGTATGATCAGTGTATATCGTGGTAATAGTTCACAGATCACCTATATTAAAATCACTTGGAGCTGATTTGCTCACGTCCAACAAAAAAATTAATATCACCCGTGGGTTGAATTTGGCCCGCGGGCCACCAGTTAGGTAACCCGGGCCTAGAGTAAATAGACCAAGCTGTTCAATGGCCAGCTGACTGAGGCCACCATCCATTGTGTTAGCATGTAACCACTGTGTCGGACTAGGGTACAGCCTCTTGTGGCCATTAGAGACACCAGAGGGTAAAGAAAGAGATGGTTTGTGTGCATCACCTCAGTCTCCATTGTTATCATGACTAGTGTAATGACGTTGTGGTTTATCCGTTTAAAGTGTTGTAACGGTCTCAAATGAGCTTTGATTAGGCCTAATGTTTGAATTAAGTTTGTGTTGTGAATCATTACATTGTATTACATTTCATTTATCACACGTTTATGTTAGTGTATTATAATATATACATGCTCATTCCTAATGACAGAGTGGGAAATACATGATTGTGTATTAACATTTACTGTCTAGAAGTACTTAAAAAAAATTCATAAATTTAACTAACCTTCATTTGGCCACGAGGAGTAACCTGAAATTAGATGTGGTGAAGGTAGAATTAGTCAGACATCAGACCAAACATTCATAATCATGGATGCAAATATACACTGGGGGCCAAAAGTTTGGAATATTACTCATTAAAGGGTTTTTCCTTTATTTGCACTATTTTTTACATTGTAGAATAAAAGTGAAGACATCAAAACTATGACATAACACATATGGAATCATGTAGTAACCAAAAAGTGTTAAACAAATCAAAATATATTTTATATTAGACATTCAAATAGCCACCCTTTGCCTTGATGACAGCTTTGCACACTCTTGGCATTCTCTCAACCAGCTTCACCTGGAATGATTTTCCATCAGTCTTGAAAGAGTTCCCACATATACTGAGCACTTGTTGGCTGCTTTTCCTTTACTGCGGTCTGACTCATCCCAAACTATATTTGGTTGAAGTTGGAACCAAAAATCTCAAATTTGGACTCCAGACCAAAGGACAAATTTCCAATGGTCTAATGTCCATTGCTTGTGTTTCCTGGCCCAAGTAAGTCTTTTCTTCTTATTCTGTCCTTTAGTAGTGGTTTCTTTGCAGCAAACAGTTGATGTTGAGATGTGTCTTACTTGAACTCTGAAGCATTTATTTTGGCTGCAATCTGAGGCTGGTAACTAATTAACTTATTTCTGGGTCTTTCATTCCTGTGTCAGTCCTCATGAAGCTGGTTGAGAGAATGCCACGAGTGTGCAAAGCTGTCATCAAGGCAAAAGGTGGCTACTTTGAAGAATCTCCAATATATTTTGATTTGTTTAACACTTTTTTTGTTACTATATGATTCCATATGTGTTATGTCATAGTTTTGATGTCTTCACTTTTATTCTACAATGTAAAAAAATGTACAAATAAAGAAAAACCCTTGAATGAGTAATATTCAAAACTCTTTGCCCCAGTGTATACAATCAATATCATTATAGGAACTGGTTGTAGTGTATTGCAGCAAAGTGCACTTAAAAGCTAAGCATCATTAACCAGCGACTCATCCTGCTGCAGGGCAGACAACAGGGGAGCCAATGGGGTTAGGGTTACTTTGAATGCAGTAATGCATTACAGTGATATCAGAGCCTTCTGGCTCACATGCACTACAGTTAGTAGGCCTACACAACACAGTCAGTACCCACAATAGAACCGAGCAGAGACAACAGTCCTTTGTTATTAGGGTTAGGGGTCATTGTGTAAGGTTTAGGAGAGGAGTACAATGTGCAATGTGAGAAGAAGCCTGTATAAGCACATAAAGCTTCATAAATCCATTTGATTGACTGACTGACTGACTGTAGGGGAGTGTGATATGTAGTACATCTGCGCCCACTCTCCAGCTCTTTAAAAACAGGTCCTTTCTCCTGTTGACAGAGGCCAGGGGGACTTAGAGTCAACAAACTCCCAATCAGCTCCAAATGACCTGCTTCATTAACAACATGGCTGCAATTACTGCCTTCTCTGGGGTCACCGGGCCAATGGCTAGCAGGCCCAGGGGGCATGGGGAGTTGAAGGGGTACGAGGGGTTGGGGGCATGTTGGTGAAGTCTCTCGTCCGATGGGTGGGCAAGGGATCTTTTTTGTGGGGAAGTGAGAGAGAAAGAGAGGGGAGAGTGAGACTGGACAATGTTATCCTGTAACCTTTTCCCGGGGCCCAAAATAAGCCTGTTGCTCCCATTTTATTTTCAGTAGCCCCCAGAGAGGGAAAGAAGAAGCCTGTTGGGGTGGCTCCTCTGGTCACTGGCGTCTGGTCTACGGCTAGGCGGTCTTCATCGGCTGGTTCTCAGACAGAGGGGAGAAAGGCGGTGCTGGGTTTAACAGACTCCGTCTGTCAGCTCCCAGACACAGAACTATAACCCAGGCCTCCCTCCTCCCTGCTCCAGGACGGTTACCCTCCCTCCTCCTCCTCATCCTCAATTATGGGCCTTTTCATGTGCCTCAGAACCACAGGCAAATCATAATTAAGGCTGAAACTGTCTATTATGATTGGAATTTTTAACTAGACAGGCGTAATTACAACCAAAATGATTGACTTAAAATAAAAAAGAATGAGTTTAAACGACCAATCAAGGGCTTTAAGTGAGAAAAAAAAACTAATTTATAATAATCTGATTAACATCCATGTTACCAAAAATGAGCACTTCATGGCGCTCACGTATAGGTTAGAGACCCTCCGGAATCTCTAGAGCTGGTCAGAAAAGCAGTTCCAAGTTGTGTATGAAAAAATCTGACCCCAAAGAGTCAAGAGTATGAGCTTCCTCTTCTCAAGCTCTTCCAATGGAAGCAGAGGGCCAATCCCTGGCTGAATCCCCAGTCATAGACAGAGACACTGTGTGGAGAGACCATATCAGACCCTCTGCCCTCTCTCCAACCCCGAATACTTCACCATATGCCTCATCAGGAACAAGATGGGTGGAGGGGAGGGAATGAAAGAGTGAGGACTGGGGCTTTTTCAATAACATTGTTTTACAGGCCGACGCAGCGGAGTGAATCCGAGAGGATTGGGGATTATAGCTCCAATTTACATTCCTGAATGTCTGCAAATCCATTAACCCACGCTGCCCTCGGCTCTAGTCAGCTCTGGGAGTCTCTGGCTAAATTGAATCAGCCTTTCGTAGCGCAACCACAGCCGCAGCCTCAGACCTAGACCCAGACCCATTCAATGTTCAGCCAGCCTAAGCACACACGCATATAGAAATATCTGTTATGTAACACTGGATGGGAATATTAGTGGGGGTTATTCATCTACTACCTTGTCTGGCATTATCCTAGCTGTGTGTGTGTGTGTGCGTTTGTATTTGTGACATATTAGGACAAAAGTATGAATACACACCAACAAAGTCAGGACATGTGTAGAAGTCAGGACAAAAATTGATGTCCTCACTTTTCTGAGCATACCACAGTGTTCTACAGCCTCAAATATATACCTGCTGCAAAAATCTCCTTAGGCCAGAATTGTCACAAATTTTTGAAACCATCTGTGTAAGTGTGTATCACATTTTTGCTCACTCACTGATACGCCAACTATGGGACGTGTGAGGTACTGCGCTAAACTTTTACACACACAGGAAGTGACATCAGAGATGTTCTAACATTTCACTTAAGATTCACAGTTAGGAAGTCGAAATGGCTAGCTATCTAGCCAGTGGTTGACTATAAATAAATAGTGTGTTGGCCAGTAGTAACACAGTAAACAGTTCTAAAGATTGGACTTCAAACAGTATCATTTACAATTATCTACAACGTGATGTGTGGATGAATGCTGTTACAAGCTAGCTCACGTTAGGAGACTCTTGCTAGCTCGCTAGCTAAAAGTAGCAGGCTCGTGTTAACTAATATACAATCTGGCTAACATGCTAAATGCGTAGCTAACCACATCCACTGAACCAGTTATGTAGCAATAGGGGTGATCGATCTTGAACATATCTCTACGATTCGCTTGAAAAGTAGATCGTGGGCGTCTTCAAGATCGATCACCCCTATGGATACATAACTGGTTCAGTGGATGTGGTTAGCTACGCATTTAGCATGTTAGCCAGCTTGTATATTAGTTAACACGAGCCTGCTACTTTTAGCTAGCAAGAGTCTGCTAACGTGAGCTAGCTTGTAACAGCATTCATCCACACATCACGTAGATAATTGTAAATGATACTGTTTAAAGTTATATACATAATTAAAAAATTGAATGGTTGATATAGCTATATATATATATATATACACACACACAAACACATTAAATATTATTTATATATTATATATATAAATTACAAATTTGAATGGCCGATATAGCTATATATATATATATATATATATATATATATATATATATATATATATATATATATACACACACACACATTAAATATTATTTATATATATTGTATATATAAATACAACATTTGAATGGCCGATATAGCTATATATATATATATACAGTGGGGAGAACAAGTATTTGATACACTGCCGATTTTGCAGGTTTTCCTACTTACAAAGCATGTAGAGGTCTGTAATTTTTATCATAGGTACACTTCAACTGTGAGAGACAGAATCTAAAACAAAAATCCAGAAAATCACATCGTATGATTTTTTAATAATTAATTTGCATTTTATTGCATGACATAAGTATTTGATCACCTACCAACCAGTAAGAATTCTGGCTCTCACAGACCTGTTAGTTTTTCTTTAAGAAGCCCTCCTGTTCTCCACTCATTACCTGTATTAACTGCACCTGTTTGAACTCGTTACCTGTATAAAAGACACCTGTCCACACACTCAATCAAACAGACTCCAACCTCACCACAATGGCCAAGACCAGAGAGCTGTGTAAGGACATCAGGGATAAAATTGTAGAGCTGCACAAGGCTGGGATGGGCTATAGGACAATAGTCAAGCAGCTTGGTGAAAAGGCAACAACTGTTGGCGCAATTATTCGAAAATGGAAGAAGTTCAAGATGACGGTCAATCTCCCTCGTTCTGGGGGACCATGCAAGATCTCACCTCGTGGGGCATCAATGATCATGAGGAAGGTGAGGGATCAGCCCAGAACTACACGGCAGGACCTGGTCAATGACCTGAAGAGAGCTGGGACCACAGTCTCAAAGAAAACCGAAAACCATTAATAACACACTACGCCGTCATGGATTAAAATCCTGCAGCGCACGCAAGGTCCCCCTGCTCAAGCCAGCGCATGTCCAGGCCCGTCTGAAGTTAGCCAATGACCATCTGGATGATCCAGAGGAGGAATGGGAGAAGGTCATGTGGTCTGATGAGACAAAAATAGAGCTTTTTGGTCTAAACTCCACTCGCCGTGTTTGGAGGAAGAAGAAAGATGAGTACAACCCCAAGAACACCATCCCAACCGTGAAGCATGGAGGTGGAAACATCATTCTTTGGGGATGCTTTTCTGCAAAGGGGAAAGGACGACTGCACCGTATTGAGGGGAAGATGGATGGGGCCATGTATCGCAAGATCTTGGCCAACAACCTCCTTCCCTCAGTAAGAGCATTGAAGATGGGTCGTGGCTGGGTCTTCCAGCATGACAACGACCCGAAACACACAGCCATGGCAACTAAGGAGTGGCTCTGTAAGAAGCATCTCAAGGTCCTGGAGTGGCCTAGCCAGTCTCCAGACCTGAACCCAATAGAAAATCTTTGGAGGGAGCTGAAAGTCCGTATTGCCCAGCGACAGCCCCGAAACCTGAAGGATCTGGAGAAGGTCTGTATGGAGGAGTGGGCCAAAATCCCTGCTGCAGTGTGTGTCTAAATCATACCTACATATTAGGACTATGGTGAATACAAAGTCCTGAGATACACACACATACACTGATGTCTAAATCATACCTACATATTGTGACTATGGTGAATACTAAGTCCTGAGATACACACACACACACATACACTGATGTTTAAATCATACCTATGTATATAGCTATAGACTGCCACCCTGCTCTTTAAGATATCAGCATCAGCCATTAAAAAAATGTATTTTGGTCGACCACTAGTTTAATTACTATTTTGACATCTGATGTTTAATGCAATCGTGTTTTATGTTGTGCAAATAGACAAGTCCATAAGCTTGTTCCAGTCTGGATATTCTCTTATGAATATCTCTTATTCTCTTATTCTTTTATGATGAATGGATGCTAATGTTAAAACACTTTCAAAGCCATTCTTTGAAAAGAGCCTCAGCCAAAAAATGGCCTCATTCACACCCTCATTCAAGAAATCCTTATTTAAAGGGATGGGACCATTTTTGTTTTGTTTCTCCATACCTACCACTAAGGCTAGTAAGCTTCACTTAGCTGGGCTTACATACTATGTGGATGCCTACTAAATGATATGCATCATGTGTAATTTGGTTGAGTTTATTTGGGCCCTTCCAGAATCTATTTGGGGGCAGATGTGCTTCAGGGTTTATTGATGAGCCAGTCTAGTCAAAATACAGGGACCCTTTGGTAGAATACTGACAAACTGTGAAAGCAGATAGCGTTCTCCTACCTCAATCTTATCTTCTCAACCTATACTTTTGCCCACACAACCAGTCTATACAGTACCACTAGCTAAATGTAACACAAACTTGAAGCATGACCTCCAGGACTGCGAGCAAAAACAATTAATTGAGGTGGAACCACAAGTGGCCGGCGCTTCTATTGACTTACATACATGGAGGGCAATAGTCTTGATCCCCAGGTCAGAGCACATCTTTCTTTCTGTTGGCTTCAGCTCATTACATGCTGCTGACTGAGCACACAACTGCATAGATCATAGCTCATAACAGTAGCCTGGTAGAACATTCTCAGCATCATATACACTCAAAGGATCCAAGCTTCTTCTGGAAGTAGTTGGCCTACAGATGCTCTTTTATGATGGATAGATGCACTTTTATGATGGATAGATGCACTTTTATGATGGATAGATGCTCTTTTATGATGGATGGATGCACTTTTATGATGGATGGATGCACTTTTATGATGGACGGATGCACTTTTATGATGGATGGATGCACATTTATGATAGATGCACTTTTATGATGGATGGATGCACTTTTATGATGGGCAATTGTACTTTTATGATAGATGCACTTTTATGATGGATGGATGCTCTTTTATGATGGATGGATGCTCTTTTATGATGAATGGATGCACTTTTATGATGGATGGATGCACGTTTATGATGGATGGATACACTTTTATGATGAATGGATGCACTTTTATGATGGATGGATGCACTTTTATGATGGATGGATGCACTTTATGATGGATGGATGCTCTTTTATGATGGATGGATGCTCTTTTATGATGGATGGATGCTCTTTTATGATGGATGGATGCACTTTTATGATGGATGGATGCACTTTTATGATGGATGGATGCACTTTTATGATGGAAGGATGCACTTTTATGATGGATAGATGCTCTTTTATGATGGATAGATGCTCTTTTATGATGGATAGATGCACTTTTATGATGGATAGATGCACTTTTTTGAGCTTCAATCTGTTGGTTGCAATTCACTGCCATTATAAAGCTTGAAGCGTCAGGGTGTTTATTAATATAACTCTGATTGTATTTGTCTAAAAAGAAGAAAGTCACATACAACTAGGATGGCTTGAGGGAGAGTAAATCATGGGCTAATTTTCATTTTAAAGTGAAATACTCCTTTAATAGGCGTTTCAGCCACTTGCAGATTAAACCACACAAAGTAAAGGGATAGTAACTACCCATTAACGTGCCCATCCCTCTCAATAACCTCAATTATGGTACTGGCCCATGCACACTTGTAGAATTAGTATTATATATATACAATCATGCATGAATTAAATGTATTAATATTATTATAAGGTATTTCCGAATCATGTTATGATTTGGATCATGAATGAGTTCATTAAAAGTTCATTAGTTGGAGAAAACTAAGATATTAAAGCACAAGGTAGGCTACACAGTTTTAGAGTTTATGTTTTTATTTTGTAATGCTACTGGTGAATAATAATACAAATTTCAGTGAAGTTTGCGGTTCTATTCTCACATGGAGCATGGGTTGAAAAAACCTGATGGGAACGTCTTTAATATGTTTTATAAGGGAAAGTATTTTTACTTGTGAAAAGGTTTAGTGACGTATTTACCCGGGAAAACATTTAGGCGCGAGCTGCGACCAGGAGATACGCACGAGGAACCAGATCGTCAGAGAGAGGTGAGTTAACTAGCTTGTTTTATTATCTTTTCAAATTGTAAAACGTTGACCAATTAAACAAATTACTGATAGCTACCTAGATATACAGACCAGCAAATTACTACATCTGTTGCTTGCTTGTAGGATATTAATTTTTTTGACACTTTACTTCTATAATCTATATAATAAAATTGCTGTTGTCGTTTAATAGTGTGTAGGCCCACTATTATTATCGCAATTAGCCTATTTCTGGGACAATATATCGCACAACAAAAAGCAGTTATCGTGACAGGCCTAGCGAGCATTGGCTTAGCTCTACTGTAATATAGCTAACCTAACTAGTTAAGCCTACTCGTCGTCTTCTACTTTTTCTGTAGTCTGCACCATGTCGCGCTGTGACGTTTCTATTTGCTCCAGAACAGTAGATCGCTGCTTTGAAATCGAGTACATTTGGATTTATTCTTCCAAACTCTGTAACGTTAATTGTCAGGAAAACGTCTCAAATGACGCACTTTTCACCTGCTGATGACCGCTCTGTGTGTGAGTATTTATTCGTCTAATTTTTTCTTTTATTTGAGAAATGCATGTTTTATGTGTTACTAGCAAGCATGATCTGTGGTAGCAGGTGTAAATCTGATTGGACACAATAAACAATGTGCTGTGTCATACAATCAAGATTGAGCTTATGATTATCTGCTTTCTAACTATCCATTCCAGAATTTAAATGCATAACTTGATGTCATGTCCAAATGGAAGCGAATTAGTCCTGTGGAGGATGCCACTAAACACATTCTGTCTGGCAAAGACAAACCGTGCTTTGAGGAGAGATTCATTAACTCTCAAAAAGGTTAGTAACAGTATTTCAATGCTTCTTTCATCCTATTCAGGAAGATACTGTAGCAGATAGGGAATCGTTCTTAAACTACATCCCCTCTTGATATAAAACAGTAATAAAGTCATAAGATAATAGCACAAAATGCATGTGTTAAAGCAGTATTACATTGAATAGTCTAATTTCAGTAGGTATGTTACTGCTATTCTTAAAGATGAACTGAACTGAAAATAATCAACGTTGATAATGTGTTATTTATGACAATTAAAAGTAAATTACACTAAAAATTCTAATTAAAAATATCAATATAGCTTTTTTTAAGCATCACAAAAACTGTGTTAGGAAATAGAAACTGCTTATATATGTTGTGTGCATTTAGAGAAAATACAAAAACATGGTTGAGGTCCTGTGCGTTTTAGAAAATCGAGGCAGATAAATGGAAAATGTTATTGGACGAATTCATCCAATGGGATCGCTTGTTAAGTTAGCTGCACGCAAAATGTTAAAACCAAAATAAATAAAGTTTGGGGGGGAAATGGTTAGCTGCGCGTAGGAGTTACCCCAGGTTGACCATAGATGCACAGAGGATTCACCAGTTTTGTGTACATGTTTTGTGTATGTGACAACGTTACATCCAGCCCTTTGCTTAGTAGACTTGCTAGCATGATAACAGTTAACATACTTCTCTGTCCTCTGCCTGACATTGGTCTATCGGTCTGCCCTGTACTATAGCCTGAAAAGTCGAACATTGACGGAATGGCCTCAGGTTTCAGTCTGTTGTACTTAACCCTCACCAGTGAACGGAGTAGTTTACCATGCCAGTGACGTAGCCGAATGTTGAAATCCAACATGGCGGTGCCCGTGTAACAACAACATTTTCAACGTACCATTTTATACCTTTTAACAAATTCTGCCATTTTATTAATTGTACAAATGAGAATAAATAAAATATATCTGTTATATCACCTTTACTCAAATTCCAGTTCAGTTAATCTTTAAGATGATTGGTTATTGTTGCAACAGTTGCTGTTATGGGCTGTGCAACTGAATGAGCAGCTTCTCACATATGTATAAACTGACCAGATGTTGGAAGAAGTTTGCATGTCCTGTAATTTATGTGTGCATGCCATTTAAAGGCCAGGTCAATGGAATAAAGAACCACTTATTTTCTACAGAGACACTAATATTCAACACCATGCCATCTCTATCTCTATCTTAGGTAGAGGTGTGTTTGCTAGCATGTCCATTGACAAAGGATGCTTCATTCTTGAATACCGTGGAGAGTTACTTTCCAAAGAGGAGAGCCAAATAAGACAGAATAGATACAACGAAACAGAAAATACCTTCTTGTTTGACTTTGATTGGAATGGAAGACAATGGAGGTAGGTTTTGGGAACAATTTTGACTGACTATTTTTGACATACTTATTGGAAACAAATTTAATGTTTTTTCCTCTTTCCCATTTTAGCATTGATGCCTCAAAAGAAGATGGTTCACTTGGGAGACTAGTGAACGATAAATACAAGACTTCTAACTGTAAAATGAAAAAAATAGGTATTGAAGGCAAACCCCATCTGTGTTTGTTTTCAATTAAAGACATAGCTTCAGGAGAAGAATTAACATACAACTACGGAGATTCAAACTGGCCATGGCGTACTCTGGTAATTAGGTCTCCATTTAGTTTGTGTTGGTATTGTTGAGTTATGTGTTAGTTGACTTTCTGTGTTGTATTACCTGATGGACAGAACAGAACAACTTAAACGGTCTCTGGACTGTCTATTCAATTATATTGATGCGGTTTTGACACAGAATTGCAAAGTACAGTCATCAAATATTCCGAGCATGTTCTCTCTTTACAGATGAACCGAGCAGCCCCTCGCAGTGAGGAGAACACACCATCAGAAGAGGGTTCATGCCTTCCTACCAAAATGAACAGGAGTCCCAAGCCAACTGAACAGGTAGACATTTTTGGTTTAAGTCAAGCTTTTGATCTTCTGATAAGGCGCATAGGGCATATTGATCCATTTAGACCCTCAGTAGAATTCAAATTGAATCTATTTTAGTATTGTTCGATAGACTTATTTTTAACATTATAAGAATGTCCTCATTTTTAAACTGTGACGTTGTTTGAGGATTCCAAGAGTGTGTACTGAGAGCCTGTCCAATGTACTGACATTGATGTGGTGTGAAACGTGTCGTGTGTGTGTGTGAATGTCCTGATGTCTCTCCAGTATGAAATTAATATAGTGTGTTTGTCTTAATTATGGATGATTGGTGTGGAATCAAATGGAAGGTTTTTTGTATGCTTTCACACATGTAACAACGAAGACTGTAAAGAGAGTTACAAATCCATTTGCTGTTGATTATCTTTGTAACTGGTTGTTTCTGCCCCGATCTAATGTGTATGTTCTTATTTAATCAGATTGGGAGTCATTTGTCTGAACCCAGGCCTTCAAATAGTGACCAATGCACCGACCGCAACAGTGACCATTCATCCACAGCTTCTGACACGACGGAGAACCATTCTCAGGTTAGATCTCTTGCACTAAACCCTTGTCACATGGACAGATGGTAAAAGCACTAACCAAATTGAGACAACCATTTGTTGCCCATATCAACACCAATCACTGAACTCAACACAGTACAGCCAATCATCCCTACATGACCTTTACACTGTTTTGACTTGTACTTTATGGAAGTGCATTAATGTTATGGGTCTTTTGAATATTCATACATTGTAGTTTACTAAGTGAATTCTGTCCTCTCTTTACAAACATGTCTAGTTTTTTTTATTACTAAATCATATAATATTCACATTCCATGAGTGTGTCCTCATTTTTAAACTGTGACGTTGTTTGAGGATTCCATGAGTGTGTACTGAGAGCCTGTCCAGTGTACTGACATTGATGTGGTGTGAAACGTGTCGTGTGTGTGTGTGTGAATGTCCTGATGTTTCTCCAGTATGAAATGAATATAGTGTGTTTTTTCACAGTGGATGCTGTTCTCTCTTTACAGGTGAACAGAGCAGTCCCTCGCTGTGAGGAGAACACACCATCAGAAGAGGGTTCATGCCTTCCTACCAAAATGAACAGGAGTCCCAAGCCAACTGAACAGGTAGACATTTTTGGTTTAAGTCAAGCTTTTGATCTTCTGATAAGGCGCATAGGGCATATTGATCCATTTAGACCCTCAGTAGAATTCAAATTGAATCTATTTTAGTATTGTTCGATAGACTTATTTTTAACATTATAAGAATGTCCTCATTTTTAAACTGTGACGTTGTTTGAGGATTCCAAGAGTGTGTACTGAGAGCCTGTCCAATGTACTGACATTGATGTGGTGTGAAACGTGTCGTGTGTGTGTGTGAATGTCCTGATGTCTCTCCAGTATGAAATTAATATAGTGTGTTTGTCTTAATTATGGATGATTGGTGTGGAATCAAATGGAAGGTTTTTTGTATGCTTTCACACATGTAACAACGAAGACTGTAAAGAGAGTTACAAATCCATTTGCTGTTGATTATCTTTGTAACTGGTTGTTTCTGCCCCGATCTAATGTGTATGTTCTTATTTAATCAGATTGGGAGTCATTTGTCTGAACCCAGGCCTTCAAATAGTGACCAATGCACCGACCGCAACAGTGACCATTCATCCACAGCTTCTGACACGACGGAGAACCATTCTCAGGTTAGATCTCTTGCACTAAACCCTTGTCACATGGACAGATGGTAAAAGCACTAACCAAATTGAGACAACCATTTGTTGCCCATATCAACACCAATCACTGAACTCAACACAGTACAGCCAATCATCCCTACATGACCTTTACACTGTTTTGACTTGTACTTTATGGAAGTGCATTAATGTTATGGGTCTTTTGAATATTCATACATTGTAGTTTACTAAGTGAATTCTGTCCTCTCTTTACAAACATGTCTAGTTTTTTTTATTACTAAATCATATAATATTCACATTCCATGAGTGTGTCCTCATTTTTAAACTGTGACGTTGTTTGAGGATTCCATGAGTGTGTACTGAGAGCCTGTCCAGTGTACTGACATTGATGTGGTGTGAAACGTGTCGTGTGTGTGTGTGTGAATGTCCTGATGTTTCTCCAGTATGAAATGAATATAGTGTGTTTTTTCACAGTGGATGCTGTTCTCTCTTTACAGGTGAACAGAGCAGTCCCTCGCTGTGAGGAGAACACACCATCAGAAGAGGGTTCATGCCTTCCTACCAAAATGAACAGGAGTCCCAAGCCAACTGAACAGGTAGACATTTTTGGTTTAAGTCAAGCTTTTGATCTTCTGATAAGGCGCATAGGGCATATTGATCCATTTAGACCCTCAGTAGAATTCAAATTGAATCTATTTTAGTATTGTTCGATAGACTTATTTTTAACATTATAAGAATGTCCTCATTTTTAAACTGTGACGTTGTTTGAGGATTCCAAGAGTGTGTACTGAGAGCCTGTCCAATGTACTGACATTGATGTGGTGTGAAACGTGTCGTGTGTGTGTGTGAATGTCCTGATGTCTCTCCAGTATGAAATTAATATAGTGTGTTTGTCTTAATTATGGATGATTGGTGTGGAATCAAATGGAAGGTTTTTTGTATGCTTTCACACATGTAACAACGAAGACTGTAAAGAGAGTTACAAATCCATTTGCTGTTGATTATCTTTGTAACTGGTTGTTTCTGCCCCGATCTAATGTGTATGTTCTTATTTAATCAGATTGGGAGTCATTTGTCTGAACCCAGGCCTTCAAATAGTGACCAATGCACCGACCGCAACAGTGACCATTCATCCACAGCTTCTGACACGACGGAGAACCATTCTCAGGTTAGATCTCTTGCACTAAACCCTTGTCACATGGACAGATGGTAAAAGCACTAACCAAATTGAGACAACCATTTGTTGCCCATATCAACACCAATCACTGAACTCAACACAGTACAGCCAATCATCCCTACATGACCTTTACACTGTTTTGACTTGTACTTTATGGAAGTGCATTAATGTTATGGGTCTTTTGAATATTCATACATTGTAGTTTACTAAGTGAATTCTGTCCTCTCTTTACAAACATGTCTAGTTTTTTTTATTACTAAATCATATAATATTCACATTCCATGAGTGTGTCCTCATTTTTAAACTGTGACGTTGTTTTTAGGATTCCATGAGTGTGTACTGAGAGCCTGTCCAGTGTACTGACATTGATGTGGTGTGAAACGTGTCGTGTGTGTGTGTGTGAATGTCCTGATGTTTCTCCAGTATGAAATGAATATAGTGTGTTTTTTCACAGTGGATGCTGTTCTCTCTTTACAGGTGAACAGAGCAGTCCCTCGCTGTGAGGAGAACACACCATCAGAAGAGGGTTCATGCCTTCCTACCAAAATGAACAGGAGTCCCAAGCCAACTGAACAGGTAGACATTTTTGGTTTAAGTCAAGCTTTTGATCTTCTGATAAGGCGCATAGGGCATATTGATCCATTTAGACCCTCAGTAGAATTCAAATTGAATCTATTTTAGTATTGTTCGATAGACTTATTTTTAACATTATAAGAATGTCCTCATTTTTAAACTGTGACGTTGTTTGAGGATTCCAAGAGTGTGTACTGAGAGCCTGTCCAATGTACTGACATTGATGTGGTGTGAAACGTGTCGTGTGTGTGTGTGAATGTCCTGATGTCTCTCCAGTATGAAATTAATATAGTGTGTTTGTCTTAATTATGGATGATTGGTGTGGAATCAAATGGAAGGTTTTTTGTATGCTTTCACACATGTAACAACGAAGACTGTAAAGAGAGTTACAAATCCATTTGCTGTTGATTATCTTTGTAACTGGTTGTTTCTGCCCCGATCTAATGTGTATGTTCTTATTTAATCAGATTGGGAGTCATTTGTCTGAACCCAGGCCTTCAAATAGTGACCAATGCACCGACCGCAACAGTGACCATTCATCCACAGCTTCTGACACGACGGAGAACCATTCTCAGGTTAGATCTCTTGCACTAAACCCTTGTCACATGGACAGATGGTAAAAGCACTAACCAAATTGAGACAACCATTTGTTGCCCATATCAACACCAATCACTGAACTCAACACAGTACAGCCAATCATCCCTACATGACCTTTACACTGTTTTGACTTGTACTTTATGGAAGTGCATTAATGTTATGGGTCTTTTGAATATTCATACATTGTAGTTTACTAAGTGAATTCTGTCCTCTCTTTACAAACATGTCTAGTTTTTTTTATTACTAAATCATATAATATTCACATTCCATGAGTGTGTCCTCATTTTTAAACTGTGACGTTGTTTGAGGATTCCATGAGTGTGTACTGAGAGCCTGTCCAGTGTACTGACATTGATGTGGTGTGAAACGTGTCGTGTGTGTGTGTGTGAATGTCCTGATGTTTCTCCAGTATGAAATGAATATAGTGTGTTTTTTCACAGTGGATGCTGTTCTCTCTTTACAGGTGAACAGAGCAGTCCCTCGCTGTGAGGAGAACACACCATCAGAAGAGGGTTCATGCCTTCCTACCAAAATGAACAGGAGTCCCAAGCCAACTGAACAGGTAGACATTTTTGGTTTAAGTCAAGCTTTTGATCTTCTGATAAGGCGCATAGGGCATATTGATCCATTTAGACCCTCAGTAGAATTCAAATTGAATCTATTTTAGTATTGTTCGATAGACTTATTTTTAACATTATAAGAATGTCCTCATTTTTAAACTGTGACGTTGTTTGAGGATTCCAAGAGTGTGTACTGAGAGCCTGTCCAATGTACTGACATTGATGTGGTGTGAAACGTGTCGTGTGTGTGTGTGAATGTCCTGATGTCTCTCCAGTATGAAATTAATATAGTGTGTTTGTCTTAATTATGGATGATTGGTGTGGAATCAAATGGAAGGTTTTTTGTATGCTTTCACACATTTAATCGAGTAAAATAAGTATTTGATCCCCTTCCAACTAGGGCTGGGCAATACGACCAAAATCTCATATCCCGATAACAATATATATCACGATATAGTACCTTTTCTGTAAATTCAATCAATTAATAGTTTATATATATTACCCACATGGAAAATATATATTTTTTTTTTATGGAAGCATATGGGTAGCAATATTCAATTTGAAATGTAGTATGCAAAATGACAATGCAATATGTAAAATTACAATGCATTTCTCTATTTAAAAATATTTTCCATTACATTTGTGTAGCGTTTGGTGCAAAATGAAAATTCAATTATATAATTTACATTTGCCATTTCATACACTAGTTTTAATATGTAAATTGAATACATATTTTAATGCTTTATAAGTTGCAAAATGTAAATTAAAAAGTTACAGAAATGATTATGTTTAACATGTTCAAGCAAAAACTGTAGCAAAATGATCATTTAAATGTTATGTTTCTCAATTGCATTTACTCTCACAGTTAAGACACTTGCGATTGCATTTTCATTAAATGATCAAGTTGGCCCCGCCCCCGCCCATTGCAATCTTTTTTTTATTAAGTTTGTGCTGTACTTTTTTTTTTTTTTTTTTGTGCTGCTTCGTATTTTTTCGATATTAAAGGAATATTTCTAGGTCATTCTGAGATCACCCAGCCCCCCACATGCTCCAAAAAATATAGTCTTGTTCGTTTGTGCCGGTTAAAGTTTTGTTAGTGCTGCTTCGTTTTTTAGGATATTAGACATTTAATTACAGTTGATGACGTCATTCACACCTGTACGCCCCCCGACCTGCTCCACATTCACCCTAAATAGTCTTGTTTGTTTGTGATTTGTTTGTGCGGGAAAAAGTTTTGTTTGTTCTGCTTTGGTTTTTAAAATATTAGTCTGAGTTATAGACGATGACGTCACCAGCTGTCACGGTTTGGGTTTTGTTTCTTGTTCCTTGTTCTGGTCTGTCATGTGATCCCGTTTTAGTCATGTGATCCTGCCTTGTGTTCCCTTGTCTGTTGTGTCATGTGGTCATTGGTTGATTGTTTAATTGTTCACAGGTGTCCCTTGTCTTGTCGTTAGGCTTGTGTATTTAAGCCCTCGTGTTTGCCCTGTGTCTTGGTCTAGGATTGAATGTCTTGATGTTCCAGGTTCTTGTTTTGAGTTCCATGCCTTTGTTTTATGTTTGGGAATTAAAGTTGCATTTGGGTTCTCAACCAGCTTGCCTCCAGTAGCATTCGTTACAGAATCCTAGACCAAACATGGACCCAGCAATCTGTCTTTTCCGCCTCAGCCAAGGTAACCGTCCAGTGGAGGATTATGTGGAGGGGTTTTGTGGACTTTGCCATGAGGTTGATTTCAATGATGAGGTCTTGAAAGACATGTTTCGCCATGGACTTAATGAGCCTCTTTACCACCACATGCCTGCCAATACCCATCAATGCACCCTGGTGCAATATATTGACTTTGCCCTGTTGTGGAGCGGCTCGTCATTTACTGTGGGCTTTGAGGATGAGGAGCCCCACAAGCACACGGTATCCTCTCAGCCTGAGCTTCTTCACGTCAGTCCTGCCGAGCCTGAGCTTCTTTATGTCAGTCCTGCCGAGCCTGAGCTTCTTTACGTCAGTCCTGCTGAGCCTGAGCTTCTTTACGTCAGTCCTGCCGAGCCTGAGCTTCTTTACGTCAGTCCTGCCGAGCCTGAGCTTCTATAAAGTCAGTCCTGCCGAGCTTGAGCTTCTTTACGTCAGTCCTGCCGAGCCTGAGCTTCTTTACGTCAGTCCTGCCGAGCCTGAGCTTCTTTACGTCAGTCCTGCCGAGCCTGAGCTTCTTTACGTCAGTCCTGCCGAGCCTGAGCTTCTTTACGTCAGTCCTGCCGAGCCTGAGCTTCTTTACGTCAGTCCTGCCGAGCCTGAGCTTCTTTACGTCAGTCCTGCCGAGCCTGAGCTTCTTTACGTCAGTCCTGCCGAGCCTGAGCTTCTTTACGTCAGTCCTGCCGAGCCTGAGCTTCTTTACGTCAGTCCTGCCGAGCCTGAGCTTCTTTACGTCAGTCCTGCCGAGCCTGAGCTTCTTTACGTCAGTCCTGCCGAGCCTGAGCTTCTTTACGTCAGTCCTGCCGAGCCTGAGCTTCTTTACGTCAGTCCTGCCGAGCCTGAGCTTCTTCACGTCAGTCCTGCCGAGCCTGAGCTTCTTCACGTCAGTCCTGCCGAGCCTGAGCTTCTTCACGTCAGTCCTGCCGAGCCTGAGCTTCTTCACGTCAGTCTTGCCCAGCCAGAGACTGTTCACGTCATGCTTGCCCAGCCAGTGTGTATCTCAGACCTTAGTATTCACCATAGTCCCAATATGTAGGTATGATTTAGACATCAGTGTGTGTTTGTAGCTCAGGACTCACTTTTCAACATCGGGCCAATATATATGATTTAGACTTCAGTAATTTGGTGGAAAGGGAGTTGTTGCTCAACTTGCTTGCTGTAGATGCATTACATTTATGGATACACAGTATCTTGAGCCCTTTTGAGCCATGGCACTCAAACAGATAATTACTATATAGCATTGGTATTTAACAATATTTTATGGGTCTTAATGTTAATGTTCTCTCTGGCTTTGACTGATTTGCCTTGTATTTTAGGAATTACATTTAATTTAATGTTGTGTTTTTTATTTATTTTTATTTTATTTTTTTTTTTTAGGCACAAAAGTCAGTGTCAAAAGGAAGTGGTTGGAAGAAGAGGTTGGAGCGGTTGAAAAGCATATGATGCATTTCATACGCAGCTGTCGAGTGCCTGGGAAGACGGACTGTGTCTCATGCCTGTTGGCCGAACCTCAGGCACTGAAAAACAGAGACTGGTCTGCTGTTAAGTTTTATATTAATAACAGAATTACAGCTTTGAAAAGACAACAGAGTCTGTAGGACAGATTTTTCTACATATTTTTTGTTAAATCGATTTGAGTAGTTCCATTTTAAATAAAAATGTCCTGATAATTTACTCTCCCCATGTCATCCAAGATATCCATGTCTTTCTTTCTTCAGTCGAAAAGAAATTAAGGTTTTTGAGGAAAACATTCCAGGATTTTTCTCCATATAATGGACTTCAATGGCAAAGGTTCAAATGTAAGTCTCAGTGCAGCTTCTAAGTCTCTACACGATCCCAGCCGAGAAATAAGGGTCTTATCCAGCGAAACGATCGGTCATTTTCTAAAAATAAATAAAAATTATATACTTTAACCACAAATGCCAGTCTTGCACTATCTCTGAGATGCGCCACGCATTACGTCATCACGTTGGAAAGATCACGCGTAACGTAGTCAGAAGTTCCGACCCAGTGTTAGTTAATTTGGAGTAGGAGGACCGTTTTATATGTATTTGTGTCAGTCTATTGTTTAAAATGGTCCTTACGTGTGCATATCCTGGATGTTTAATAATGTCACGTGCGACCTTTCCAACGTGATGACGTAATGCGTGGCGCATCTCAGAGATATTTTTTTTGAAATTAAGGTTTTTGACATAAATTAATTCATTATGATCAATGTATCACTTTTTATTGTAAACCTGTGGTAAAACATTGATGCTTGGGTTTTAAATCTTCAAGTAAACAACAAAAATGCCAACGGTCGCTTTTATCACGTTTGTTTTGCGATCATCACACTGTTTCCAGTGATTTCTTTCTGATTAGTTTTCTGATAAAACTTCCATTTGTTGGTGAAATGATGGGTTAGTGTGACGTTGTTCCAGAGAGGCGTGTTATGGGCGTGTTTTAGTAAAGCGCTGTGGAGCTTCTTGCCCGACATTGGAAACGCAGGCCCAGTGCTACTGGCCCGGCACGGCCCGTTTAAAGCCCTGGCTCGCACTGGCCCGACAGTGGAAACGCGGCTAGTGTATGTATGTGTAGCTCAGAACTTAGTATTCACCATAGTCCCAATATGTAGGTATGATTTAGACATCAGTGTATGTGTGTGTAGCTCAGACCTTAGTATTCACCATAGTCCCAATATGTAGGTATGATTTAGACATCAGTGTATGTGTGTGTAGCTCAGACCTTAGTATTCACCGTAGTCCCAATATGTAGGTATGATTTAGACATCAGTGTATGTGTGTGTAGCTCAGACCTTAGTATTCACCATAGTCCCAATATGTAGGTATGATTTAGACATCAGTGTATGTGTGTGTAGCTCAGACCTTAGTATTCACCATAGTCCCAATATGTAGGAATGATTTAGACATCAGTGTATGTGTGTGTAGCTCAGACCTTAGTATTCACCATAGTCCCAATATGTAGGTATGATTTAGACATCAGTGTATGTGTGTGTAGCTCAGGACTTAGTATTCACCATAGTCCCAATATGTAGGTATGATTTAGACATCAGTGGATGTGTGTGTAGCTCAGGACTTAGTATTCACCATAGTCCCAATATGTAGGTATGATTTAGACATCAGTGTATGTGTGTGTAGCTCAGACCTTAGTATTCACCATAGTCCCAATATGTAGGTATGATTTAGACATCAGTGTATGTGTGTGTAGCTCAGACCTTAGTATTCACCGTAGTCCCAATATGTAGGTATGATTTAGACATCAGTGTATGTGTGTGTAGCTCAGACCTTAGTATTCACCATAGTCCCAATATGTAGGTATGATTTAGACATCAGTGTATGTGTGTGTAGCTCAGACCTTAGTATTCACCATAGTCCCAATATGTAGGTATGATTTAGACATCAGTGTATGTGTGTGTAGCTCAGACCTTAGTATTCACCATAGTCCCAATATGTAGGTATGATTTAGACATCAGTGGATGTGTGTGTAGCTCAGGACTTAGTATTCACCATAGTCCCAATATGTAGGTATGATTTAGACATCAGTGTATGTGTGTGTAGCTCAGACCTTAGTATTCACCGTAGTCCCAATATGTAGGTATGATTTAGACATCAGTGTATGTGTGTGTAGCTCAGACCTTAGTATTCACCGTAGTCCCAATATGTAGGTATGATTTAGACATCAGTGTATGTGTGTGTAGCTCAGACCTTAGTATTCACCATAGTCCCAATATGTAGGTATGATTTAGACATCAGTGTATGTGTGTGTAGCTCAGACCTTAGTATTCACCATAGTCCCAATATGTAGGAATGATTTAGACATCAGTGTATGTGTGTGTAGCTCAGACCTTAGTATTCACCATAGTCCCAATATGTAGGTATGATTTAGACATCAGTGTATGTGTGTGTAGCTCAGACCTTAGTATTCACCATAGTCCCAATATGTAGGTATGATTTAGACATCAGTGTATGTGTGTGTAGCTCAGACCTTAGTATTCACCATAGTCCCAATATGTAGGTATGATTTAGACATCAGTGTGTGTGTGTGTGTAGCTCAGACCTTAGTATTCACCATAGTCCCAATATGTAGGTATGATTTAGACATCAGTGTGTGTGTGTGTGTAGCTCAGACCTTAGTATTCACCATAGTCCCAATATGTAGGTATGATTTAGACATCAGTGTATGTGTGTGTAGCTCAGACCTTAGTATTCACCATAGTCCCAATATGTAGGTATGATTTAGACATCAGTGTATGTGTGTGTAGCTCAGACCTTAGTATTCACCATAGTCCCAATATGTAGGTATGATTTAGACATCAGTGTATGTGTGTTTATATGTCCTGAAAAGTGATGAAAATAATATTTGTCCTCATATGTAGGTAAAAAATCAGGTTGTGCAAAAAAGTGCTTTAAATGAAAATCTCAACAGATGACTGTCATAACAAGGCCATTGGCAACCTAAAACTGTTTTCAGCTTGGCTCTAGCAGCTTTAGAAAGGCATGTCCCCATATGTGACGTATTTTTCATACGTACCAGTTTTTCACAAAAACGCGTATGTGTGTGTGTGTGTGTGTGTGTTATAAAAAAAATTTGGGGATGGCGTCAGCCACTACCAACAATGACCCTCTCTACCCAAGACTACAGGCTACAGACAAGGCTCAGAGACGGGCTGGCTGGACAGCCTCCAAATGGCTTTCTCCATGGATATAAACAGCCTGTAATAAAAAGGGATTTGAGAAGGCATGTAACACATAAACACTAAACTGTGATTCGCTCCATTTTTGTGTCCGTCGCATGTTACTCCACATTGCATCAGAGCAGCCAGCCGTCTCCCAAGAGGGAGATAAATATATCGTTCCTGTTTAAAAAGCAGGAGATGGGAACAGCTCATTATGATGCCGAGTCCCAGAGGAATAAGCAGTGGTGATTACAAGCTGCTGCTGCTGTAAAGAACAAAGCAGAGACATTTCTCAGTGAAATCACATTGGAAATGGCCTGATTTCATAACCAGCGCTTTATTGTCAGAAGCTTTTCTAAAGCTGTCAGACAGGGGGCTTTCTGGGAATATGTGGCATGTTTGTCAGATAAGATAAACATTTGAGAGGATTCGAGCAGTTTGACCTCGAATTTCTACAAGGACCACCATTGGTCTGTTCCAGAGCTAGAAGAATAGACTGTGTGCTGACCCCTCCCTGTACTCTCTATGGGGCAAATATACATAAATGTATAAGACCGTGTAAGTGCTGGACCCCAACACAGCTGCCTGTTCTTGGGCCACCACATACTGTTAAACACCTAGCTAGCCTGGGCCACCAAAGTGGAATCAGACATACAGAGCCCTTTGAATGAAATCAAAGGCCAAAAGCACCTTTGAAAGATAAAACGTTAAAATGCTGCTTCCTTATGATCCATATCAAAATCGGTCCCCAGGACACCAACATGTGCATGCATGCACACTAAGGAATATGCACACCTCTGCGCTGCTCTGACATTCTTGCATGTCACATGGCTGTATTGCCCTCTTCCACATGGGCCATTAAAGTGAAGGAAGACAGAGCAAAACCCTGTGTATGAAAATGCCATTAAGGCAGCATGAGCTCAGCAGAGGAAAGTCTGCCTCTCAGCCGGGTAATGGGGTCAACCAGGTGCGGCACAGTGGAAAACAAAACACTAGGAAACTGGTAAGGAGTTAGCATAGCATCCAAATCATAAACAGGAGTTAGCATAGCATCCAAATCATAAACAGGAGTTAGCATAGCATCCAAATCATAAACAGGAGTTAGCATAGCATCCAAATCATAAACAGGAGTTAGCATAGCATCCAAATCATAAACAGGAGTTAGCATAGCATCCAAATCATAAACAGGAGTTGTCCTAACCCTGAACAGAAGACGTTTACTGGGACATTATGATAACCGATCTGTTCCACTGAGAATAAGGCAGGCAACCATGTCAGTCTTACTGATCTCTAATTACGGTGCTCTGAACAGCGCTGTTACATTAAAGTGACATTGGCTTTTTAAACACAAGCCTTCTTCTTCTCCTCTGAGCCTCCCAGCTGATTGCAGTTATTTTTAACCTACTTCATGTAGCCAGCAGAGGTTAATGGCAATACCAAATTAATCTAAACCAAGGCATTAGTCTTCCTAAAGGGCTAGTTTGTGATGGAGTCAGGGAGGGTTCTGCTGGGTGGGAGGAGACACTGTTCAGAGTTAAACACTCTCTGGGACTGAACACGGCAGTAAAAGCCAAGGCCAAGGTTGTAAAAAAAAAAAAAGAAAACTGTTCCTGATGTGAGGTTATACTCCACTCTGCTTCTCGATTTCTCATTTTGGGTTTCAATTCATAGTTGAGCTAAAAGAGTAAAGGGAAAAATTGGCCATGACAGTGAATAACACGTTATAACACTACAGGAACGAGGTGGGATTTCAGCTAAACACTGGGCCTGTAATGATACCCTTATTTTCTAGCTGGGCTGTGTTTGTGCTGGTGGGTGGCAGAGCAGCCCGGGCCTCTCTGTGCCCTCAGGTGCTGAGGTGTAGGAACAGGATTATCTGGCTCTACCAGGATGTCTGTGTGTGTGTGTGGGGTGCTCAAAGCTGACACTGTTCATTATTCACTGTTGAAATGTTACCTATAGACATGGTCAATGAGTAACCTGTGAGGACAGAATGGGTTTGGTGTTTTCCTTGTGAGAGTTTTAAACAGGGCCAATGAACCTGGACCTCGGACTGAAATATTCTTGCTGCACAGCTAGGCCTGGATCTAGGTCAAAAGGTAGGCGGGGAGGGAGACTGAGGTTAGAGAAGTAGAGCCCTGACCTCATGCCCTGGCATTGGCCTGGTGACGAGACGCATGAGTCTGGGGTGAGCGAGTGGTCGACTGAGTGAGTAAGTGAGGTGGGAGGACGAAGGGTTGACTGTGTGTAGGGGTGGGATGTCAGGCGCGGACTACAGGGTTGGGTTACTGCACCTCTCAGGCAGAGGAAGGTGAGGAAGTCCTCAGTCTTGGGTTTCCGCCTGGAGATGTCTCGGATGTGAGCGGAGGGGGCGGGCAGGGCGGTATCAGACACCTTGACCGGGGTGGTGCTGGGAGAGTTGGGCTGAGACTGGGCAAACTTCCTCTGTGCTTGAAGTCTGGGCCTGGGAAGAGACAGGAGAAAACTGAAATTATTCCCTTACACAGACCCACTACCCTGTGATCGCATTTCATTTCGTTTGGAAGCCCAGGCTTAGCTCAATGGCCTTTAAATCATGGCCCCAGGCTCTGACTGAGTTGCCCTGGATGGATCTAAAAACAGAGGTACACTACAAAGTAGGATCAAGGGGTTAGCCAGCTAACTTGCCTGAATATTCTGAAATAGCTTTTTATTTATTTAAAAGAAATGGGCACAGTCTAATTGACTCAACAACCAAGCACATATCTATGTTAAGCTTTTTTAATGAACCAGAAAATCCACTTATTTCTGGTTGTTTATCAAAGTCAGCTGGCTAACTCATTGATCCTGCTTTGTAGTATCCCACCTCTGTTCAGTGGTTTAACTCATCTCTCGTCTCAGTTGTTAGTGTGACTAATTTTGTCAGTCTGGGCTTTGGACATGATTTAATTAATCTTTAACATCAGTGTCCAGGGAAGCTAAAACAATGATAATGCTCCTTCAGAATAACCCCCAGCAGCACAGGCCAGCAGCAGTCCACCTCATAATAACAGACTTCGGATTTATTTTGACTCTCTGAATTGTAATTAAGTTCTCCATTAAAGCTAAGACCTCTGCAGCAGCTGACAACTGATAACAAGTACAAAGGAGGCTTCAAATTGCCAACAGAATTTCAAGGCCAGATCTCTTTCCCCCCCCCCCCCTCAGTCTCTCCATCTCCCTCTCTGAGATGCACAGGGCCTTTTTTTGCTTTTCTTTTTCTGTTATATCTCCGTCGATCCTTTCTTCTGATTCCACAGGGGGAGCAGGCTGACAGGACGGAATACTAAGAGCAGCTTGTCTGGAGATGGACCTGGTCAGACCTCTTCATCTCACCATCTCTTTGTCTCAGGGATGTCTGATGCCAGATACACGTACAATAAACAGAAAAAGACAACGCCACGCTCTTACTCCTTCCCTGTATACCGCCACGCTGTTTGAAATTAATTTCCAATTCAATCTGACGTTTGTTAGGAGATTTTCAGCCCTGCCAGGCAGGTTGACAGACACAGACAGCATCACTAATCAATTGAGACCACAGCCGATTGCGCCAGACAGATTGTTACTACGCGGCTGGCTGTCTCATCGAGCTACATGTAGGGGAATGCTTCATGATATCCTACAGTGATCACTCCATATATTAAAATATATAAATAAAATAAAGGCAAATCATGCCCTGAAAACACCCACAATGATTTTTGTGTTTCCATCAAGCCCCCGGAACCTACAGTGTTCCAACTGCACTTGAATCACAGAGGAATACACAGCCTATATAACCAACCCTGACCAAATGCCTTGAACAAGAAGCGGTCATTGACTGAACAATCTGTCCGGTTCCTGAGAGAAGCCATTGTTCATAAGGATTCTGTATTTGATGAGCAGGTGCATCAGTATGGAAACCAATCTGTTATCATGCTTTAGATCAGCCAGTAAAGAGAAACTAAAAAAAGGTTCTGTTTCTGTTCTCCCTGGAAGGACCAACGGCTGCCGCAGGTCACACCTGAACATGACTTTCGTGACAGGTGTCACATCAGAGGGCTGGTTTCGCCAGCCCATCGTTATGTTGTGGATGGAACTCGGTTTCCCTGCCAGACTGGTAAAACATGAGCTGTTTAAACAGCATGGCTCTGACGGCCCTATAGCAGGCAGGGCCTCGGGATGCATGGAGGTATGGAAGAGTGAGAGAAGGAGGGAGTGGTTGCTATTATGAGTCATGGAGACTCGTGCAGATTAGGGATGCAGAATGCATTAGCTACAGTGGCTGCCTGACACGACAGCTCACTTAACAGGGAACCAACACTACGTCTCCCTCAGGGCAGAACCAACAACAGAACCAACACTACAGCTAATTTAAGCGAGAACCAACACGGTCTCCCTGAGGGCAGAACCAACATAAACGCTAATTTAAGGGAGAACCAACACTACATCTCCCTGAGGGCAGAACCAACACTACAACTCCCTTAGAACATGGACAAGGGGTATTTAATGGCTGCCTCCCAGACAGTAAGAGGATAGAAACATGTCTTTCAATAAACCCCTTGAGAAATAGTATCCTTCCATGGGAATAGAGCTGGAGATAAATAGGAGTCATTTAACTGGGCAGGGTTGTTAAAGGTAGGGTCAGTTAGAAACATAAGTTGGACCAGTAAAACTATGAGAACTACGATAGTTAAAGTTGGGCCAGTAAAACTATTAGCAGTGCCATGGCTCTAACATCCTGTCTAGACAGACCTGAGCCCCAATGAGCACTGTGGCTGAACCACAAGACTAATCTGAACCCTTTCCACAGGAAGACGGAGTACGGACCATCTACAGTCAGGATGTCATGGCACCGTGTACGCACAATGCCCAAAGTGTCAATGCACCGTGTACACACAACGCCCAAAGTGTCATGGCACCGTGTACACACAACGCCCAAAGTGTCATGGCACCAAGTACCCACAATGCCAGATGGACACAAACAAACAGCAGACAGGTCTCGTTGACGCACAAACTTCTCAACATGGTCACGTGGAGCTGCTTGTTGAGGTGCTGTCGTATTTACCCGGGACTCCTTCTATAGGCATCTAATTACCACCACACACCACCTAATCCTGGACGCAGACTAGCTGCCTAGGCACGGCACTCCTAAGAGAGCATAAGAGAGAGGGGGAGGAGAAAGGATTACTGCAGGATGTCCCCTTCATCCCAGGCTAATCTTCCTCATCTTCCTCCCACTTCAAAGCTGCCGTACCTCTGATGTTACATGTGTCTCCGCTCTGTATCATTGATTAGCTCTCAGACAGAGGGTTACCCAGAGCCGGAACAGAAACACTGCCTGGATTCCCCCGGCTAAATGGAGTATTGAGGTTCTAAACTGCTCCAGATGGTCCTAATAAACAAACACTGCAGCAGAGGAGACTGTACCGTCAGAGGAGAGGGAGAGACAGCGAGAAGATAGGGAAAGGGGGGATACCTAGTCAGTTGCACAACAATGCATTCAACTGAAATGTGTCTTTCGCATTTAACCCAAACCCTCAGTCAGAGAGAGGTGTGGGTGTCTCCCTTAAATCGTCATCCTGGGAGCAGTTGTTATTCTGGGTTAACTGCCTTGCTCAAGGGCAGAACAGCAGATTTTTCCACCTTGCCAGCTCTGGGATTCAAACCAGTGACCTTTCGTTTACTGGCCCAATGCTCTTAACCACTAGGCTACCTGTCACCCCAGAAGACAGAGAGTAAAGCCAAGTCAGGCAGATTAGCAATACTCCGTTAAGCTGCAGTAATGGTTATTGCGCCCTTGTTTAAAAGTATTGATCGACATCACACTAACAACACAGCCGTGAGGAGTATGTAGCTGATAAACCCACGGGTTTAGTATCAAGCTTTGTGGCTAACATCTCTCCTCACAGCAGCACCATTCCACTGGAATATGAGCACCACGACCATGGCTGTCAATACAAATATTAAGACTGGAGGACCCAAATGCCTGGTTCTTAAGCAGGGTTAAGTTTAGGGCTAGGTTTAGGGCTGGGGTTAGTGTAAATAGAGCTCATGGAGAGAGCCACTAATGTTTTTATTACTTTTATGTCTGAGTGTTGAGCACCTGGAGGAGAGATGGCCTTGCATTGAGCTGACTGTGACCTGGTGACCCTGTGACCCCCGCAGGGCTCAACGCTCCCCTTCCCCACTCTATAATAGGTCATCGGTCAGAGAAGCACAAAGACAAGAACACTAGTGTGAGAGACAAACAAACAAAAACAAAGACTTGAAGTCTGAATCTCTTGAATTTCATCTAAAAAGGTACATTACAATATTTTAAGGTGCATTAGTTGTAACTATAGCATTGTGTGGAATCTGCTGATGCAGAATAACCTTCATAGTCCTGCTTGCAGATCCATGCTGCCTAGCAGTGTTGTCTATTCACAAGCACAGCACGGATTTAGACTCCCGTTAGGCTTTGACACTTCTGACGCTCCATATTAAACACATGAGCTCTCTATTCAGACAACGCTATTGAGATGTGTGCTGCCTTTCAGGTGAGGTGTCTGGCAGTTTAGACACAATCGCTCTGATAGTCATTTCAGATACAGGATAAATACTGCAGGAATATGAAAGGGTTAGGGTTAGATACAGTTCAATGCTGAGGCCTTAGAGGGAATATAAAAAGATACCCAGTGATTTAAAATGTTCCCTTCCTTTTATATAGACGAACTAAAGAGAGATGGATGTGGCAGTTAAAAAAAAAAAGTAATCTTTACAATAGATCAACCTACATCGGCCTAAATAAAAGGTGATGTATGGCTATAGGCCACATGCAGTACATTCATAATACTAGACCTATAAACAAATACCTTTATAAAACACTGATACAGGGTAAACTTTTGCAGACATTTAAAACAAGACTAAAGCACACCAGTGGTGAACACATTTGTCTTTTTATGATGTGAAACCGGGAGTGTTGGCAAACATTCCAATGTGAGTCATCACAGATTAACAAAATGTATTTGCCCAGCGTTGTGCCCACACGGTTGTGTGGTGTACACAAGGCTTAAATGACTCCTACACGATTATCTTCACACCTAATCCACTTTGCACATAATTTCCTTAAAGCAACCTAAGCCTACGTGTTGTATAATGCATGAACTGTGGGAAGAGGAGAGGTTCAAACCTGTCCTTTGTCCCCCATTGTTCATTAGTATAGTACCATGTTACTGTGACCCCTATTGTTCATTAGTATAATACCATGTTACTGTGTCCACTATTGTTCATTAGTATAGTACCATGTTACTGTGACCCCTATTGTTCATTAGTATAGTACCATGTTACTGTGACCCCTATTGTTCATTAGTGTCGTACCATGTTACTGTGACCCCTATTGTTCATTAGTATAGTACCATGTTACTGTGTCCCTTATTGTTCATTAGTGTAGTACCATGTTACTGTGTCCCCTATCCCTGTTAGTAAGGATTTCATGCCAATATAATTAATCCACCTGACAGGTGTGGCATATCAATAATCTGATTAAAACAACAAGCTCATTACACAGGTGCACCTTGTGCTGGGGACAATAAAGTCCCACTAAAATGTGCAGTTTTGTCACAACACAATGCCACAGATGTCTCAAGTTGAGGGAGCGTGCAATTGGCATGCTTAATACAGGAATGTCCAAAGCTGTTACCAGAGAATTTAATGTTAATTTCTCTACCATAAGCCGCCTCCAACGTCATTTTAGAGAATTTGGCAGTACATCCAACTGGCAGACCACGTGTAACCACACCAGCACAGGACCTCCACATCCAGCTTCTTCAACTGATGGATTGTCTGAGACCAGCCAACCGGACAGCTGATGAAACTGTGGGTTTGCACAACCCAAGGATGTCTGCACAAACTCTCAGAAACAGTCTCAGGGAATCGCATCTGCGTGCTCGTCGTCCTTACCAGGGTCTTGACCTGACCGCAGTTCAGCGGTGTAACCCACATCAGTGGGCAAATGCACTGATGAACACTGGCATGCTGGATAAGTGTGCTCTTCATGGATGAATCCGTTTCAACTGGAACAGCACGTATGGCATTGTGTGGGCGAGTGGTTTGCTGATATAAACAGTGCCCCATGGTGGTGGTGGGGTTATGCTGTGGGCAGGCATAAGCTACGGCCAACAATTGCATTTTATCAATGCAATTTCAATGCACAGAGATACCGTGACAAGATCCTGAGGCCCATTGTCATTACATTCATCCACCGCCATCAACTCATGTTTCAGCTTGATAATGCACTATCCCATGTTGCAAGGATCTGTACACAATTCCTGGAAGCTGAAAATATCCCAATTCTTCCATGGCCCTCATACTCACCAGACATGTCACCCATTGAGCATGTTTGGGATGCGCTGGATTGACATGTACAACAGTGTTCCAGTCCACCCAGTCACTACAAAAATACAGGCGTCTTTCCTAACTCAGTTGCCGGAGAGGAAGGAAACCACTAAGGGATTTCACCATGAGGCCAATGGTGGCTTTAAAACAGTTAAGAGTTTAATGGCTGTGATCGCAGGAAGCCTGTACAGAATAAAAATATACATACTTTTAACATTAAGGCAGTAAAGTAAAACTGCAAAAAAGGTGGCAAATAAATTAACTTTATGTCCTGAATACAAAGGGTTATCCAACACAAAACATCATTGCGAACTACTCTTCATATTTTCAAGCATGGTGGTGGCTGCATCATGTTATGGGTATGCTTGTCATCGGCAAGGACTGGGGAGTTGTTTAGGATAAAAATAAAATGAATAGAGGCAAAATCCTAGAGAAAAAACTGGTTCGGTCTGCTTTCCAACAGACAAGTTCACCTTTCAGCAGAACAATAACCTAAAACACAAGGCCAAATATACACTGGAGCTAACCAAGACGATATTGAAATGTTCTTGAGTTGCCTAGTTATAGTTCTGACTTAAAAATGGCTTGAAAATCTATGGTAAGACATGAAAATACCAGTCTAACAATAAATCAACAACCAATTTGGCAGTTCTTGAAGAATTTTGAAAATAATGTGGAAATATTATACAATCCAGGTGTGCAAAGCTCTTAGAGACTTAACCAGAAAGACTGTTGTAATTGCTGCCAAAGGTGAGTCTAACATGTAAACAAGATAACTTATTTATTTACTTCATTTCAATAAAAGTGCACACATTTCTAAAAACATGTTTTCACCTTGTCATTATGGGCTATTGTGTGTAGATGAGTGAGGAAAAAAGACAGTAATGCACTGCCTTTCTAACTTAGCATTCATTAAAACACCAACACAACAAGCAGCTCGATGAGCTCTACTTGGCTTCTGTTGCTGAGGATAACTGGCCTCAATACAATCACCATAAGATGTGGAGCTTTCAAACTATAGTCACCATGGCTGAACCCTGTGTTACCTACTCTAGCCTGGGTAGTGTGGCTGGGAATGGGAACAGGAGGAGGGAAGCACCTCTCCAATACTTGGCAGTGAGGGGAGGTCCTGTTGCCTGATCTCCCATCTCGGTGTCCTGCGAAGACAAACATCACCCAGATCCCAAACGCCTCCCTGGGACCCACCACCCCTCCGACACACAGGGACCCGCCCACGACGCTGCAGCCAAAACCATGCACCTGCGCCTCCCCCTCCCTCTCCCTCTCTTGGTCTTGCGTTGCCAGGTGTGAAAGGTCCTGGCACCTCCTCAATCAGCCACCCTGTTATAGACTGGCGTGGGCCTCAGATGCCAGGGCCAAGAAGTCGTCCTCCGCACACACTCTCCCTCGACGCACACACAATACACACTCCCGACACCAAAAGGCCTGAGCTATTGCCAAGCGCTCTGAGCCGGCTGCTCATTAAGACAGGGAGAGCCTGCTTTTATTTCCTGCACGAGAACTAATGAAAACCACTCTAGTGAACACAGGCCTGTTGACACAATGTCTGTCTGCTTCTCTCCCTCTCTCCTCCATCTGTCCATCTTGTTCTCTACCTCTCCTTTGCAGGTTTGACAAGCCTCTTAATGACCAGGTCTGCTGGACTACTCAATAACAGGTGCAGCAAGGGCAGGTACTGCAAGCTATCACACACACACAGAGAGGAGATGAGGGTGAAAAGAGGAGAGGTGGCAATGAGGAAACATGCGACGGCTGGCAACACAGAGGAGGGTCTTCGTGAGAGAGATTACAGAGACGATCTCTGCTAGGGCTGCTTCAGTACAGCATATGTAAATTAATATATAGCACGTTCAATCTGGGCACAATATTTCACTCATATACTATATTATTTTGTTATTTGTATAAAATGGACCGTTTTCAGAGTATTCACCCTAACATCACCCAATCTCCACACACACCAAGCAGACAGCCCTCTCTCTCTTTATACTAGATCTGAAGAACCCATTAGAGTTCAATCACTTGAATCTCAAAGGCAGAATAAAAAGGTATAAGAAGCACATTTACCAATTTCCAAATAATCATCTTATTCTACTTTCCATGAGAATGAGCCTGAGTGGAGAAAGTTTTCACCCAAGGCCTTAAAAAGGTGAAAAACTTGTCGGTGTCCTTGAGCAAGGAACTTAACCCTAATTTGCTCCAGGGGCTGACCCTGTAGGTAGGCCGTCATTGTAAATAAGAATTTGTTCTTAACCGACTTGCCTAGTTAAATAAAACAAATAAAAATAAAAAAAAGATTACAAATCACATGGCAACAAGCTAATTGTTATTTGAATGCATTTACTTTTTCCTAAATTATTACATTGGAAATGCATCTATTAATTAAAAATTACTGCAACAACTTTCCGCTTTTTAAGAATGAAGTGTTTAAAAAAAATAATTTAAAAAAAATAAAAAAAAGTGCTGTCATTCTACTGAATAAAACTCCTCTTTCCCCTTCACTGTTGCTGCTGTCATGTCCAATTACTGTAATTCCCTGACTTATCCAAACATTACTGGAGAACAGGAGAGAATACAGCAGAATGAAGTGAATTAATAAGACTGCAGAGGCGTTCATACATTTACTAGCACAATTGTTTATTTTGCTTTGATAATTGGTCGCTCCCACACACAGGACTGAATTAACAAAAACATCACCTGGATCAAAACACCTCGATGATACCTTAGCTGTACTGCAGGTCATGAAAAAAAATACTTCCTTTACTCCATCTCTCTATCTGGGTCAAAGCTGCTGCTGATAAGAGCGAGAGAGAGACAGATCCAGAGTATAGGTTAACACAACTCACCTCTTCTTGGCAGGGCCATCCTCAGAGTACTCACTGCTGCCATCGGTGCTCTGGAACCGCGACCCGGCAGCCTTGTGGCCCTTCTGCCCCGAGCCGTTGAGCTGGCCGCGGGCATGGGAACCTACAGAGACGAGAGGACAGGGGTTAGAGACCATGCCGTGTACTGCTAGGACATGTTGACTGGAGAGAAACACAGTGGCCAGAGTAAGAGGGCCAATTTGGTTTGGAGCCCGTGGGCTGAACACAGTGAACAAGTCAGGACTCAGGAGAAAGGAGCAGAGCTCCAGAAGACATTCAAGTCAAATTAATTAAGACATCATTGATGAGTAGCAAAAGCAAGAAAAAATAAAATAAAAGTGAAACTCTCAAATGAAACAGCATTCACTGCAATTACACAATTAAGGAAATATTAGCAAACAGATTACTTATAACCCACTAAATCTTTGTAGGTAGTACAAAGTCGATACTACCTGGTACTGGAATTTCTAGTTGACTCATCAACCCTCCCATCGCATTCCTTAGGACTTATGCCTTAAATCATGTGCCAACCCAAAACCTCAACCCTAACCCCTAACTGCAGGTGTCAAAGGAACATGAATAATAATAATGACATAGTAGCAAATGGTTGAGCAGAGCGGTGGCTTCCTCTGAAAACTTGTTTGGAGCCCAGACAGCTGGCAGTTGAAGTCTGTGTCCAGAGTGTAGGTCACTACCTGATAGCAGGAGAACAGTCAGAGCCTGTCGTGGCTGTAAACCACTCTTAACACGCTCTGGAAGTATGAGTCAGACCATAGTGGTGCCCAGGGAACTGACTGGTTTAGGTTAGGTGTGTGTGTGTTCTGTGCTCAGGGTTAGTAGGGTGTTCAGCTGGCAGAGAGACGCTTTAAGCCGCAAGTCTTTACATGCTCTCATGATTCACTCATTCAGGCCTCCTTGGGAGGCACGAAGGGCCACACAAGCTAACAATGACCAGAGCGATTACACTCAGGGCGACAGCGAAGTTTGTCCCTCCATTGACCTGCAGGTTGCCTGGTGGCATACTGCCTTCACGTTTACCTTTACAAATCATCCTTTTGAATGATCTAAATTAGAGCTTTGGCATTGTATTACTTTAAAAAGAGACTTTCCAGATATAATGAAGCTTATAAAATTACCAGAAACTCAAAGAAAGCATTCTCCAGATTCAGCTAAACAAATCTTTGTGTAGTAGTTAGTAGTAGTTTTTTTGGTTACTACATGATTCCTTGTGTTATTTCATAGTTTTAATATCTTCACTATTATTCTACAATGTAGAAAATAGTACAAATAAAGAACCCTTTTATGAGTAAGTGTCCAAACTTTTGACTGGTACTATATATATATATATATATATATATATATATATATATATATATGTCAAACAATGGTTGTAGCAACTACAGATTGCCCCTTAAAGTATATCAAAAGTGTGCAAGTTTGAGCATGTGTCCATTTCTTTTTTTATCAGCACGAATTAGATTGCGCAATAAAAGTTCCACTTTTATTCTATAGGCTTGGATCTGCACTATGCAGCTGTTGCAAGAGCGCATTTTTCACTGGCTGTACACTGGTTTGAAAAACAATGATTGATAGGCAGCTTAAATTTATTGAATTCAACAATTATTGGGCTCAAATACATTTAGATTTGTGAACAGCCATCCACAATAGCTAAACGAGAGAGCAGCAGTGTGATTCACATCAATGCGCTAATGTAGATATCAATAATAAGTGATATCCGTATGACCGTAGACTACACCACTGCTGCCATCCTTACCTCAAAAGCGTTTATTCAAGTTGGATAATCTGTGGATGCCGACAGCAGTCGCACCATTGGAAGAAATAGCTTGGACTGTAGCCTACAAAAGCCTATTCCTGCTCTTTTCCCGCGATCCATCAAACACATTTGGTGTGTCGTCAGTGTTCTCTGACTTGTGGTCAGACTCGTTCAGGTGGAACAAACTTCGAAACGGTCGCCTTTTTTTCAATGCTAATTTGAATGTCATTGAGAAAACAGAGAAGTGGCAAAGATTTTTTTTCAACAAACATCCTTTCTGAATTTAAAAGTAATCCTTGAAGTACTAATCTAGTTTTTCAAAAGTATCTTTAAATACTGGATTAGAGTTACCCTGGGGGCTAGGCAGGGAGGAAGAGACAGGGATGCAGACGGCAGTCATGGCGCAAGGGAGAGGACCCGCGAGAGAGCGAGGACGAGAGAGCGCTCGCGAGAGAGCGCCCGCGAGAGAGCGCCCGCGAGAGAGCGAAATGAAAGGAAGGAGAGAGGAGGTGAGGGGAACGTACCATAACAAGCCACAGAGTGTAGCCCATTAGTGGGAGGTGGAGTAATGCAGACAGGAAGCCCAGTTGCTGACAGAAAATATTAACTGTCAGTAGAGTGGTATTACTTCCCCTTAATCACCTTTACAAGCAGAGTGATTACGACTGAATAAGACGGTTTCTAATGGAGCAAGCTTAGGGTCCACCAGCAGCCTGTAGCAATAACACTCCCGCTCACTGGTCCACTGTGGCCATCATAACTGTGGCTAGTAACAATATATTTATTTCTGTCAAAGATTTTATGACAGTATGATTGGGACCATAGTGCGTGTATATTTGAATGTACTTTCAACCACTTCTGACAATAGAATGGGACATTAAAAGGGGAACTGTACCAAAGGAGACAACCCTACAATAGGACAACAGAGTGTTTTTAAAATGGCTGTCCTAACCACACAGTTCTGACCACAAATCAACCCCAGACCGAAGGAGTCAGAGATCCTAATTAGTAACTATTGTCTATTGTGAGTACTAAGAGTCAAATTAAAACCTCTACACAATAACAACTGTCTATGTGGCCTAGGATGGTCTAGCAGTCTAAGCTCCAGTCTCTTCTAGCACACATCCACAGTGTCTACTGCCCCACCTCTAGCCTTCCCACTGTCATCCTCAGAAAATACCTTCAATATATATATATATACACATATAAATAAAGAAATAAAAACAATTCCAGTGGATGTTGCATGTGAGAATGACATGCTGCAGATTGGCAGTCGGTTTCCCTCCCTCCCTCTGAGAGAAGGCCTGCCCTATGACCAAGACACGGTGCCCTCTGTCACTACGTTCTGGCCAAAACTGCCAATTTCATCCCCTGAGGTCTCCACGAGACAGGTCTCCATGAGACAGGACAGGGTCAGTGCCTTGGTCATAGGACAAAGCCGGTGCCAGTGGTGCTATGGGGCTGACAGTCACTGCTGTCCACCATCTCCAACTGTTTGGAACGCAGCCAGTAGTTCCATCAATAGAACTCAGCGATGCACTCTGAGAACCATGGGGGGAGCGATACGGAGAGGGAGAGAGAGATGGAGAGGAGGGCAGGGAAGCCAGAAGAAAGCTTCCTGAGCAGCAGTAACCAGAGGCCTATTGATGTAATGATGCCTTCCATCTATGGAGGAATAACAGAGTGAGGGAGGGAGAGAGAGCGGAAGGAAAGGGACACAGAAGGGCATCACGTAATTAGTTTAATAATGCAGAGAGAAAGAGAGGAAAAGAGAGATGGAGAGATGGACGCCTGCCAACAGTGAGAGGTAAAGTGGTCGGGGAGATGGCATGATTGTCGGTTACGGATAGGAGATAGACAGGGGGCCTGGATGAGGGGGGCTGACACGCTTAAGGCCTTGCAGGGTCGGTCCCTTCACTCTGCTGTTGGATCCATGGGTGTCTGCAGGCAGCTGGCTCCAGACAGCCAGCAACAGCCCCTCTTAAAAAAAAATTAAATGAATAAAAAGAGACCGACAACACTGCAGGAGGAGGGGGTGAGAACACAACTATCACAGTAGTGGATGTTTGACTGATTCTCCAAACTAGAGAACAGTTTCAGCCAGTACAGTGCAGTCTGTGTGCGACTGAGCCTGTAACCTAGATCTAAACTGAAGCTTCCCCTTGCCTGCTTGGCATGGTGTGAACTTCCAGAGGCCTTTCACTCCCCCTCAGTCTCTGGGCTGTGTCAGTGACAGCGGAGAATAGGTTCAGAGGCCTGTGTGAAGTCCAATCTCCTAGTTGGCTGGGGTTTGAAGCAGAGAGGGGACAGAGCAGAGAAGATTGAAGCACAGTGAAGGTGTCAAACAAAGCAGCATCAGGTAGTTCAAACCAGCCTTCATCCTGGGTTTATACCACAGATACAGTCTCCAGACAAAAGGCCAACTGGGTCAGTACTCACCGTTTGTGTATTTGGTTCCATCTCCAAGCTGCCTTTTCTGAGCAGTCTTGAACTCCTTCAGGGAGAGATAGAGCACCTTCCTCACATCCCTCTCCTCTGACCAGGGGATCCCATCTATGTCATCCTAAAAACACAGGACAACTGGTTAGCATTAGGATCTTACCATAACACAGCAAGTGTTAGTAGATGACTATGCGTTAGCATAACAAGTAGCACAAAATGCACCATGTTTCTCACAACATAACCATGACCCAAAACACAGAAAGGTGATTCCTCACGAAACTAGAAGAGGAATTTGACAAACTGTTTTATTTATAACAAACAAAAATATAAACGGAACATGTAGTGTTGGTCCCATGTTTCATGAGCTGAAATAAAATATCCCAGAAATGTTCCATTAGGCACAAAAAGCTTTGTCTAAAATGTTGTGCACAAATTTGTTTACATCCCTGTTAGTGAGCATTTCTTCTTTGCCAAGATAATCCATCCACCTGACAGGTGTGGCATATCAAGAAGCTGATTAACAGCATGATCATTACACAGGTGCACCTTGTGCTGTGGACAATAAAAGGCTACTCTAAGGCCACAGATGTCTCAAGTTTAGAGGGAGCGTGAGATTGGCATGCTGACTGCAGGAATGTCCAACAGACCTGTTGCCAGATTTGAATGTTAAATTAATAAGCCACCTCCAACGTCATTTTAGTGAAATTGGCAGTACATCCAACCGGCCTCACAACCACAGGCCACGTGTAACCACGCCAGCCTAGAACCTCCACATCCGGCTTCTTCACCTGCAAGATCATTTGAGGGGGGGTGGGGGTGTTTGCTGAGGAGTTTTCTGTCTGTAAAATTGATTGTCTGGACCTGGCTCCCCAGTGGGTGGGCTTATGCCCAGTCATGTGAAATCCATAGATTAGGGCCTAATTTATTTATTTCAATTGACTGATTTTCTTATATGAACTGTAAATCAGTAAAATCTTTGAAATTGTTGCATGGTGCATTTATTTATACACACACACGATATCCTACACACAGCTGCACTGTCTGTAGGATGCAGCGTTGTAATGTGAGGGGAAGCAGGGTTATACAGTAAATCTGCTCTGTGTAGGAAGCAGGTTATTTCTGTACTCACACTGGAGACCTTAATAATGAAGCATGTTGGAAAGTTTGTGTACTCTAACAGAAGTCCATGTCACCATACCATTCTTCTGTCTTTCCTGGTGGTGTAGTGCTGTAAGTATCAGTGATTTATTGACTGTACATCCAGAAATAGCACTGAGATGGAAGAAGGGTTGTCAGATGAAGCGGTGCTGTAGGAAAAGGAATTTGTGGGTTTAAGAGGTCTGTCTCCCTGGTTACAATAACATCCTATGTCTGTCTTTCTGTCAGCCAAAGGAAACGACTGGAATCTCAGTCATACTAGACAGCCATATTCTCCCTATTAATTCATTAGGCTTTATTGGTTCTGGGTGATTCCTCCCAAAAAAAAAAGATTAGTACACAAACTTTCCAACATGTCTCCAGTGCGAGTACAGAAATAACCTGCTGGCTACACAGAGCAGATTTACTGTATAACACTTATAACCCTGCTTCCCCTCACAGTACAGCGCTGCATCCTACACACAGTGCAGCTGCTACTGCTTGATGGGTAACAACATTTATGATGAGGAAATTTAATTAAAACAAGAGTGAACAACCAAGCTGGATCTCTACTGAAATAGATGTAGGGCAATTCCATGGTAATGGAATTCTTTCACTTATCTGTATACCAAACAGAAGCTGTTTATTTCAAAAGTTTAACAAACCATAGAAGTCTATGAGCAAGGACTACTTTTAACAATTCCACTGAACATTTGACCAAAACACACAGGAAGTACTGTACAGATACAAAGTTAACAGAATAAAACTGAGGGAGGTTTTACTGTAATTCTGTTACCAAACTTTGCAAAATGTGCTGTGTAAATTGTTCAAAGTAGTCATTAGTGCATAGAGTACTTTGAAATCAATGGTTTCTATTTGGCATAAGTAGTTACTGTGGAATTGCCCTGTAGTGATCATCAGTAGCGTACATCACAGATATCCCATTAGTGGAGGTTAGACTGGTCTCCTCATGACAGAAACACGCACACACACGCGCCCACAGCCTAAACCTCTGGCTTTGAACTCTGGGAGCTGACCAAGAATTTGCCGGACTGCCAGAGTGATTTCCTCATCTCTCTACATGTAGTGACACAGCGTTGGAAACTGAGGAGTGCTGGACATCAATAGCCGAGAGCCCTGAAGAGACGCAACAAAATGGTGCATATGTATTTTTTTTTTTTATTTTTTTTTTACAACAAAGTCAAAATGTCAACAGAAAAAGAACTGCGAAAGGAGTCAAAAAGGTTTTCACAACCCTCTACTGAAACAACTCAGCACGGTTACATCTTTTTAAAAAAATGGGCCTTTACTCTGCGGATAGACGGTCTTAACAGACATGCACCCCTTCCCATCTGCTTAGTAAGGGCTAAACCCCTCAGACTCAAAACTAGATCGCAGCTCCCCTCTAAAACCCCCAGACCTCCTGTGTCATACATCACATGTTCATCGCACCAAAAACTGTATGGAAGTCAAACATTGCTATTGTGCCTTTGCTGTAAGTAATGCCGATTTTCTGTCAAATTGCACGACCGACACAGGCGTGGGTAGGCAGAGAGACGAGCGGAGACACGTGAGTGGGTAGTTAAGGCAGGCGTTTAGGGGGCTGACTGACTGACGGAGGGATGCCAGGCCTCTTCATAGAGGGAGAGTTGGGCTGCTGGCAGAGCAGAGTAGAGCAGGGCCGGGGCTCAAATGGAGCTGGCACCGCCACAGAGACAACGCGCAGCACTGAGCGGACAACCTCCCACTCCCACAGGGAACCCATAGCCTGCTAATGAGCGCTGGGGCCTTTGTGTGTATACTGGAGCAGGCCGACTGGCACACAGCACGCTCTGCAACACACACACACACGTTTTAGGGGCCCCAAAAGGGACACAGAACACACTGCCTTTCATACCACAGCGCTCCACCTTGGCAAATACCGAACAGAAAGACACACGGAGGATCCTCTAAACAACATCAAGAGCTTTAACATTCCTTTAACGTTCCCACTGAGACGAGCCAGGATGGGAAAGGTGGGTCGTCCCAGACAGACACTAAAGGTGGGTCGTCCCAGACAGACGTCTGTCACAGCAGACGGAGCCACTCTACATCAGACGACACGCTGGCTCCCTCACCACACTGTAAACACACGCCAGTAGAGACTGTTAATAGACGCCAGAAAGAAACTCCATATCAACTTGTGAACCCTTTACCGTCTGGAACATCCCCAGTAGGCTTCAGGAAGATACGCAGTATACACGACTGTCCTGAGGCTGCTGTTTACACTAGAAGCACTGTGGTATGGTTCTTTGTACAGGATTAGTACCAGGGTCTATAGCGGGGACATTTGTAGCTAAGTCTTAAAAAGGAGAAACTTCAAAATGTTTCAACTTCATATTCATCTCCAGCACCACCAACATCAACGTGAAAATGGTGTGTTTATGTTCTGTAGTTAAAAAAAAAAAAAAAAAAAAAAAAGAGAAGAAGATGAGTGTGTCCAATGACATCATCGGTGTGCAGTGTGATTTTGACCAATTGTGAGGAGGCATTGCCTACTAAAATTGGTTGATGTCATTGGAAATACTTCTCTATTTTTACTACAAAATATAGAAACACACCATTTTCACACAGTGCCTTCAGAAAGTATTCATACCCCTTGATTTATACGACATTGTGGTACAACACAAATTCAACAACAAACTAAAAAAAATTGTAATAATGTTTTCCACACACACACACACACACACACACAACCCCATAATGACAAAGTGAAAACATGATTTTAGAAATGTTTGCTAATTCATTGAAAAATACAGAAATATCTCATTTAATATTTAAGTATCGACACCCCTGAGCCAATACTTTGTAGGAGCACCTTTGGCAGCAATTAATTAAGAGCTTTCCACACCTGGAGTGTACAACATTTGACCATTATTATTTTCAAAGTGTGTCAAGCTCTGTCAAATTGGATGTTGATCATTGATAGACAACCATTTTCAGGTCTTGCCATAGATTTTCAAGTAGATAAGTCCCAATTGTAACTCGGCCACTCAGGAACATTCACTGACGTCTTGGTAAGCAACTCCAGTGTATATTTGGCCTTGTGTTTAGGTTATTGTCCTGCTGAAAGGTGATTTCATCCTCAGTTCTCTCCTATGACAGCCATTAATTAATTAATAAAAGCTGAAAAGTCTTAACATAAAAAAAAAAAAAAACATTGCACTTTGACATTATGGGGTATTGGGTGTAGGCAAGACAAAATAATCAAGTGGTGTGAATACTATCTGAATGCACTGTGTGTTGATGTTGGAGTGGTGCTGGAGATTATGAATATGAAGTAGAAAAATTGTGAAATGTCCTTTAAGAGTAGTAGTGGGACGAAGGTGGAGGTTCCTGTGGATCTCATTGAGCAGCTGTGGTATGATGACGTAGTGAGATGTCCCATGTTATGACATCACTGCGTTGTAAACCCTTAACCTTTCCCCTCTAAAACCACCTGATCAATTAAGACCAGGACTAATATAATAACCTTCACAGAGAACAACTCAGTTTCATCTGTCAACTCGAACGCTACACGATGGATGGAATAAAGCTTGAATCTCGTTGTAGAAACCGAGATCAACAGCTTGGGACTAAAGGTTCTATCTGCAACAAGATGATGATTCAGAGATAATTGGCTTTAAAGTGCCAGATTTTTTTTTTTACTTACCACCATGAATTGGGGTATTTATTGTACTATATAGGTAGAGAATATTGAACAGAACAAAGCTGTCAATAACTCAATTTTGACAAAAATGCATCTCAAACCTTATAGTCCCAATCTCTTGAGATGTCAGTAGCACTGATGTGAGACGCATTACAAAATAAAAATGGTCTTGTGAGGTGAACAATACTGGAAACAAGGTCACTACAATGAGGAATAAAACACTTGTTCTTCTAACCCACTGTGTGCTGTAGGGGGATTGTCTGAACCTATTATGTACTGTAAGAGGATTGGCTGAGCTATTTGGTGCCGAGAGAAAGAGGAATTAAGTCCATCTAACCATGCAGGAAGTTCACACACCCCAAGTTCACAGAAAGTGGGGGGAAAACACACACACACACACACACACACGGAGTTGTCCCACTTTCAAAACAAAAGGAACACGCGTGCATTGGTTCACATAGCAGACTAATAATAGCCTGCTGATGGTCTGGATCTCATCAACCAGAGAATGTGGGCCAGGAGCCAACTGAGATCAGGCTGAAATGTTAGTACTGTATAACACACATTCTCCCCCATCCTCCCTCTAGGCTCCACGTGTCCCAGATGCATAGCTCAGTCAGTGCTGCTGTATCTGTAACAGGAGGGTTTGTCACGCAAACTTACACAGCACAATAACTATTTCACAGCCCGCCCGCCCCAAACTGTTACTTAGCTTGCGGATACAAGTGACAAGCTGTGAATTAATTGGATAGGTGGCAAAGCCAACAGGATTTCACCGAGTCACCTGTCACAAAAGGAGTGTTCTGGAACACAGCAGAAGTCCCTTCCAGAGTGCAGGGCTGAGCCAGTCACTGAGTCCGCTCCTAGTAGAAGTGCTGAGCTCAGACGGAGCAGAGTTAACCTAGGGTTCGCGGGTGAGTGAGGAACTTGATGTCGTCGCCCCATTACACTACCTCAGCGCATTGGAATGCCCGGGCCGTATCCATAGGGTCTTCCTTTGAACACCATCATCCTGTGATCAGACCCAGAGCACTTCCATCTGCACCAGCAGCATTCCTTAACATTATCACATTTTGGGGATGTTAGGGGCTGCCGACCCAGAGGGGGAGAGAGGGGTGTCGCCTCGCTTCTCCTCACTGCATCCCTTCCCCCTCCCCTCGGCAGCCGACCGTAAACACCCTGAGAGAAAGAAAACACTTTTGATCTGAGACAGAGACACTGCCAGGCTCCACAGAATGCACTTAACTGAAGGAGGGATGTAAAAGAGCTTTATCATCCTGTGGTTTCTCTTCCTCTCTCGTTCCACACTCTCATTCCAGAGATAAAGCATGTCTAAGTGACAGACTGCCATTCAGCCCTGTCCCATTGTGATACAGTCTGGATTCGAACCAGGTTGTCTGTAGTGACGACTCTAGCGCTGAGATGCAGTGTCTTAGACCACTGCGCCACTTGGTGACTGTTCAGTCCAGTGTTCACACGACTGAAGGAAAAAGCCAACGAGAAACAGTCCACCTGCTCAGAAGAGCGCAGAACTTCAGTGGATGCAGGCAGATTTAGGAAGTGACCCGGGGTAGGGGAGGGGGGGGTGGACAGGAAGTCCAAAGACTGGCTACTCCACTGGGCTCCGATTGAGGTTAAATGGTCTGAATCCCAGTGGCGGAGATAGGATGAACATGCTAATACAGCCCAGACAAGCCCAATACAGGCCAGCTAGACAGACGTGGTCCTACTTTCCACCATTCCAAATCAAAACATTGTCCATCTATCCAGGTCTGGCAGATAACAATACTTCAACAGGAACACATGTTGGTCAGCTGACAAGGACATAGTGTGGACAGTAGGGGGGTGGGACAGGGTTAGTGTGGACAGAGGTCGGGTGGGACAGGGTTTAGTGTGTCAATGTCCACTTATTCAGCCTTAAAGAAAGTGGCTCAGCCATCTCCTCAGTGAGATCCAGCCCAGAGCCCATCATGCAGCCCTGTTTACACAGGCTAAACCAAGCAGATAAGGAGTAACAGATGGTGCAGTCCCTTCTTTCTCGCTCTGCTCTCATCCCTCCATTACTCCCTGCCTTCATGTGTCCATACTACTCAATCTTTCTCTTCCCATTACTTTTTCCACAGTATGCCCCCATACCTCTCCCCCTCCCATCCCTCTCTCTCCCCCAATCCATCTCAGTGATCCCTCTGCTCGAATGGTAGTGACAGGTCTCTCCTTAGCTAGCAGCAGAGTCTGACTCACAGTGGAGAACATGGTGAATCAAAACCGCCAAAATCGGGATGAATACATCTGAGGGAATAACAATCTAATTTCTCCTGTGTTTAGGAGATGAACATACCACACATACAGTAGGGGTGGCAGGTAGCCTGGCAGGTAGGAGCGCTGGGCCTGTAACCGAAATGACAAGGTAAAAATCTGTCGTTCTGCCACTGAGCAAGGCAGTTAACCCACTGTTCCACGGGCGCTGAAGACGTGGATGCCAATTAAAGCATCTCTCTGATTGAGGTTGGGTTACATTTTATTTATTTGACTAGGCAAGTCAGTGAAGAACAAATTCTTATTTACAATGACTGCCTACCTACAGGGTCAGCCCCTGGAGCAAATTAGGGTTAAGTGCCATGCTCAAGGACAGACAGGTTTTTTTTTTTTTCCACCGCTAAGGTTACCTGCCGCACTGAAATGCAGAAGACACATTTCAGTTGAATGCATTCAGTTGTACAACTGACTAGTATCCCCCTTTCACCATACTGTCCCACAGTCAAAACAGGACCCTGAACAGCTTTAAGCTATAAGACTGATAAATAGTTAGTCCAAGTAGCTATTGGTTAACTATTTAACTAACTCTTGACTCATCACATACGCTACCGTTTATTATCTATCCTGTTGCCTAGTAACTTTATCCCTACCTATATGTACATATATCTACATTCAATTACCTCGTAACCCTGCAAATAGACTCTGTGTATATAGCCAAGTTATCATTACTCATTGTGTATTTATTCCTTGTGTTATTATTTTAATATTATCTTCCTGTTGTTTAGCATGTGACAAATAAAAAGTGATTAGTCATAGGACTAGCACACTGAATCTCGGGTTTCCCCCCCTTTGAGAACCCAGTGAATGTCTCATCTGGTTTACAGAACACTGCATGGCTTACAGAACACACACACACAGAGAAAGCAATGCATTGACTATCTACCCACCACAATAGTGAAGAATCTGCAGTGCTATACACATACACTCTGCCCTATATTTTCAATCATCTGAGAGGATTAAAATAATGTTTCTGTATTTAGAAAGAGGATGTATTGTGGGTATGAGAAAGCAGCATTGTACCCCAGTCCTGAATCAATCCTTGATCACTAAATCAATAGGATGTTCATGCAGAGCAGCAGAACCAAACCCCAAGAGATCAGGCTGAGCAACGCTTCCTGGGGACAGCACTGTGTGTGCGTGCCTCTCCGTGGCCATTGTCACTGGGTCGCACTCTGAGTAGCCGAGGGAGTTCACCAAAACCCTTACAATCTGTAGGAGAGTCAACTCAAACAGAGCACACACACACACACACACACACACACACACACACGTCAGCATTGTGCTAGAGCTGGGAATCAGTGTACAGTGAAAGCAAGCCTGCCAGCCAGCCAACCAGTCCCCACACCTGCGTTTGATTGTTGCAAAGCAGGCAACACCATTTCAGGGAAACCAGTCAATTCAACAACAGTCACTACTGTTATCAACCCAGTCAAACCTGGCTTGTCTGTTACAAAAATGTATTTTACTGTCCCTGACCTGTTGTGTACAAAGTTTCTCTTCCAATCTCTGTCTCCAGTGTAATGGACCAAGGTTAGCGTAACTTGTTACCGCACTGCTAGCTGGAGGCCAGGAGCTAGCTGTGTGTGTGTGTGTGTGTGTGTGTAGGGGGGGTTACAGACCACCACAGCATGAGATTTCTCACACCCTCCAACTCAGAAGATTTTATTACAAAACAAGAGCAGACAGCTGTAGGTTCCCACACACAGAAATTGAATACAAATGAGAGAGAGAAGAGGAGGAGGCAGCAGGAGACAAACTGTAGGTCAGGAGAGACAACAACGGTCACTGAGCAGGAGAAATAGCTTTTAGAGGCCATTTAAAGACTCCCACTCTCCGCTCCACTCTGCCAGGCTGACTAAACCTAAAAGAGTGCCAAAGAACCAGACAATGAGTATGTTTGCATGCACAGTAATAACTCCATATTAAACGGATTATGGCAGTAGGCAGATTATGCAATAGTCATAAACACCTTACTCTGCTCATCTTAAAAATCGGCGAAAGGTCAAAATCGAAGTAAGCATATGCCGATTAAAAACACCTGTGTATTGATCTGTGCATGTGCTAGCACCAGCCGAGTTAGCCTCCCACTTTAGCCCGAGTGAAGTGAGTTCGGAACAACTGAATGTATGACTTGGAAGTCGTTTTTTGGATTCACACTTTAGATGTCCGAACTCAGAATCTCCCTCCGAACACTCTTTCTGTATCCTGGGGTGAATCAATCTTCCGGTTCTCTTATTGAAATGAATGAGCCCGGAACGCTGTGGCTCCCTCCCACGTCCACCTGCTTGTCCTAGGCTTATTATTCAGCCCTGTCCCCCTGGGACCACTGGGACCCAGCTCCTAGAACTACACTGTCCTGCCTTGTTTACACCACGTGACTCACCAAGACTGGGTTCCACTGCACCACGTTATGAGTACATGTAGTCGTAGTTTAAATGACTCCAATGGTAGTGTACGAACACTGAGGTGGTAAGGAGCATGGTAGGAACAGAACATACTAGAAAAGGAGGAAGGAGTGAGACAGACAGAGAGGAATAGTAGGAGGGGTGAACAACAATGCAGGTCCTGTGTGTCAGCCCTGGGAGATTTAGAGGCTCTTCTCACAGCTGGTGGAAATACTTTCCAAACTGTTGGCACCAGTAGGGCTGGAGCCTGGATGTGTTGCATCGAGAGTGTAAAGGGGATGTCAGGACACAGGGCGTGTTGGTGGGGTGGGGGGGGGGGGGTAAACAAGAGTGTTGTGGGATGCCCTCAACCCTGGCACTCACTGGCCCCGTGGCACACTACTGGGCCTGAGCTCTCGGCTCTGATCGAACGCGTGTGCGCAGACGTGCGTATTGAAGGAGGATGAACAGCTGTTTTCAGAGGAGTGTTTAGGCTTTTAGTAGACGGAGCAGAGAGTCAAAGTGGTGAGGATCAGGTTGAGTCAGACATCGGGAAATCTAATTAGAGTCAATTTGTTACTGGATAAAAATGCTGCCCCACCATAGAAACCGCATGTTGTAATGTGTGTGAAGTCAAGCCTGTCTCCCTCCAGCCCTACCACCAAGCATCGCTCTGCTCATTCTTCATAAGATACATCAGAGCAACACATTCAGGCTCCATCCACAGTGTTTAACAGCACATGGGCCGGGTGTATTTGATAAACCTTTGCAGTGAATTGCTAGTTAAGAGGCTTCATCGTTTTATTACTGCCAGTCAGTGTGTGTGTGTGTGATACAGGGTGAACGTGGGTAAACGGTAGGGGTCCTGGTAGTCAGTGTGTGATGCAGGGTGAACATGGGTGGGGGTAGACGGTAGGGGTCCTGGAAGACTGCATCACTTGTTTCTCTTTCGTTAATCCGTCTGTGATGTTATTAAATTCAACCTACACACCTCACCCCAGACATTTCAATTATGTAATTCAATTTTTCACCCGTGCCTGCCTTGAACGCACTTACTCTGCTTCCTGTGTCCCCCTCCCCACACTCCCCTCCCCCCAGGTCACAGAGGCTCGGTGAGCCAGCCAGATCCTGTAGAGTTCCTCAGCCCTGTAAAACCACAGATGTGTGCTGCATCCGCGTCACACACACACACAATCTCTCAGAAAAGGCCTCCATTCTCCTCTAGCTCCATATGGGCTTGCATTAATTGCAAGCGACAGGGGTCAGCTTGAACATATGTAGACCCTGACACACTTCACTTCCTAGAGGGGTTCTGCAGCAGATCAGAGAACACGTTGGCCATGGAGCCTGAATGCTGAGGGACTGACCAACAAAATGGCTGCTCTTTCCCAAGTAACACAGAGAGCCAGTGTACTGTGAGCTTTTTATTGAATTTTGAGGCTTCAGAACAGTGTATTTAGACTAACAGCATAACTGAAATAAAGCCAATACATCATGGTCAAAAGAGTCAGCCAGCAGCCTGTCAAAACAGTCAGCCAGTACCAGTCAGACAGCACAAGCTTGTCAAAAGCAGATTCACAGTAGAGTGATGACCATCTCAGTTTATCACGAGGTTAGCAGCGGTGTGGCTATAACCAGTAGCTTATCCAAGCATGCCTTTACTCTCGACTTTACAGAGAAGTCAAAAGAAACAGATCTGGCAGCAACCACTAGGACCTCACGATTCTTTTTTTCCCCACACGGCTGAGTGAGAAGTGCACACACACACCTACCTACCTACGCAAATGTGGGGCACCACAGACACAGCCATTGTGTTCCGTTTATTCAATCTGACACCGACCAAATTTAGACCGAAAAGGAAATTAAATATGCACTTCCCTCATCAGCAGCATCCATTAACTTGTCATTGTTAGTGCCCGTTTACAAGACCGTACAAAACTAACGCCAGGCGCTGGCGGGCAGACGGAAATTACACCGCATTGCGAAGGCGACAAAATGAAATAAATGATTTAGTGAAATGTTTAATGAGATAAAAATCACACGTAACAGCAGCCAGCCAGGCTTAACAGCGGAGCCGGCTCGCCTTTCACAATTTTTGCCTCCTTTTTTCGTCACCACCACTCGCAACCTCACAAAAACACTTCCTAGCGTTGATATTGACTGGCGGATGTGTGGGAGCAGAAGAGCCAGAACAGATCTGTGGGAGCAGACAGGAGGGAGGGGGGATAACTGAACAGAGACACAGGATCATGTCCAGGGGATTGCACCAGAGGGGTCAAGGGTTAGATGTCAGGGGTCAGGAAGGCGGCCGGCCTTTGGGGTTAAAGGTGACTCACAGTAGACACCTCTAAGTTGCTCTGCTCAAAGAGCCTGTCAATCAATATTGATTATTTACCATCCCGAGTCTCCCCCACCCTAACCCTCATAGCCCCAGGGTCTCTGCTAGATAGAATACCCTTTACATGACAAAGTGGTACTGGAGAGAAAGGGAGAGAGAAAAAAATACCAGGGTGACTGAAATCCCCATGGCACCAGGTCCATTGTCAGTACCCTGCTTTTAAACCCAAGGATCAGCTGGACGAGGAGGTTCATGGCATCGTCTACAACATCAATCTGTGCTATACAAGATTCCGTTGGAGTTTAGATTCCCAGAGAGAGAACGCCCTCATTCATCAAACCATCTGTCAGGTGAAACCGATCCCACAACCAGCTGAATCCGTCCTGACAAAGAGAGAGAGAAGGAGAGGGGACAGGTATGCATTGTGTCTCATATTCTGGGTCTTTTCATCCCTGGTTGTCTTTCCCACCAGGGTGAAACTAGAGTAGGTGTTAAAAATGTTCCCCTGCCCTGCCAGCATCTGACCTGGATATCAGCAGACGGAGGACAGTTTGCTAGGTGTTAGCTCTGTCAATAGACAATTCTATGTTCAGGGCTCAAAAAGTATTTGAATTAATCCAAACTGGTCAACTAGAAGACAAGAGGAGCCAGTCAATAAATATAGGCTATGTCTAGGAGGATTTAAAACCTGGCTTTCAGGAGAAAATAGGCCAACTTTGACATTGAGGTTTTCCTCTGCAGGAAATAAAGATTGCCACTCAAGCAGAAAACTGTATTTATTTCCTGAAAGAACTGCCATTGACAGACCTTCCCGTAGGTCCATGACGACAGAGCTTCCCAACGGCCCAATCAGAGCCCTCCTCAGGGATAAGTAGTAACCAACCCACCTCCTAACACCGTCAGACATGTCAGTCTCCCCATCAATCACAGACAGCCTCTAAATAAACAAATCATACCTCCCATCAATCACTTTCTATTTAAAAAAGACACCCACACAGCAAATCACTGCCAGGTTGTGTACGTGTGACTAGTGCCTTTGTGTCAGACTGTGTGTGAAATTATACATTTTAAAACAGAGACTATAGCTCAAGGAGGTCAATGGAATTTGCAGGAGGAGCACCCTGGCTTGGAATATGATTTACATTGCTAATACACTGGATCCACTAGTGGTAGCGTGTTGTTTTACGACCTGGTATGAGGAGGCTGTTTTATTCGCTGAGACGGTCTCTCACTTCCAGCACTGTTTAAGGACCTTGGTGTGTGTGTGTGTGTGTGTGTGTGGCACTGGGACCAGACAGACCCTCAGCTCTGACAGTCACTGGGACATAATGTTATCACATTAGGATCCAGACCTACTGCTAAGAAACTCACATTTCGGCGGCCTGGATATTGGGCGCAAACACCAGTTTGGTCATTCCACAGTCGGGGGTCAAACCAGGTCACATCATTATTACCAGCTGATCCTACCGGCTACGCCGGTGCCGTTACCGGACAGGTACCCAACACCTCTCTGTGCACGTCATGACATGTCTAACTCAGCACTACCCAGCCTGGTCCTGCGTGGATATAGCCTCATCCCAACATTCCTAGTGTTCGTCCCTAGAGCTGAAGGAAAGTGATAGTTCTGCCTTTCAGAGGAGCAGCACAGCCTCTCACTGACCCTGATGGAATCAGAATAACTTAATGAAATAAAACTACCACGTAGGAGTAGGAATTATTACCTGTTCAGGAGTCATGACTTGGGGGTAAAAGCTGTTGAGAAGCCTTTTAGACCTAGACCATGCGGTAGTAGAGAGAAGTCTATGACTGGGGTGGCTGGAATCTGACAATTTTTTTCCCCCAGTGATGTACTGGGCCATAAGCACTACCCTCTGTAGTGCCTTGCGGTCGGAGGCCGAGCAGTTGCCATACCAGGCGGTGATGCAACCAGTCAGGATGCTCTCGATGTTGCAGCTGTAGAACCTTTTGAGGCTCTGAGGACCCGTGCCAAATCTTTTCAGTCTCACGACTGTCTTGGTGTATTTGGACCAATCTAGTCTGTTGGTGATATGGACACCAAGGAACTTGAAGCTCTCAACATGCTCCACTACTGCCCCGTTGATGAGAATGGGGGCGTGCTCGGTCCTCCTTTTCCTGGAGTCCACAATCATCTCCTTTGTCTTGATTACGTTGAGGGAGAGGTTGTTATCGTGGCACCACATAGGGCAGTGAGTGCAACACAGCCAGACAGAGAAGAGTCAGGCGAACCGGAGTAGGTAGCCCTCTGATGACAGCACACATACAGGCCTATTCACTGTAGGAGGAAAGGATCTACCTTTAACTGACTGCAAAGTCAGACAGTGGCGATTTGTCTTCTATAAGACGCTAATAAGGAGAGTATTGGCTCAGGACATTAGTCTTTTCCCATCGGTCTACAGAGACCCATAGAGGAGAGAGACCAGCGGATTGGGTTGTTATATTAAACCCTACTAGGCATTTAAACCAGCCCTGGCATTTTAATGTATGTTATGCGATTTATAAGGCCTCATAAAATGTGTTTAATTTAACCTATTTTTCTGTTAGCGAACCTCACAATACCGCCCCTGTACTAACTCACTGAGGGCCTAATCTCAGTTTTACAGTTTTGCCGTGCTTCTGAAAGAGAGTACGCAGAAGAAAAGATGCTCTATAGATGTCGGAAATATGGAATCCAATCAAGTCATGTGTTCAATTTCCTAGTGAATGGCAGTGGGGTTTTGTGCTGATAAACTGTCATGTTCCATTAGTGGGAGGTTTTAAGCTGAAGGCCCCTGCTGCTGCTGTTGGAAGAGAAAGAACACTTGTTTATTAGGGAAAAAGAAATTCTGAAAAAAGGCTTTCCCCCAATCGCTGCCAAAACAGTACAGGACTAGAGTGTGAGAAAATGTCTGATGACACTACTGGTGCCAGGGCATAAAAAAAAAATAAAAAAAAACAATACTCATACTTGACACAAATATAAAATGAGGTCTAATTATTTACAAAAAGTTGCAGCTACTGTTAAAATGTAGATATGGAAAACTCAATAGTATATCAATAAAGTATACTAGATGTTCATGATTACGTTCCAACCATTTAGCAAAGTAAAGCGGTGTCTGATAGCCTAATTAGCATTTTAGTGACACTATAGGCCGTACTGATGATGGCTAGTTCAGACCCGACAGGCTCATTTTAAATAACAAGTGCTTATTCAGTTACTCTCCCAGCTACACCTAGAACCATTAAATCAAGCTGCCAGAGAGCAGCCATATTTCTCCAAGCTGCCTGCTTTCCACAGAGGACTGAGCCGAGCCAGAGGGTTCTGGCCTCTTTCCCGCCCCCCACCCCCCCCCCGTAGCGCCCCTGGGGCATGGGGGACGCTTGACTCCCAGATTTCCTGTCCACAATTAAGCGAGACAATAATGTGGCTGGCGCCTGGCCGGCAGGGCAGGAGGCTTCCCCGGCCCGGTTTAGGGAGGGTTTCTGCGAGGAGTGGAGAGGCGGATGAGGGAGGGAGGAGAGAAGCAGAGAGGAGGGAAGGTAGTGTCTGAAGGCCTCTAAGGATTTTTACAAAGAGCAAGAAAACAGCCAACTCAGAAACACATCTAATACAGTGAGAAAAGGGAGTGGGTTGAGTAAAGTAGGGAGGACGGTCTTGTTTTGCAGAACATTGGCACATGAGCTGGTTTCTTTAATGACTAAGTGACTCTGGCAGTGCAGGGCTCGGCATGCCATAACAGTGGTCCGCTCTCCGTTTCAGCTCATTTAGACCGAGAGACTTTTCATATAAAATCACTACACTACCCCCCCACCCCCACGAGAAGAATCAACACATGGAAAATGGACAGGGAGCGAGCGAGCAAGAGAGGCGCCATGTGAGAGCGTTCTCAGACTCCGAGTGCAGGGAGAGGGGGATGAGAGGAGAGTGCAGTGAGTACATTTCACTGGGTGAAGTCATCGTTTTTCTATGGGTATCATTCAAGCCATATCTCAGGCAATTATGCAGTCTTTAATGCCATTTTATACCCTGAGCCAACTGCACATCTAAATAATACTGGTCTAAATATATCCAGTCTGGGTGAGTGGGGTCTTCCTGAAATAAACCACACTTATCCCCTTCGTCTGAAAATACTCAGAGCTCAATTTACGTCTGTAGATAGATGAGGGCGGGTTAAGGAGACATTTTAGGATGCATGAACCAGGCAGTTAAAGCCAGGCAGGCAGTCCCAGACAGAGCCTTAACCAGGCAGACGATTACATCGGAAGGTATAGATTTATCCAGGCAACATGTTAACCGGGCAGTTAAAGCCAGTCATCTGCATTGCTTGCTGTTTGGGGCTTTAGGCTGGGTTTCTGTATAGCACCTTGTGACATCTGCTGATGTAAAAAGGGCTTTAGAAATACATTTGATTGATTCCCAGACAGAGCCTTAACCAGGCAGACCATTAACCGGCAGGTATAGATTTATCCAGGCAGCAAGCTCAGCGGGTAGAGAGACCAGACAGAGTGATAACCAAGCAGCAGACAGATACGCCTTTAACCAGGCATCCTTCAGGCAGAGCATCAACTAGGCTGAGCGTTAAGCGGCAGGTAAAGTGGGCGTTCCGCTTCATTAAGTCTGTGGTGATTCTCTGAGCCGGAGCAGATTCACCCAATTTAGGCAGGAAATGACAGGATGTCAACTTGCTCTGTGGAGAGAGGGGAGGAGATGGGAGAAGAGGGCGATGCTGCCAGAGAGTGAGACCCGTGATGGCCGTCAGAAAGCCTCAAGCAGCAGCAGAGCAAACTGAATTACCCTGCCTCGCCACGACAGGAGGACGTCTAATTACATTACTAGTGGGGGGAGGAGTAGGAAGGGAGAGGGCTACTGTAAGACACAGCCATATTGGAAATCAAGTCTGCTTCGGAGAGGAAAGGTCAGTTGGTTCAGCAGGGAGATGGACTGGACAAGGTGGAGCAGGGTAGTGAGAGTTGACTTACAGGACAAGGCCACAGGAGAGCAGGGTCCAGGGAGGGTCGATAGTGCTCTCCTTAATGCACTATGGAGGAGGAGAGACACAGTGCTGGAGAGTCAGCCAGGCGGTCTGCAGCGTGTGCGAGGGCCCCTGCGCTAATCAAAAGGGGCTTAAAATAGCAACAGCGGGAGGAGAGGAGGAGGCCAGGCTAACAGCCTTGGTCTGTAATCACGTCCCTAAAAGCTACACCAGAGGAAGGACTCTATATAGCAGCAACCCACAAGACCGACAGGGACGGCAATATAACATCAGAAATTATTAGTCTGAAATCCCATGAGGCCTGGAATATCATGACACTATAGTGACATTCGGTTTTGATTCCAAGCTAGGACGCCATTCCATACGCAATCCTGAGTCAAATCAATGGCATTAGAAAGGGGACAGGATCAGACCCGCAGGTTCCCTAAAGTCCACTGGGTGTCATTATATGATCTGTTATTGATTATTCCACAGAGCTGTCTATGAGCCCAGGGGAAAAACACCCAGCAAAGCCCTGGCTGCTGTACGCAGACCCACAGACCATGGTGCTGTATGCAAACCCACAGATCTTGGTGCTGTACGCAGACCTGGTTGAGATTTAGCCACTTAGGAAGGAAGGCAGTGTGCCAGAAAGACATGCATGCAGCTACTCCTATTTGGGCAGGGGGAAAAAAATAAACAGATGTTCGGCTAAACCCCCACGCCAACTGGAACTGCTAACAGTCATCTTCTCAGAGGGATGTTTTGGCATGAGGGGGAGGGGGTTAAATATTTACACAAATTTGTACAAACACATCAAATCCTTTATGTCATTGGGCAGGATTGAAATACAATATAGATGGGGTCTGTCTGTCTGTCTGCGGAGGCTGCCTGCTATCAGGCACACATCGCCACATCCCAACAGACAGCACTCTGATGTGGCTCCAGCCTCTCAGAAAAACACAATAATCCCAACATCCACTGCGCTGTCACTGTCTGACTGGCAGGCAGTCCTGCTGGGCTGGTATACCAGAACACACACAGGGCTGGCCGGCGCGCTGCATGTGACTCAGGCACCAGACCCCAAGATGAACAGACCGAGCCAGAGGAAAGGGAGAGCAGAGAGAGAGAGAGAGAGACGCGCTCTTGATGTGCAGCCAACGGAAACATGGACAGCGAGCGCCATGCGATCTTGCCTGACTGTCCCTCACCTCCTACTCAAATACACAGACAGATACACGCGCACATTTCTGTGATGAAAGCTTGAATGAGGACAGGAAGCAGGGCCACTTTGGAGCATCAGCTCGGGCAGTCAGTAACTGGGGCATCAAATATCATGGACAAGTATAATAAGAGGCTAACTCCCACTAATGTATTACATATTGATGACAGAGTCAGCCTGGACAGCCACTGGAGCGAAAACGCATCCAGATTCATATGGAGCTAAAAACCCACTGCAGCATCTGCTAGTTAACCTTGAAATAATTAATTCACCATCTATGTGAGCCCTCTTATGCACTGAGCGCACAGACCGAAGAATACGCGTGACTTGGTCTGAGGCTCCATACTGTAGCTTTAACCTGGTCTCTTAGAGCTGGACTAAAAACGGCAGAGCGCATCCATGCTGGCTGGATGGGAGAAAGGGAGAGAGAGAGAGAGGGGCTCTCACTGTCATGCAGGACTCACATCGGAGGTCCTGCAGAGCACAGCCCAGTGGAGACTACTGGAGTAGATGCAGCTCCGTTCTCGGCGAATGGCAACCAGTTCAGCTGCAGTAGCGGAGCACTCTCACCCCGACCCGACAGACCACAACACAGAAACCCAGAGCTGTGGGCGGAGAGCAGCAGTGTGGGTGGCAGGCTTGAGGAGATGAAGTAGGAGGACATGTCATAGGTCCACATTCTACAAACGTTACCAGGCAGGCGCAAAATGGACATTAACATAGTGCGAGAGAAAGAGAGAGGCGAGGAGTTTGGACGAGGCTGTGCCCTTAGGAACTCTTTCAACCCACACAGAGGTAGGAATATCCCTTGGCCCAGACTATGTACTAGACTTCCCACAGCTACATCAAATATACTGTAGGAGCATTCATAAACACTGTTTACGAATGCTGTTGCAGATTTGATGGTGTTAAGTGCTTCCAACATAACACTTTCCACATGGGCCCCATTTTCAGACGCAATTTGGCCCTCCAGTCAAATCTATACGGCACAATGAAGGAATAAAACAAACGTTAATATGAACATTCCAGTGTTAACAAAGTGTCTTTACATAATCTGTCCAAGCGGCCCTCTCCCCTTGGGTCGGTCATAAATCCATATACGCGTATTAGTACTTCCACGCTAGAGTAAACTACATCCCACGGGGTCTTTGAATGTCCAATGGGCTTAGCTACACAGTTTATATTGGAATAACCAACATTCTGTCTGTGCATTTTTTCACTTGTGTCGCTCAATCACAGGCTTGTGCTTCAGCAGCGGCAGACAGGCAGTTAATTTAGTTTGTAGTTTACATCTCTGTCTTCTGCTGAAATAGTTCAGTTGTATTATTAGAACACGTAATCAGCTAAGCCCCCAGACCTGCCCACCCCCCTTTCCTGGGCCAAACTCTATGACCCTTCATCTAATCATCAGCTTGGTGCTGTCTGGGAGAGAGGACAGATCAAAGGCTGGGCTGCAGAGGCAGCCCTAAGCGAGACTATGGTGGGGGGTGAGCCATACCAGACGAGTCAGGAGAACCCCACTACCACTGCAACTCCTCATTCAGACAAACGTTTATATTAAACCGGCCATTTATACGGTCTGGGTGGGTGTTTAGAGGTCTACAGTGACCTTGTCAGAGACTAATGGAGGAGCCCCTCTGTGCCTTAATAATGCAAACCCCCATATACACCCAACCACATGACTCAGTACAGCCTGTAATATGGCGCATCATGTCACCAAGTTAAAGCAACACTGACACAGACCATTAAAGCCTTGCCAGCGCTTTGGGTCAGATTACGCTGACCACCGTCTGATCAAGTTCCTTTTCCATACCCACCCGGATGGCCACCCTGCTGCTCACCCCACTACAGCCCACCCAGGTCACATCGTTAGGGCCTAGATGCTTGGATGCCTCCCCGCTCCGGAAACCACTGTCTTTGATGGTTAATGGTTAGTAACTTGTTCTCCCCTCCTTGGCAAGTCGTCTCTTCTCAGAGTAATGTTGTTAGCCAGGGGGCGGTATCCCCCAGAGACAGAGGTAGGCAGGGGTCTTCAACCTGAAACCAAAGACACATGGAGAAACAACCACACCACAAAACCAGTTCTAATGCCTACCGGATTCCAGGACAGAGAGCTGAAACACTACAGACTGAAATGGTGAAACTCAAATATGTTTAGCTCTGAAGATCATTCAGAGTATTCATTTTCTTACTTTTTAACTGCATTGTTGGGAAAGGGCTCGTAAGTAAGCATGTCACGATAAAGTCTACACCTGTTGTATTCGGCGCATGTGACAAGTACACTTGATTTGATCTGAACATTTCACAGCTTCTGAAAATCACCACAAGGGATTGTCAACAGTGAGAGGAATGATTGAGAAATAGTTTCCTTTGGTGAAAGCACTAGTTTCCTCCAGCTCAGTCTAATGACCGAGGAGGATCTCAGAAACATTCGTCAACAAAGGAGGGAGCTTCTGGTAGAAGATAACAGAAGAATAATAACCACTTCAGATATTGATGTCATCTTCCAAACACCCCCTCGGGTTAAACCCCACATAATGATTGGATGTGATGCAGGGAGGGGAAGCTCTGAGGAAACTACTGTGACTCAGCCATCCTGAATCATTCTTTCAGGTCTTCATCATTATTCTATGGACAGAGGAGGTTCTCGTGAACACATTTCTGCTGGGTGGGAAATAAGTTTGCGAGACAGCAAAAAATATGTTTGATTTCAGCACGCAGGGGCAGAACAGACTTCAGTTCATTTTGACAGCACCATACAATCTAAAACCGGGTGTAGGTCAACGCCTCTGACGGTTCCTAATTGTACACTTCCTTATCAGGAAAGGAAACTTCCTCCATCCCTCATATCGTCTTCCTTTTTTTTTTTTTTTTTTTTTAATCAGTCCTCACTTCCCCCTGGCAGTTCATGCTGGCTGGGTGCCAGTGGGCTCAGAGAGAGGGGAACCATTATGCTGCCAGAGGAGATGTTTACTAGGAACTAAAAACGCCAAAGAAGTGGATCAGTTTTATCACCTATAGGCAGGAGGGACAGGTTCAGGTCATGACTTGTGATACTGTTCTGTTTGAACTGTATGACAGGAGCGTGGAGGAATGAGGGAGCGAGAGAGAGAGAGCGTTGAATTGAGCTCGGTGGTGCTCTCCTAACAGAAGCTGCGAAACAGACAAGGCATCAGCCAAAAGAGAAACCATGAGAGGAGATCAGTCTCAGATAGACTGTGTATAATTGGGTCTCACACAAACCCTTTCGCAGGCCCATGCGCAGTCCCACAGGGGCCTCTGTATGAATACTTAGAGGGTTCTCCCAGTTAAGACGAGAGCTGTGTTGTTGCAGGGAGGGCATGTTCCCAGTAGACAGACATGAGCAACAGGAAGCCACCAGGACTCAAACCCCATTATACCAGCAGGAGTAACCTCACTGAACCACAGCTCCCTGTAGACTGACAGGTCTGAGCCCTGCTACCTGTGTGTGTAGGTCTGGAGTGGCTCTCACAACAAACTGTACAGGGGCTGGGTTGAAGGAGGACGCTGGAGACCGGTTAACTACCACTGTCTACACACAGTGGAAACCATAAAGTACAGAAGTCGCTGGCCCAAACATCTGTTATTTAGAGAGCAGCCATTGACATCTCTCCCAGTCTTCCTCCCTCCACTGTCAGTGCCAGAGGATATTGCCAGTCAAAGTGTGACATAGTAAGAGTCTACCATTGGTGTCTTGTTCATCTGCTCAGTAGAAAACATATGGGTCTTTTTCCTCTGGTTCCTCCTACCCTCCTCTACAGCCAGTCCACCCAAGCCAGTAGTGGGATTTTAACCACACTACCCAACTATGTATCCTCAATAGCCATGTTAACACAAACATAAAATGGCATTTCTATTTTTCCTCTGCTGTTATTCTTTTTCAAATTCACCGTCTTCATATTGGCACTAGAACTTCCCTTTCTATAAACTACTTCGGAACACCTTTGACATCAGAGCCAATGTGATTGTGGTTTTCCTAAGGTTCACACCCACTAATCTCCAACTTAAACACTTGTAACTGTACGGCCTTATCATCTCACATCGTAGTTAACTTCAATTAAGTAATGAAAAGGCTTCCATGTTATGGTATGAAACTCTCCCCTCCCCCATCTTCCTTCGTTTCCACTAAGGCTACGGAACAACCATAGAGCACAGAAAGCTTTTGTTTCCATACCAACACTTTCCCCAAGTTCCCACCCACACACAGAGTATGCTCCCTGGGATCACCATCCACATGATGTAATGCTTTGCTACAGACTTACAGTATTGTCTATTCTATCAGTTTCTAATGACCACCAACAGATCATGCAGAGGGAAACTGTAGCAACATCTTGGGTCAAAGATGAAGAGGTAATGAAAACAGACAATTTCCTGCAAATCAGTGACGTACATTTTCCATTTCCCCTTCATCAGAACATCCTTCTCTCATAGTGAAACTCCTCTGACACCAGTCTTTCTGTCAGACGGCAGTGGGGATCCCCCTATCAGGTAGCAGATTTCTGAATGGACCCTGGTACATGACCCACAATGCCACGGTAGTGATGTAACTGTCTGAACAGGAAGAGCAGCCAGAAGGATCCTGTCTGGTCGCCACAGGAAACACTGTACATCTCCCTACAACGCTGCTTTCTACAGGCTAGGACAGATGGGCAGTTTCTCAACCACTTTTTAGAGCCAGACATCTGGGGAGAAGATAACACCCTCCTTCAGAGGAGAAGTAATCATTGAAACTGTTCTATGGTTTTAGGCCTGGCTGCAATCTTCCACATAGAGCACAAATCACAACGTATATACAGTATATGAAATACATGGGCATTTCTGCCAATTCTCTTTGCATGCGAGCGCGTATCAGTCTGTAAATGCGATGAAGTCCTAATGAAGGGATGAGAAAAGAAAAGCAGAGAGATTACTTAGTGACCAGGGTCTGTGGAACACTCCAGTGAGAGAGAAAGAGGAGCACGAGAAGAGAGCTCTTACTGACAGACTAGATTATCTCTGAGCCTCGCACGGTGGAAACTGGCTCCATGCTTACCGAGTGGACTACCTCACGTTGCCATGCATGACTGACAGTTAGAAAGACAGGAGTATTGGCCATTTGTAAACGTATCAATCTGTGATTCCATGTGGTTTGCTAGGCATGATGGATGCTTCAAATAATCTTGATCCAACATTACACAGAAACGTGGGGGGGTTGGACCTCTGTGGTCTTAATATTTTATTGACAGTTCATTCTGAACTCTGCTTCCATTGTAGTCGGCAGCATTGATCTCTATTCAGCTTTGTGTTCAAGGCACTCTATGTCAGTCAGGAGTCAGCAGCACAGGGCTGGATGGTACAGAGTGCCCTGAGAGCAGTAGTACCATCTTGAGCTCTCGTTTCAGCTCTTATTAGCCATTTAAACACATGACAATACCCAGGGGAAGGAGACAGAGAGGAGAGGCAGAGGCAGCCCTTCAACCCCCAGAGTCTGGTTACACTGCTGCTCGCCTATCAAAAGCACTTTGTTCTGCCACGGAGACATCAGCCAATTACACAGCAGGGTGAGCAGGCAGCTCGGCAGGGATTGGCCTAGGCATGTGGGTGGCTCCACCCATTCTCCCCCCATCCCCTAACAACAGCAGCATGCTGGTCTCTCCCGCTCCTCGCTTCCTCCCTCTCCTCAGCAGACCAACTGCTCACGTTGGCTCGCCCTCCAGTTCGGTCCAATCCCTCAAATTCGGTCCTATCCGGGTTGGAGAAGCCGTCATCATTCTTCCCACCTCTCTCCATTTCCCCCCCTCAACCACTCAGGACGACACTGAACAGACCCCTTCAAGCCCAGGGTTTCAGCAGTCACACACCACACACACACACACGCCTCCTGGGCCTCTGGCCTAGCGGCTCAGAAGCAGTGGGAAGTCAAGCTGGTTGGTGGCGGAAGGAAGGAAACACTGAGCAGGAACAGTAGAGGCCTACGTAGCAGAGGCATATTGTTGTGCGCAGGTCTGCTCTACGCAGCACAGAACAGAGTTGAACGAGGTCTCTACTCTGACCTACTTTTCAATCATCACTGCAGGAAGGGAACTGGGAGTAAAATAGGCGGACGGTCGGTTCCGCCATGACTGCGAGGGATACACAGACCAGGTCAAGTCCTGTTTCATCTGGTGTGGAGGGTAAGAGATGGTTAAGGGGGTCTGTGTCATTGTGGCTCTCTGCCTTGGGCTCTCCCTCCCCTCGCCGTACTCCCTCGTTGTTCCAGCGAGGGGAGCAGAAACAAAGAGAGGCCCTTCCCTTCAGCACAGAGAGGTGTTAACAGCAGCAACACAACTCAGCCATCTTTAAATCTGCTCTGCTCCGTATGGCCTGTGTGTGTGTCCAGGATGTACCACGGATGAGCGCAGGTGGAGGTGGGCGGCCCGGGTCTTTTGGAGTGTGAGCAGAACGTCCCAGCTCAGACACACAGCCAGCACTGTGCAGGAGCATAGCTTTGAGATAGACCCTGGCCAGAATCATGCGGCAAGAGAGGAGAAAGGCTTGGGCGTGTGAGGAGTGGCCCTTTTCTGATGAGCTGGAGAAACGGGCGCTGATTGACAGCTCATGTCCTCTACTGTGAATGGGCCGTTGAATTACTATCGATTTCAGATAAGATACGATTTTGGGGATATTATGAATACATTGAATAAAGTATTAGTTATAATTTCACATGGTGTGTGTTCTTACGAGGATACTTGCCTTGTGTAACTGTCCTTAGAAAAGCATCCTTTTCTAATTCCAGCATTCCCCCTGTCTGTAGTGGTATTATAGAGGAACGTTATGTTCAGCAGAACACATCTGTGCATATCTCACACGTCCCTATTCAGACACCACTGCCTTTGTACAAACAGCCTTGAGGAATAACTGCCAGTTCGACGTAGAAAATACATTGGTACTGGGCTTGGCAATCCGCTTCAGTCCCATCCTCCTTTGTAAATACATAAGCTCCATTTAAAAAAAAAAAAAATAAAAAAAAAATCACAGGACACTGCACATTTAAACGCCTTTGTTTGTCATAAAAAATAAATATACAACAATAAAATATGGCCATCTGTCAATCAGCCATTGTAAGAGAAGCTGAATGATGAGTGAAGAGAATAAAGGTCCAGGTGCTTTCTAGAACCATGTTGTTGCGCAGATTAGAATCACTGCTGTACAATGACTGGTCTCATATTACCATACAGTTGGGCTACACTACGCATGGCTGACCACACCGTTTAACACAAACACCTGCAGACATCAGGTTAGTGGGACAGAAGGAACAGGTTAGCACACACACAAAAGGGAGGCATGTGGCATTGTCAGTCTCGTTGAAAACGGACAATGGCAGCATGGATGGAGAAGACAGGCAGTGAAAAAAAGTAGGGTGAGGAGGAGAAAAGAGAGGGAAAGTTTATAGAGTAGGAAAGAAAAGGCAGTCCTTTGTGGAGACGAAGAAAAACTTGGCCCTGAACACAAAACTGAAGCAGAGAGCGGTAGAGGTTTAGACGCCAAGACGTCCTACTGATAGAAGGTGATAACCTCCATTTGGCTGTCAATCTGTGGGCTCACTGGGAACGGCCGTGTGTTTGAGGAGGAGACGGCTCCTTTCGGAATCAATTCCTCTGACAGGTTATTCATACATCAATGCCCTCATTTGGGGAGAGAATATGCACACTGCAGAGTCAGACACTCGCAGCTTCAGCTTTCCCATGAATTAATTTCACAGGACTGTGAAATAAAACAGTATGGTTTAGACTAGCTTTTCTCTGGTGAGGAGGGAGAACAAACTAAACCAGCATGAAGCGTTACTGTATACCTTTAGCTGTTTATATACACTGAACCAAAATATAAACGTAACATGTGAAATGTTAGTCCCGTGTTTGAAATAAAAAGACCCTAGAAAATGTTCCATACGCACAAAAAGCCTCGCTCTCAAATTGTGCACAAATTTGTTTACATCCCTCTTAGTGAGCATCCAGCCACTTGATTAAACAGCTCTACAATGTGCAGTTGTCACAACATAATGCCACAGAGGTCTTAAGTTAAGGGAGCGTGCAATTGGCATGCTGACTGCAGGAATGTCCATCAGAGCCGTTTCTCTACCACAAGCCACCTCCAACATCAATTTAGAGAATTTGGCAGTACATCCAACTGGCCTCAACCACAGACCACGTGGAACCACGCCAGCCCAGGACCACCACATCTGGCTTCTTCACCTGTGGGATTGTCCGAGACCAGCCACCCAGACAGCTTTTGAAACTGAGGAGTATTTCGGTCTGTAATAAAACCCTTTTGTGGGGGAAAACTCATTTTGATTGGCTGCGCCCCTGCCCAGTCATGTGAAATCCATAGATTAGGGCCTAATGAATTTATTTCAATTGACTGATTTCCTTATATGAACTGTAACTCCGTAAAGTTGTTGAAATTGCTGCACGTTGCGTTTATATTTTTGTTCAGTATAATATTAAGTATTAGAGTTATTTTTCCTCAGAGAATTTATAAAATGAATGAAAAGGCAAGTAACAAGCTCCAATACACCAGTACAGAGTATAGTCAAACTCAAATAGCATGGCCTGAAGAGAATCTGGAAAAAAGTCTACACAGCTGAGATTAAGTGTAGCCTAAATCTCACTGCTGAGGAGGCACATTTACACAGAGACATCATAGTGGTTCTCTTAAACCTCATGGGATCCCAAGACAGAGCAACAACGAGACCGGCATCATGGGTTTCTCTGGAGTGAGGTAGACCGGGGGAGGCAGGTGGTTGGCCCATGCATGTGTGGGTGGCAGCAGCAGACTCACAGTCCTGTGGTTTGAGGACAGACAGAACAGAGCTCTGTAGCAGCCTCTCACAACCAAGCAGAGCAATTGACAGCCAGGGAAAGCCATGCATGCTCCCACAGTCAATTAGCAGAGCCATGCTCCCAAACAATGTGGCTCAGGGGGGGCTAGCAAGAGAGCTACTCTGTCACCCCAAAACAGAGAAGCATTCTGCACTATGCAGCTCCAATGGTGCACAATCACTGCTCCATCATGGCGGTTGAGGAGCTGTGTTGATGCGCCTCACAGGCGGCTGGCTATGACGGAGCTAAGAGACGCTAAGCTGCTTTGTCCCATCTGTAAACGTCCAATCAGGGTCAGAGGGTTCACAGAATACAAATGCTGTGCTTAACCCCTAACCGACCTATCAGCCATGTTCCAGGCACCAAAACAATAGCAGCAGAAAGCTTCATTTGTTTTTTTTCCCTCAGCACTACGGTTACTAACTATAGTCCAGACATATGACCGTCACATTTCAACTATAGATTTATTTTTCATTCACAAGTTAGTCTCCTTTCAGACATTCAAACAAAGTAGGCCTGAAAAAGACCTATAATAAAATGACTAATAGTTCTATGATGGAGAGGAGTCATTTACAACAGGAGAAAAGAGCCAGTCAGCCAGCAGCAGGAGCCGTGGCTTCAACAGATTCATGCCCCATAAAACTAGTGGTGGATGGATTTCAGAGAGCAGAGTCGCCTGCCAGATGCTGGGAAACTAAATGATTATGTTATGTTGTAGTCGCACTACACTGCTCTAGTTGTTAGCTGGAGGAAAACTACTCAGGTCAGCTGATATCAGGGCCAACAAAAATTAAGTGGACAGGTTGTCATGTGGTTTACTGGAGCTGTGAGCTCTGCACTCCTGCAGCAGGCCCAGCGTACCCACACTGTGGATGACAGATACAAGCGGCTAGCTGGCCTGGACTTTACAGGCCAGTTTGACTGGGAGGGAGAATCTTCAACTGTGTTACTAAAGGGCTCTTTCAGCTGAGACAATGAGCAGCCTGGTAGGAAGACAAGACAAGGGGACAGTGTGGCTGAACTGTAGAGTGACAATCAAAGAAGAGAGAAGGCTGAGTGTAATGCGGACTGTCAGGTAGAGAAGATTAGCCGTTACTCTGTTGGTAATAGTGGTGACCGCAGCAGAACAGACAATTGACAGGAGGCTGACCACAGAGGGGGCCCAGCCTGGCTCTGCATATGGCCTCCCACACTCTCACGGACATACAAATAATAAGCCAGCACCGAGATGGATTCATGTCCTATACCACAAACAGCCTTTAAATATAATAGCAAACAAATACTTTTTTTTTTTTTTTTAAAGGGCCATTCCATACCAGCATAGCCCGGAAATTTTTGTTGATATGTCAGATTGTTCTGGCAATTATCACACTGTATAAACTTGTTCGATATGCTTTTTACATCTGTAACACCATTTTTGGGACAGTCATAATGAAAGTGGCCATTCAGAGTGCAGAGCCATATGACTGTAGATTACAGTGGGCCAGGCTGCTCTCAACACAAAGCCAGGTGCTTAGCGGAGCTGCTCAGGTTGTTTGGGCCTCACAACACTAAAGCCCCTCTCCGGCACAGAGCTGCAGAAAACAGGCAATTAAGAAGTGATTTTCACCTCACAGCTTGGCCCGCTGCCTCACAAAAGAACCCAGCGGCAGCCTGGGGACTGGAGGAGAGGCCCAGGCAAAGGGCTGCAGGGGTAGGATGGGGAGGTGTTACTGTGAGGCAGCGTACTCAGGGGCCCATGCGCAGAACCTTATGATGATGTATGAGGAACGATCAGGTACAGAAGACCTCCAACAGATTAGAGATGGCACAGAGCAGAGCAGCTGGTTTGATTCATACCTCCATCCCCTTCCCACTCTCCTCCTTCTCTCGCTCCGGTCCCGCTCGTTGGTAATTGAGCTCAAAGGGATCCTGCTGGAGGTGAAATAAAATGTACTTTGTCGTCTCGGGCACACAGACAAACCTGGTTACCACGGTGTCACCTCTTACAGGATCCTCTGCCGAAGTCACGGTAAAAACAGGAGAGCCAGTCACACGCCTCCTGTCCTATCAGGCCAAGTCAGTCACACAAAGCCCCACACTGAACCACGGCTGCTGCTACTGCCGCTGCCTCAGCCAGTGGTCTGGCAGATTGTCCAGTGATAAAAGGTACTCAGCCAACCTTGAAGGAGGAGAGTCTACCGGTGGTTCCACTCCACTATGTCTGAGCACTAAGCCAGTAAGACCATTCAATACTCAGCCAGAGGAAAGTAAATGGCTGCTTCTCCTCCACTCGCTCTCCATTCAGATAGTCAAGTAAATGTGGCAACGACGACTGAAAGGAGTAATAACGCCACAGTTGATTTCAGCGGAAATCTCATTTGCAGTAGCAGATAATGGTTTTATGATTTCATTCAAAAAATACAATAGTGTGCTATTAAAGGGAATAGGCCTCATATAGCTCCTTCTGTCAGGCGATACCTTAGTTATCGCTGTGTGAAATACTTGGAGCACAAGAGGAGAGCGTGAATTGCTGCACATTTCACAGCACAGTAAGTCATGCCTCTCAGCCTGTTATACAACCACCACTCGGTACATTCTGTGCAGAGCTACTTTAGAGTCTAACTTCAGCTCGCCACTATGTTCAGACACTTGAGTGTCAAGTCTGAAACAGACAGACGCTCCGTTCTGCCCCACTCCAGCAGTTGCTATAGTAACGGAGTGGCTAAGCCCCCTCTGATGGCATGGTGTATTTAAAAAAAAAAAAGAAACTTCTGGTCACTATGGTAACCCAGTCTTTAGGTGACTTCCAGATTATGTTTACATTACATGGCAGAGTTGGTTTGGGTTGAACTTTAAGATTACCAAGTGAACCACTACTAATCTCACCCTCTGCTCTCAGAGTATACTGTAGGCCTAGATGGACATATATGGGGTCATTTGGCTGTAGTGTAAATCAGTTGTAAATTACTAATGTAATGGGATTTCAGCCAGGCTTTGTTCTCTGCGTGTACAGTATATGAATTTGTCAAGAGCTACATTCACTCCAAGAAGTGATTAAGATCAGTTTCCAGACCCGGCTTTGACATTGGGTACGACAGTCCCAATTTTATTATTTCTATCCTCTTTAGTTTGCTCTGACTGTCACAGGTTGTGGTTTAGTGCTGCCTTTTGGCCTGTTATTTGATCCAGGGCCAGGGCCAGCCTTTCAGCCTGGGCTTTGGTGCCCTTCCATGGTTGTACCAAACACTGAAGTCCCCTGCTGTGAGGCCTAGTGGAAACTTAGCAGCTAGAAGTGCCATTAAAATGCTGCCATTGTGCAGAGAGGAGATCAAAGAGGCATTACTTTTGACTGACAATCAGATTTCTGAAAAGTATTCCATTTTAAATATTAATCCCACTGTTGGGTGATAATGAGCGTCTGTCAAAGTGCCTTGTGAAACTACATGATATTGTGATTAATCTTCATGTTTCCATGTTTCAGGCCGCCAAGGCAACAGCAGCTCTCTAATGCCATTTGTGAGGGACGCACCGTGTGGCTAACCAAACTCCACAGGGACAAAGCACAGGGTGCCTGTTTATGGTGCGAGGGAGAGAGGTGAGGTATTCACAAAGTTTAGACTCCAGCTGCATGCAATCTATGTGGGGAAGCTTCCAACGTTTCCTTTGGCAGTCTGAAGCTAGAACAACAAAATGGGGGGGAGGAGGGAGCAGAGGAAAGAAACCCCCGAGGAGACGGATCTCCAACCAAACAGATGAATACATAAACGAATATAAAAAGTGCAGAAAGCAGCGAGATCTCACCGCCGCAGCACCAACCCCTCCTCGGCAGTTTAGAGGAGATTTTCTGGCTAAGCGGAACAGAACTGTCGAAGCTTCTGCTCTCGTGCTGATCCCACTGGAAATGGCGCCGCGCTGCTCTTTGTACCTGGCTGAGTAATGACACTGAGTGAATGAAATAAAAATAAAAAAAGAGCCACTCAGTATTCTATTACAAGACAAGATGGAGCGGGAGACTAATGTGTTTCTCATGGCGGCGGTTCTCATGGCGGCGGAGCACACAGAGCTGTAACTCATCTCCATTGACCTAAAAATAAAAATCAACTTTCTTGCCCCCACCTTGGAGTCCACCCCTCCTCCCCCCGCCACTCTCCAACCCTCTTTCACTTTGCACACAGCGCACAAAGCCAATGCAGCCCGCCCCAACTACTCCAGCGGTTTATAGTGAGTAGAGTACACACTGTAGCCACTTACGGCACAAGCTCATTACTGTAATAAGCCAAGGGGAGCTGCCACCCAGAGTTAGGCCTGTCCTCCAAGGGGCTGATGCATGTTGAAAAGATGCACTTAGATGCACTGAGTGGGAGATCATCTATCAAACGACCCAGGCTTGGTCAAGGGCCTCAAATGGCTGCAATAAAAATGAAAATAATAATAGTAAAAAGGAGATCTTCATTGTCACAGTAAATGTGACGTCTGAGAAACACTGACTCCAACGTAACAACCTGTGGATAAGTCAACAGTGTGCCAAAAGGTCCATGTGAGCTCTCTGGCAGGAAACAGAGATATTATACAGCTATAGAACCATTAGAAAACCATTACCTGGGCTCCCAAGTGGCACAGTGGTCTAAGACACTGCATCTCAGTGCTAGAGGAGTCACTACAGACAACCTGGTTTGAATCCAGACTGTATCACAACCGGCCGGGATTGGGAGTCCCATAGGGCGGCGCACAATTGGCCTAGCATCGTCCGAATTTGGCTGTGTGTAGGCCGTCATTGTAAATAATAATTTGTTCTTAACTAGTTAAATAAATAAATAAATAAATACACACACACACACACACACACACACACACACCATTATAAACAGTACCATCATTGCATCACTCATGATTCATAGAGAATAAATTGGTGGAAAACCAGAACCCTAAACTACCTGGAGTTTTGTTATGAGAGCTTGATTCAAAGTCAAACTGTATGAGTAAATACGAGTCCAATAAACCAGTTATAACACTAAGCACTAACACAGCTGTGAAGTCTGATTATCAACAGTCTAATGTCAACTATATTTAGACATTGAGTATAATGATTTTTAAATCATATTGAATAACCGTTAAAAAAAAATAATAAAAAAAAAAAAAAAAAAAGTGTACACACACTCCTCTTTGCCTATTCACATTGAGCAGCTTGTAACCATACAGGCTTTAGTAGTCTAATGTGGATCAATATGATCAGAGGCTCCATTCTATTGCTTTATCCCTGGAGGCTTACTGCTGCCTGATGAAGACAAGTCCGAGTGGTAGAGGGGGATAATACCGGATTGACCGAGAGCGTATAAAACTGACCTGCCTAGCCCCAGCCCAACCATAGAAGAAGTCCATGCTGTCTGTGGTTGGTCACTCTCCGCAGGGCAGGTAGAAAGCGGATGTTTCCAGTTCAGAGACAGTGTGGTCATCCTAACTTCCATTTCCCCCGAAGAACGGATGTGGTGACTCCGCTCAGTAGTCTTTCCACGGCTGCTATGTTAGGTTAGTGGTTGGATGGCAGGACGCTGCAGCACAGTTCCATTAGGCTTTACAGTCAGAACCTCACTAGATCTCTGAACATAACCTCCCCAGATGAATGAGCTCGGCCAAGGTCTCTTGTTCATAGTGGCCTCCCTTCTAGTGACAGTCCAGTCTCCCCTGTTCTGCCCTCCAGTCACACCCATAGAGCCGGCCTAATACTGTCTAGCCTAGTGTCCAGTGTCCTCCCTCCTCAGAGTTTAAGCATGTTGAAGCCAAACCAAAGACTAATCTAAAATGTTGATTCAGCTTCTCAAGGATCTTGTGTGGATAAGCTGTGGCTGCCACACACACTGTAGCCAGCTTGTGTCCTCTCAGGGCTGTCCAGCCAAAACCACGGGAGTAGGACGACATAAATCATTGAGCAAAATTAAGCTGTGCATTCAATGAGAATATGGTGTACGTGAGAGATGTATGTATATATATATATATATATATATATACACACACACATACACACACACACACAAAACTGTATTTCAATAAAGCACAATGTCCGACATTGTCATCTCAGAATATTCACACATGATAGTATATTTTAGCACATGATTACAGTATATAGGAAAATATCCTCCTCCGCACAGATAGTCATTACCCACGTCGATAAAGTCACCACCTTTTTTTATGAAATCACAGCAGAACACATTCCTTACACTGTGTTCATCTGCCTGGTACGGTAAGGCACTATCCTGGTAGTTTAGTAAAGCAGGCCATGAGCCTGGCTGGTAGTTTAGTACATCAGGCCATGAGCCTGGCTGGTAGTTTAGTACAGTAGGCCATGAGCCTGGCTGGAAGTTGGCCCATAAACAGGTTGGTCGAACTAACAAAAGAGGAACTGTGGTTGTGTGCAGAGATTGTCCCGAGATAACAGTTGATAAGAGAAAGGTTAGGTACATAACAGGGTAAGAGGGGCAGGAAAGTGACAAAGGTGCCATAAAAATTGGGACAGAGGAGAGAGGGGGAAAGAGAATAGGAAGCGATGGGCTGGCTGCAGCTGATCACCGGGCGGCCCAAATTAAAACCAGCCGTTTTGGGAGCTCCCGTAACTACGCAGTAAAGTGGAACATTGTCTGTTGGCAGACAGCAAAACACTGAGAAGAACTGAATAAATCCACCAATACATACAACAGAAGCAATAGGCTGCCTACCAGCTCCCTGCCTTCCAAAAGACTTGACTCTCCACGTATTGTGGAGTCAGTGGTGTGGTTCCTCCGTTATAAGGGAGGATATAACTATAGCGAACACTGAGAAGGTGCGAGGGAGGGTAGTGGTATAGAGTAAGTGTTGGAAACATTCCTGTTACAACATACCTCACAGCCTCTCACTGACCCAGTTACAGTGCCAGGGCTCCTCAGAGAGGAACTGTGAACTCTGCTGTGTTCCACACATGAAGAAAACACAGATAAAAAAAAAAAAAAGACTATCTGCATGAAAACAGAAGGTTAAATTAAGCACATTCAGGCTCAGGTCCACAAACCATTGTGAGCGAACACGAGGGCCACATTTCAATAGTAAAGCTGAAGGACTGGGGAGGGGAGGGAGAGAGGGGACGGAACCTTTACAGGCCTCGACCCCAGCTCTATTTTACTTTACTCTTTTTGTGCTCCACACTGCTGTGAATTTTTTTTACTTGGTCCTGATCAGTTGTGTGCCTGACGAAACACTGACAGCTTCTTTACATTTGTAAAGATCCCTGCAGCAGCTGTGCTTATCCCACCACAGAGGCCAGCCCAGCTCCACACAGCCTGAATCAGAGGCAGCTCTATCCCACCACACACCCCCGAGAACAGCCTAGTCAGGACAAAATGGCCCTGGCTGCACATCTCCTCTCAGTGCTATGTTCAGTTAAACAACACCAGAATCATAGCTAACACTGCTGCCCAACTTACTTAAACACCCCCACCCCACACACAAAATGTACTGAATATACAAATATATAATTTCAGAAAAGGAGAGAGCGTGTTTGTGCCTCTAAATGTCTGTCAAGTTGCCAGGCAAAGTGATGAGCCGTCGTAGAAAACTTTTAACTTTTGCATCCAATCAAAGGAGAGGTAATTGCCTTGCCTTGTTTGCTTTGATTACTGTTTTTTTTCCTGACTGATGAATTTTAATAACATGGATGAAGCACATGGGGGAGAATAACAACTCTCACTCTGTTCCAGGGGACATGCTTAAGCCAAGCATGGATAATTGTCTAACGCTAATTAAGGGGAGGTTAAACCAGAGGGGCCAAGAGTTGTTGGGGGGAGGGGGGGGGTTGTTGTATTCTGTGCGGGGGCCCACGGAGAGGGGGAGCACCTCCAGGTTGTTTAGTTGTTCGCATGGTTTGGTCCGACCAGATTTCTACCCCAGCTGCTGCACCTCAGCATATGTGAAAGCCATGTTCCGTGCAGTCCAATTCCACACACACTTACAGCCACATGAGCATACATCTATAATTACACAAGAAGTTAAGAATAAAATATAAAAATAGACCTATATAATTTTAGACTTCAGCCTCGAGATTTTTTTCCATGTCTTTTTCACTGTCAAATTCTCACCAACCCCCCCCAAAAAAAGTTGGAAATGTAGTGCATTCATTACTTTAATAAAGCATTGCCATAAGATGAGTATTTGGGGGAGAAATAGTATCACATTCATGGGAAATGTATTGACTTAATCAAAAGTGTGTAACTATATGCTTAACACTCCAAGAATTAACTATTATTTCACCTCATAAAAGTATTATGTTTTAATCACGTTATTTGAGTGGAATGCTTGGGGAAGGCCACAATCGCCAGTTATGGGCTATCCCACTGGGCTTTGATTATTCTCAGTGCATCGTGGGCAACAAACAAAGTAGCCTAGTCAGCAGCAGGCCCACACGTGGCCAAAATGTTTCGCGATTAGTTCAATAGAAATAAAAAAGTGAACAATAACATAATTTCAGAAGCAATGTGGTTCATAATAACTTCACATTGTTTTCACACGACGAAACTTCACACGAGAACACACGCAGCAATGTGAGGGTTAAACTCAGCCAAGCGATGTGCTGAGTGTCTCAGTTTGAGAGAGTACGTCATTGTTTAGTTTGCGCCTGTTTTAAACCTCAATTTAAAATATGTAAAACCTTGTAGGTTACACAGAGGGTAAAAACCTTGAAATTACCAAAAATTGTTATAGCCCCTTTCTGCCAAATTTGCCGGTATTAGGTAATTGCAGAAAGAAAATGGTCGCTTCTTGCTTCCCTTTCACATGAACCTCTGCAATGCGACTGAAACACTACCTCCTTAAAATTACACCATAAACAAGCTAGCGCTTAATCAACTAACCGCTTTAACATTTCGTTTAGGCGCATCCAGTATGTAACGTCTGCTTAAACTATTAACTGCGGATCCCCCGAGTATTTAGAAAAAAAAATGTCCGAGAAGCTTTAACATTCTTACTCAGCAAGCTCCGGCTGAAATATATCTCTATATTCACAGAGGTCACACAGACGTGTTACACGAAATTAAAATGATCAGACCCTTTATCGCATATCAATGTTAGTAATTCAACTCAGACAAGCAGCTCATCCTGAGCGTTCCACTACGATTGTAAATGATTGTCCATTCTAAGGAAATGTTCAATTGCCTGACCCCCTTTCTGCTCTCTCCCCCACGGAGAAAATTAAAGAGCTACAGTTCACTTGTCATGGTCGGACCGTGCTATTCAGCTACTCTAATGACACATCAACATAACTAAAGTGAATGTTGATGTGATATCCAACTGCAAAACAAGGTGTTCATTTATAAATACTACAGTTTATAGAGGGCTGCTCAGCATGGGGTATAGAACCCGGAATCAGCCATGGGCGATATGGCTGTGTCTTCTTCATGGCTCTGAAAAGGGCTATGGGAGAAAACAAAGACATTCTGAAAACAATTAGCCAGCTCTTGTGGAAAATTTTGACTTAATCAATAAACCTCACATAACAAGTCGGTTGTTATCTTGTACAGAGATTATTCCAGAATGCGCATTGCCCTTCCATGGCGGATTCATAATAAAATAAATAGCCTTGTCTGATGTTGAAGAGAACGTAGGAACACATACACTATAAATATAATTGACTATTTAAATCAAAGACGTCTAATTGTTAACACATTATACAACTTCACCATTTGAAAGGAAATTCGGCCCCAATAGGCCACAGCTGTGTAATGGTAACCTTCACACTCCGTGGTCGAAGTTTATGCATTTTCTTCCAAACAGGCGAAATGAACGTGCAAACTTGTAAAGGTCAAATTACTTTATACACATTGGACAATAATATGCAAATAGTTACTCACGTATTTCTTTTGGATGATATTCCTCTTAGGTCTTTCCTTGCTCATTCTGCAATCCAAAATGTTTTGCTAAAGAGAGAATGGCCACATGAATTTCTTTCTTTGACTCTCGCTTCTCCCGGAGCACACTAAACACAATTTAAATCCCGGGTCTGTGAGCTCTCTGGCTTTGTAGAATCCACACTGGGTTTCCCTTGACGATCTGGATTTCGTCGATAGATTCCAAATTAAAGGTCCACGACGAACGGAGACAAACACAAAACAAACTCACTTCGGAATAACATATTCAAAACAGTTCACAACAATTAACTTCCATTCGCAGAAAACCCCTCAGCGTTCTCTCTCCCGGCTATCCTGAACGACATGGATATTCTAAAGGTATTAGTCTGTTCTTTGAAAAGAGTCACATCTTGTTTGAGAAGAGGATTTAAATCGAACCAAATAAATAAAATAAAAATGTTCGATGTCCCGTTTTGGCTGGAACTATAAGACGACGAGTGTCGACTACTCCAGCACTTCTGCTATTCTGAACGAGGCGAGTTTCTTTCTTCCCCCTGTTCAGCCTATCACATCCGTTACCATGGACAGCGGCAACTTTAAAAGGCCGTTTTTCAGGCACCGGGTAAAAATAATTTTACAAAAAGGCAGATGAATAATATATCCAGGATAAAGTAGCTTATCTTTTTCGAACGAATGGGATCCCCACGTGTAGGCTAGTTGGTTCTTCGCTAATTACAAGTTACTTCGTTTCCTATTCCTCCCCAGTGGCTCGAGCGATACAGTGAAAAGCTGACCTGGTGCGCCTTTCGTATTTAGTTTGCAAATTATCAACATTGTTCCAAGCCCCCAATCTATGCAACGCCAATGCTACATAGTAATCGACAATATTATGTGGCCAAAGTAAACGTGTTCTTGTGATATGTCTGTCATGTTGTTTCAGAATGGCATTGAGGTAAGGATGTGAAGTAAAGTGGTCAAATAAACCTTCGTCACAGCGACCATACTATTCTTGGGAAGCTACATAAAATGTGAAAACTGTAAGATTTCAGATTTTCCTCATTTACTTCCTAAAATCACTCATGCTGCTTACATGCGTCTTGCAATAGCACATGACCTACAGGGGTGCATTCCGTTTGGTTTCCACTGGCTTCCATAGCCACAAAGTCAGATTCAAATTGTAAAAAAAATAGCTTTTTGGTAATAATTTATGGTTAGCATAAGGTTAGCAGTGTGGTTAGGTTTAAGGTTTAAAATCACACCTTAAGAAGACAGAAATGGGCGGGGTTTATGACTTTGGAAGCTAATGATGACTTTTAGCAGTGTGAAGTAATTAAGTACATATATTTTAAAGTACTACTTAAGTAGTTTTTTTTGGGGGGGGGGGGGGGGGTTCTGTACTTTACTTTACTATTTATATTTTTTAACAACTTTGACTTCACTACATTCCTAAAGAAAATAATGTACTTTTGTGCTTAGCAGTAAAATGGTCCAATTCATGCACTTATCAAGAGAACGTCCCTGGTCATCCCTACTCCCTCTGATCTGTCAAATTCATTAAACACACATGCTTCTTTTTGTTAAATGATGTCTGAGTGTTGGAGTGTGCCCTTGGCTAGACGTAAAAACAAGAAAATAGTGCCATCTGGTTTGCTTAATGAAAGGAATTAGAAACTATTTATACTTGTACTTTTGATACTTAAGTATATTTTAGCAATTACATTGACTTTTGGTACTTTAAAACCGAATACTGTTAGACTCTAACTCATGTAGTATTTTACTGGGTGACTTTCACTTTTACTTGAGTCATTTTCAAATCAAAATCAAATCAAACACACATTTTTATTTGTCACGTGCCAAACACAACAGCCCTTGACCAACAATGCAGTTCAAGAAATAGAGTTAAGAAAATATTTACAAAAAAACTAAAGTAAAAAATAAAATAAAAAGTAACACAATAAAATAACAATAACGAAGCTAAATGCAGGGGTACCGGAACCAAGTCAATGTGCGGGGGTACAGGTTAGTCAAGGTAATTTGTACATGTAGGTAGGGGTAAAGTGAATATGCATAGATAATAAACAGCCAGGCAGTGATGCAACCGGTCAGGATGCTCTCGATGGTGCAACTGTAGAACTTCTATTAAGGTATCTTTACTTTTCTGATGTATGAAAATGTAATACTTTTTCCACCACTGCTATTCATTTGGGTTCAATGTTTTCTTCATTGAGTGACGGTTTGTACGTTAATGGACAACATGCTACTGAACAACATGTTTCCCTAAAACAGTGTGCACCATTCTTTAACAGCCTTTAAGGTATGTTTGCTCCAGTTTAGTGGGTTGGGCTCCAGTTTAGTTTCTTGGTGTCCACATCACCAACAAACTATCATGGTCCAAACACACCAAGACAGTCGTAAAGTGGGCACGACAAAGCCTATTCCCCCTCAGGAGACTGAAAAGATTTGGCATGGGTCCTCATATCCTCAAAAGGTTCTACAGCTGCACCATCGAGAGCATCCTGACTGGTTGCATCACCACCTGGTATGGCAACTGCTCTGCCTCCAACTGCAAGGCACAACAGAGGGTAGTGCGTACGGCCCAGTACATCACTGTGGCCAAGCTTCCTGCCGTCCAGCACCTCTATAACAGGCGGTGTCAGAGGAAGGCCCAAAGACTCCAGCCACCCTTGTCATAGACTGTTCTCTCTGCTACTGCATGGCAAGTGGTACCGGAGCGCCAAGTCTAGGTCCAAAAGGCTTCTTAACAGCTTCTACCCCCAAGCCATATGACTCCTGAACAGCTAATCAAATGGCTACCTGGACTATTTGCATTGCCCCCCCCCCCCCCCCGGGCCCTTTACGCTGCTGCTATTCTCTGTTTATTATCTATGCATAGTCACTTTACCTCTACTTACATATTACCTCGACTAACCTGTGCCCCCGGACATTGACTCTGTACCGGTACACCTATATATAACCTCACAATTGTTATTTTACAGCTGCTGTTTAATAATTTTTTTACTTATCAATTTTTTTTTACTTCAGTTCATTTTAGTAAATACTTTTTAACACTTATTTTCTTAAAACTTTATTGTTGTTAAGAGCTTGTAGGTAAGCATTTCACTGTAAGGTCTACACCTGTTGTATTCGGCGCATGTGACAAACAACATTTTATTTTATTTGTAGCAAGGTGTGGCCTGATCAATATAGGTGTGACCATTACAAATCACAAAACTGGTGTAGAACACACCATACACAACCACCCTCTGGGCCACCATAATCCTCTTCTTCAACCTGTTGTTCAGTGTCGTTTCCGTTTAAATAAACATTGAACGCGGTTCTGTTGTGGCCTTCAAAATAAACTCCAGGTGAGATCTGGGCTACAGTAGGAGGCATTAATAGTAATAACCACCACATTGCTTAGAAAGGTGACATTCACTTAGCACCATCAATATGACTCAAAATGAGATTGTCATGTTAAAGTAGACAAGAAGATTAAATTGATTAATCATAGCGTTTTGATCATGAATCTAAGCATCCTTCCTTCACTATAAGACACTGTAGGCATCTACCACCTCCACAACTAAGGGAAAATATAATCTCTCCCCTGAAAAGTAGTGATTTAGCAGTGAACAGGGAACCAATTAGCCAATGTGTCACGCTCGGGTGTGTAGAGAGACCAAGGCGCAGCGCAGTGATAGTTTATTTAAATAATAAACTAAACTTGAACAGAACTATACAAAACAATAAAGAATATATCACAAAGGAGAACACACTTACTTCAAGACGGACATCAAGACAATGAACCACACAATTGTGTGGGACATACAAACTTAAGTAGGATCCCTAATTAGAGACAATGCAATGCAGCTGTCTCTAATTAGGGATCCAACACAAAACACAACTCTGACCATAGAATTATAGAGAAGCAATAGGCTTCTCTATGGCCAGAGCCTGACAGTACCCCCCCTCAAAGGCGCGGACTCCTGGCCGCAAGAAACTAAACACAAGTACATGAGGGGAGGGTTAGGGAGGGGAAAAACAAAACAATAATCGCAGGTGGCGGTTCCGGCCCCGGCGAAGTAGACATCTTCCTCCCTGGTTCTACTCTGGTGACTGGACCCGGACTGGGCACCGGTGTGGTGAACGGCTCCGGCCATGGAGCGGGACAGACAACTGTGCCAGGACTGGGCACCGGTGTGGCAGGCGACTCCGGCCATGGAGCGTGGCAGACAACTGGTCCTGGAATGGGCACCGGTGGGGTAATAGGCTCAGGCCATGGAGCGGGGCAATTAATCGGGCCATGACTGGGCACCGGTGTGGCAGGCGACTCCGGCCATTTAGAGGGGTAGACAACCGGTCCTTGAATGGGCACCGGTGGGATAATAGGCTCCGGGCTGTGGGCCATCACAGGAGGCTCCGGGCTGTGGGCCATCACGGGAGGCTCCGGGCTGTGGGCCATCACGGGAGGCTCCGGGCTGTGGGCCTTCACGGGAGGCTCCGGGCTGTCGACCGTCACGGGAGGCTCCGGGCTGTGGACCTTCACGGGAGACTCCAGGCTGTGGACCTTCACGGGAGGCTCCGGGCTGTGGACCTTCACGGGAGGCTCCGGGCTGTGGACCGTCACGGGAGGCTCCGGGCTGTGGACCGTCACGGGAGGCTCCGGGCTGTGGACCATCACAGGAGGCTCCGGGCTGTGGACCATCACGGGAGGCTCCAGGCTGTGGATCGGCACGGGACGTACCGGAGTGGAGAGGCGCACCGGAGGTCGGGTGCGTGGAGCCGGTACTGGAGGCACCTGGCTGGGCGCACGCACTGGAGGTTGGGTGCGGGGACTCGGCACTGGACATACCGGACTGGGGAGGCGCACCGGCGGTCGGGTGCGTGGAGCCTGCACTGGAGCCACCTGGCTGGGCGCACGCACTGGAGGTCGGGTGCGGGGAGCCGGCACGGGACGTACCGGACTGGAGAGGCGCACTGGAGGCCTGGTGCGTGGAGCCGGCACTGGTGGCACCGGACTGGTGACACGCACTTCAGGGCGAGTGCGGGGAGCCGGCACTGTGCGTACCGGACTGGAGAGACGCACAGGAGGCCTGGTGCGTGGAGCCGGCACAGTTGGCACCGGACTGGTGACACTCACTTCAGGGAGCGGACTGCTCTGGCACTGGAGTGTAGCAGACGGCCGGACCCGGACTGGGCACCGGTGGAGCGGACTGCTCTGGCACTGGAGTGTAGCAGACGGCCGGACCCGGACTGAGCCACTCCGCCATTTCCTTCTCAACTTCCTCCTATATCTCCCTCATCTCCTCCAGAATCTCTCCAAAATATGCCTCTAAATACTCCTCATGCTCCTTGCTCTGCGCCCCCCATTTGTACATTGGCCTCTCCATGTTCCACAAGGGGAGTGGTACTGGCGCGTCTTCCTCGTGGCCAGACCACCCCCATTTCCTCCTGCTCTCCAATTACGTCGCTGTCCTCTCTTCTCTTTTTCTCCCGAATTGCACTGCTTGGTCATTTGGTGGTTCATTCTGTCACGCTTGGGTGTGTATAGAGTAGACCTTACTGTTTAAATAATAAACTAAACTTTAACAGAACTATACAAAACAATAAAGAATATATCACAAAGGAGAACACACTTACTTCAAGACGGACATCAAGACAATGAACCACACAATGGTGTGGGACATACAAACTTAAGTAGGATCCCTAACCCAACACAAAACACAACACAGATATAGAACACATAGAACTGTCAGACTCTGACCATAGAATTATAGAGAAGCAATAGGCCCACCTCAATCCAGGAATGGAAGGTGTCGCTGTACTCCTAATTATCCTATTATCCCATTCGGCAAATGGAGAAGATTGAAATACTGCTAGTTATTAATTAAACTACCTTTTTCGTCCTCATGCTAGGTAGCTACTGGTAAAGAAGGCCATTTAATTCCACAACACTTCCGGTAGCTACTCACCCCAATGCTGGGCGTTGCATTTTTGTGGAATCCAAAGAGCTGCTTTAGCATTAGCTAGCCTAGTAAGCTGACGGAAAAGCACATTTTATTAAAAACAAGCAGTATTTAAATCTTTTTGATTTGCCTATTGGGATAATCCAGGCTGTATCACAACCGGCCCTGATTGTGAGTCCCATAGGGCGGCACTCAATTGTCAGAGTTTGGCCTGGGTAGGCCGTCATTGTAAATAAGAATTTGTTCTTAACTGACTTGCCTAGTTAAATAAAGGTTAAATTGCAAAAATGTTGTATGCTTTAAATGCCAGGATGTCGTACTCGTTTAGACTTTTCATCTAGTAGATTTCGCTACCCACTATCGAGGAAGAGAAACATATTTTCAGACCCATGTGTTTGACAACAGTTAATTGAGCAGCCCCTCTTACTTCTCTGATTCAGAGAGGTTGGTTTAAATGCAGAAGTCACATTTCAGTTGAATTCATTCAGGTATCCCCCTAGGTATACCCTTTCCCTTTCTCGTTCACAGAGATGAAAATATTTGGCATATGACTGTTTTCGACTTGAAGGAAGGTTACTGAACTTCAAGTCAAAAACAACTCTGCTGCCTTCTGTTACTCAGAACATCCCTACTGGCCCCTACACTGTCAGGGCTTATCATTGCTTTGAAGTCGTCAGAACTGTGTGTGTGTGTGTGTGCGTATTGAGGGACTGATGAGGATGATGGATCTTGGTTGGTTGTGATTGTTTGCTGACTGGTTCTTCTTGCCCATCAGTGACCTATCAGGAGGAATGACGAGGCCCGCATGATGACGCAATGTCAGAAGGGAAGACTTTATGCACCAGAGGAGGCTGGTGAGGGGAGGACAGCTCATAATAATGAATGGAACGGTGTGAATGGAATGGTGTCAAACATGTAAACCAGGTGTTTGATATGTTTGAGACTATTCCATTTATTCCGTTCCAGCCGTTACTATAAGCCCGTCCTCCCCATTTAAATTGCCGCCAGCCACCACTGGTGTGGACCTGTATGACGTGGGTAAGTACTGTTTCTGTTGCTCACAGCAATAAAGTCAAGTCTCTGAGATCATGTAAAAAGGTAAGGTAATGTCTCTTCTGCTGTTGGATTTGGCTCTTTAGTGTTCTTAAAGCATAAAACAAAAAAAACATCAATCTATTTACAGTGGGGATGGATCAGGTGCACTTCCTGATGAAAGTGAACCGAGGTGCTGAAATGAGCCCTACAGGGAACAGATGAACACCAGCACATGAACATGTTGATTTCATTTTAGTCCTGCATCAAGAATGGGATATCACTCCCCAGCATGTTTGATATAGATTCAGCACCGTGCTCACACTGATTAAAGCAGTGAACTTGTCCATGAACAAACAAAGACTATGGATCAATATCTGGCAGATCAGTAAGCCACAGTGAAACCTGCAGATGACATGATATTAACATTATACTATGGGTCTGACTAAATCAGACCAGCCTCCAGACTTCACACGGAGCCCACTTAACCACAGATCATCAAGGTATATCTTAATGATTTGCTGAACACTTGTCAATTTTTATTACAAATGTATTCAAGAACTGTAAGCTATTTATAAACTGTTAGACTGAAACTGCTACACTGTATAATAACGTTTGTTAATCTATAGGGATAAACTATTTTTTAAATAATCAATTCACTCATCAGTGACTTGTCATCCTGATGTTGAGACATGCACCCCCGGTCAAAAGTTTGGAATATTACTCAATCAAGGGTTTTTCTTTATTTGCACTATTTTTTAGATTGTAGAATAAAAGTGAAGATATCAAAACTATGACATAACACATATGGAATCATGTAGTAACCAAAAAAGTGTTAAACAAATCAGAATATATTTTATATTTGAGATTCTTCAAAGTAGCCACCATTTGCCTTGATGACAGCTTTGCAGACTCATGGCATTCTCTCAACCAGCTTCATGAGGACCGCCTCAGGAATGGAAGACCCAGAAATACCTCTGCTGCAGAAGACAAGTTCATTAGAGTTACCAACCTCAGATTGCAGCCCAAATAAATGCTTCACAGAGTTCAAGTAACAGACACATCTCAACATCAACTGTTCAGAGGAGACTGTGTGAATCAGGCCTTCATGGTCGAGTTTCTGCAAAGAAACCACTACTAAAGGACACCAATAAGAAGAGGAGACTTTCTTGGGCCAAGAAACACAAGCAATGGACATTAGACATTTAGAAATGTGTCCTTTGGTCTGGAGTCCAAATTTGAGATTTTTGGGTCCAACCTCAACCAAATTTAGATAGTTTGGGATGAGTCAGACCGCAGTGAAGGAAAAGCAGCCAAGAAGTGCTCAGCATATGTGGGAATGCATATAGTACATTATAAGTGAAATAATCTGTCTGTAAACAATTGTTGGAAGAATTACTTGTGTCATGCACAAAGTGGTTGTCCTAACCGACTTGCCAAAACTATAGTTTGTTAACATGAAATCTGTGGAGTGGTTGAAAAATGAGATTTAAGTGTATGTAAACGTCCGACTTCAACTGTAGTTCAGTTTATGTTTGGGACATGAGTTATGTCTGTTTTTCCATGTCCTCCTGCTCACGGGGGCTCTGTGGGGCTCTGTCCTATTGAGTGACATTTAAGCCTAAATTAATCAATGAACCAGACTGTGCTGTGTGCTGTGCAGGGACTTGGAGTTAGCCCCCACACAGCAAGCAGGCTAGTCTTTCCACTACAATTGTTTATGCTCTATTCCTCCTCGCCTAAAGAGGGCCTGGAAAAGAGTAGAGAGCCATGACCAGAGGGCTTCTTGGATGCCTGGCCCCTATTCACTATTCCTGCTGGCCTCTATTGAAAACGCATGTTTTCCACTAATAGCTGTAGGTACACTTGACTTGGTCTAGGGGCCCATGCAGGCCGAGACACTGAGCAGACAGACATGTTTAAACCTCCTTTAACAGGCTGCTTGGTGTTAAGTCTGCTCTGAGGTGAGGAGTTGGGATGGAGGTGGATTGAGGAGTCTGACCGTGTCCTGATGGGCCTTGGAGGCCGCTGCTATGGGGGGGGGGGGGGGATTGGGGGTGGGAGAGTCAGAGCAGGGCAGGAATTGATTGGAGCTTTCACTCTCCATAGATTTAATTGGTGAGTTAGGCTGAACAGAGCAGACGGTGCTACTCAGACGGATGTCCCGTAATTCAGCATGGCTAATAATGCATTGAAAAAAAGGGAAACCAAATGATTGTTGAAAGATATTTTTTACATACAGTGGGGAGAACAAGTATTTGATACACTGCCGATTTTGCAGGTTTTCCTACTTACAAAGCATGTAGAGGTCTGTAATTTTTATCATAGGTACACTTCAAATCCAGAAAATCACATTGTATGATTTTTAAATAATTAATTTGCATTTTATTGCATGACAGTATTTGATCACCTACCAACCAGTAAGAATTCCGGCTCTCACAGACCTGTTAGTTTTTCTTTAAGAAGCCCTCCTGTTCTCCACTCATTACCTGTATTAACTGCACCTGTTTGAACTCGTTACCTGTATAAAAGACACCTGTCCACACACTCAATCAAACAGACTCCAACCTCTCCACAATGGCCAAGACCAGAGAGCTGTGTAAGGACATCAGGGATAAAATTGTAGACCTGCACAAGGCTGGGATGGGCTACAGGACAATAGGCAAGCAGCTTGGTGAGAAGGCAACAACTGTTGGCGCAATTATTAGAAAATGGAAGAAGTTCAAGATGACGGTCAATCTCCCTCGGTCTGGGGCACCATGCAAGATCTCATCTCGTGGGGCATCAATGATCATGAGGAAGGTGAGGGATCAGCCCAGAACTACACGGCAGGACCTGGTCAATGAACTGAAGAGAGCTGGGACCACAGTCTCAAAGAAAACCATTAGTAACACACTACGCCGTCATGGATTAAAATCCTGCAGCGCACGCAAGGTCCCCCTGCTCAAGCCAGCGCATGTCCAGGCCCGTCTGAAGTTTGCCAATGACCATCTGGATGATCCAGAGGAGGAATGGGAGTAGGTCATGTGGTCTGATGAGACAAAAATAGAGCTTTTTGGTCTAAACTCCACTCGCCGTGTTTGGAGGAAGAAGAAGGATGAGTACAACCCCAAGAACACCATCCCAACCGTGAAGCATGGAGGTGGAAACATCATTCTTTGGGGATGCTTTTCTGCAAAGGGGACAGGACGACTGCACCGTATTGAGGGGAGGATGGATGGGGCCATGTATGGGGCCATGTATCGCGAGATCTTCCCTCAGTAAGACCCGAAACACACACCCTGACACAACGACAGATATGCGGGACCCAAAAGCGGACACGGAGGCAGAGATATGATTGACTGTTTAATAGGAAATATGGGGCAAAACAGGTTCGTAGTCAATGACAGGCAATGTTCGTAACCGGGAGTCTGAATGGCAGTCGTCCAATAAGGGGAGTCAGGCTCGTAGTCGTAGTTCAGGCAGCGTTCGGTACCGGGAATCAGAAGGTTGGCAGTGCAGAGGAGTAGACAGGCTCGTAATCCGTAATGCAGGCAGAGTTCGTTTGGCAGCAGATCAGATGGTCGAAGGCACATGAGGGGGCTAGACAGGAACGTAATCCAACAGGCAGGTAGAGGTCCAAATACCGGGAAACAGACTGGCAGAGTTAATAATACGAGAGAGTGCTGGAAACGACTGACTAAGCAAGACGATCTGGCAAATGCCAACAGCACCCAAGAGACTAAATACCCACCCTGATTAATGCTGGTGATAGGGTGCACCTGGTGTGGGGAGGGGACAAACACAGACAGGTGAAACATATCAGGACATGACACACCCGAAACACACAGCCAGGGCAACTAAGGAGTGGCTCCGTAAGAAGCATCTCAAGGTCCTGGAGTGGCCTAGCCAGTCTCCAGACCTGAACCCAATAGAAAATCTTTGGAGGGAGCTGAAAATCCGTATTGACCAGCGACAGCCCCGAAACCTGAAGGATCTGGAGAAGGTCTGTATGGAGGAGTGGGCCAAAATCCCTGCTGCAGTGTGTGCAAACCTGGTCAAGAACTACAGGAAACATATGATCTCTGTAATTGCAAACATAGTTTTCTGTACCAAATATTAAGTTCTGCTTTTCTGATGTATCAAATACTTATGTCATGCAATAAAATGCAAATAAATTACTTAAAAATCATACAATGTGATTTTCTGTATTTTTGTTTTAGATTCCGTCTCTCACAGCTGAAGTGTACCTATGATAAAAATTACAGACTTCTACATGCTTTGTAAGTGGGAAAAGCTGAAAAATCGGCAGTGTATCAAATACTTGTTCTCCCCACTGTATATATATACAGTTGAAGTCGGAAGTTTACATACACTTAGGTTGAAGTCATAAAAAAATCATTTTTCAAGCACTCCACAGATTTCATGTTAACAAACTATAGTTTTGGCAAGTCGGTTAGCAAATCTACTTTGTACGTGACTGTCAGGCTCTGGTCATAGAGAAGCCTTTTGCTTCTCTATGTGGCCATGGTCAGAGTCTGACAGTTCTATGTGTTCTACATCTGTGTAGTATTTTGTGTTGGATCCCTAATTAGAGGCAGCTGCTATGCATTGTCTCTAATTAGGGATCCTACTTATGTTTGTATGTCCCACACCAATGTGTGGTTCATTATCTACATGTCACAGAAAGTAAGTGTGTCTCCGTTTGTGTTATCATTTGTTCATTTGTATAGTTCGTCATTTCGTAATAACCTTGATTAAAGAGTGATATCGAACTATTACTGCGCTGCGCCTTGGTCTGTCCAAACACCCACTCGTGACAGAATGAACCACTACAAGACCAAGCAGCACTATTTGGGAGAGAAGGAGAAGAAAAGAGGACAGCGTCGTCGAGACTCAGGAAGGAGTGAAGCCCAAAGGCAACCCCAATAATTTTTTTGGGGGGGGGCTATGGGGGTGGTCTGGCCGTGAGGGGGAAGCGCCAGTACCACTCCCCATGTGGAATATAAAGAGTCCGGAGTACCAATGGGGGGTGAAAAGTAAGGAGGAAGAGGAGTACTTAAAGGCATACTATGGAGGCATTCTAGAGGAAATGAGGGAAATAGAGGAGGAGTGCGAAAAGGAGAAGATGGAGCTGGCGTCAATGGTGCCCACGGTGAGCATCCCCAGTCCGGTACGTCTCATGCCGACTCCCTGCATTCGCCCTGAAGTGTGTGTCACCAGTCCGGTGCAACCAGTGCCAACCTTCCACAACAGGTCTCCAGTGCCGGAGCAGTCCGCTAAACCGGTACCCAGTCCGGGTCCGGTCGTCTGCTCCACTCCCATGCCGGAGCAATCCGCTCCACCGGTGCCCAGTCCGGGTCCGGTCGTCTGCTCCACTCCCGTGCCAGAGCAGTACGCTCCACCGGTGCGCCTCCCCAGTCCGGTACGTCCCGTGCCGGCGCCCCGCACCCGACCTCCAGTGCGTGCGCCCAACCAGGTGCCTCCAGTACCGGCCTCACGCACCCGACCTCCGGTGCGCCTCCCCTGTCCGGTACGTCCCGTGCCGGCTCCCCGCACCCGACCTCCAGTGCGTGCGCCCAGCCAGGTGCTTCCAGTGCCGGCTCCACGCACCCGACCTCCGGTGCACCTCCGCAGTCCGGTACGTCCTGTGCTGGCTCCCCGCACTCGACCTCCAGTGCGTGCGACCAGCCAGGTGCTTCCAGTGCCGGCTCCACGCACCCGACATCCGGTGCGCCTTCCCAGTCCGGTACGCCCAGTGCCGGCTCCCCGCACCCGACCTCCTGTGAGGGTCCACAGCCCGGAGCCTCCCGTGATGGTCCACAGCCCGGAACCTCCCATGATGGTCCACAGAACGGAGCCTTCCGCTGTGCCGGTGTCCAGTCCGGGCCAGGTCGCCTGCCCCGCTCCATGGCCGGAGTCGCCTACCACACCGGTGCTCAATCCGGGCCCGGAGGCCTGCTCCGCCCCCATGCCAGAGCAGTCCGCTCCACCGGTGCCCAGTCCAGGTCCGGTCGTCTGCTCCGCTCCAGTGCCGGAGCAGTCCGCACCACCGGTGCCAATTCCAGGACCGGTCGTCTGCCCCGCTCCAGAGCCAGAGACACCTGCCACACCAGTGCCCAGTCCGGGGCCGGTGTGTGGTTCATTATCTACATGTCACAGAAAGTAAGTGTGTCTCCGTTTATGTTATCATTTGTTCATTTGTATAGTTCGTCATTTCGTAATAACCTTGATTAAAGAGTGATGTCGAACTATGACTGCAATGCACCTTGGTCTGTCCAAACACCCACTCGTGACAGTGACACAAGTAATTCTTCCAACAATTGTTTACAGACAGATTATTTCACTTATAATTCACTATATCACAATTCCAGTGGGTCAGAAGTTTACATACACTAAGTTGACTGTGCCTTTAAACAGCTTGGAAAATTCCAGAAAATGACGTCATGGCTTTAGAAGCTTCTGATTGGCTAATTGACATAATTTGAGTAAATTTGAGGTGTATCTGTGGATGTATTTCAAGGCCTACCTTCAAACTCAGTCCCTCTTTGCTCGACATCATGGGAAATTAAAAGAAATCAGCCAAGACCTCAGAAAAAGAATTTTAGACCTCCACAAGTCTGGTTCATCCTTGGGAGCAATTTCCAAAGCCTGAAGGTACCACGTTTATTTGTACAAACAGTAGTAAGCAAGTATAAACACCATGGGACCACGCAGCCATCATACCGCTCGGGAGGTGACGCGTTCTGTCTCCTAGAGATTAACATACTTTGGTGCAAAAAGTGCAAATAAATCCCAGAACAACAGCAAAGGATCTTGTGATGATGCTGGAGGAAACAGGTACAAAATGATCTATATCCACAGTAAAACGAGTCCTATATTAACAAAACCTGAAAGGCCGCTCAGCAAGGAAGAAGGCACTGCTCCAAAACCGCCATAAAAAAGCCAGACTACGGTTTGCAACTACACATGGGGACAAAGATCCTACTTTTTGGAGAAATGTCCTCTGATCTGATGAAACAAAAATAAAAATAAAAATTGAACACCATCCCAACCGTGAAGCACGGGGGTGGCAGGATCATGTTGTGGGGGTGCTTTGCTGCAGGAGGGACTGGTGCACTTCACAAAATAGATGGCATCATGAGGAAGGAAAATTATGTGGATATATTGAAGCAACATCTCAAGACATCAGTCAGGAAGTTAAAGCTTGGTCGCAAATGGGTCTTCCAAATGGACAATGACCCCAAGTATACTTTCAAAGTTGTGGCAAAATAGCTCAAGGACAACAAATTCAAGGTATTGGAGTGGCCATCACAAAGCCCTGACCTCAATCCTATGGAATATTTGTGGGCAGAACTGAAAAGGCGTGTGCGAGCAAGGAGGCCTACAAACCTGTTCTGTCAGGAAGAATGGGCCAAAATTCACCCAACTTATTGTGGGAAGCTTGTGGAAGGCTATCCGAAACGTTTGACCCAAGTTAAACAATTGAAAGGCAATGCTACCAAATACTAATTGAGTGTATGTAAACTTCTGACCCACTGGGAATGTGATGAAATAAATAAAAGCTGAAATAAATCATTCTCTCTACTATTATTCTGACATTTCACATTCTTAAAATAAAGTGGTGATCCTAACTGACCTAAGACAAGGAATTTTTAGTAGGATTAAATGTCAGGAATTGTGAAAAACTGAGTTTAAATTTATTTGGCTAAGGTGTATGTGAACTTGTTTAGACTGTTCTAACAGGATCACTGTTAGTGTAACCTCAAATATTTTCATCTTTTTTGTGGTATTATAATATTGAATGTGGTGTAAATAGCAATACTCTTTTCATTATAGAAAGATGATTTCCTCATTACCACACCACATTACTACTCCACTGCAGCAACTACCCCCCCCCCCCCCCCCCAGTCAAGATCCAAACATTTATTTTAAGCCTGGCCCCCCGCAGAGAGACTGTGAGTCCCAGTCTACCACACAGGATAATTGGACAGAAGCCAGGTTCAACGTAAACAACAACAATAACAACAGAATCCATAGACTGTGTAACTGTTCAAGCCCTGACCTGTCAGTTACCCTCCTTCTCTACTGGTTGGTTAAACACAACCACAAGGGTGCTGCTGCCCCACGGTTGTGTTTGTTGACAATGTTGGTTGTAACAGCCTCATCTGAGAACCCACAGCCTTACCTGGCCTCACTCTGTCTGATGTGAAGTTGGTTCTGTCCAGCGGAACCTGTTGTGTGGAGACGCCCCCTTGTGATCCAGTCTGATGTGGAGACTTTGTATCTTCTGCCTGTCACTGTCTCTCCGTGATCTCTCCATTCAACTGTACGTTCTGGTTCTCATTGTCTTCCTGCCTTTCAGCAGTTAGACTCTATTCACATTTATCTTCCTCACATTCTGAGGTTTGATTAAAGTGGATTAGTCTCTAGCCATGATTCAGTGATGACCATTGGAGGCCTGCCACCCTCAGTGTAGCCACGTAAAGAGCGGCTACAAAAGGTGTTCGGCTGACGGACTGGCTGACTGCAGATGGGAGGTGGGTCTGAAAGGATTACAGAGTGACCTGAGCCTCCTGGGTCTCCCTGTGGCCATGAGGCCCTTTCATGCCCAGGACACCTGCACCATTCACAAAGATCAGCCTTCCTCTGCTTTGTGATCACAGGGAGAGAGAGAGGGAAAAGAGAGAGAGAGCGAGGAGAGAGAGAGAGAGTAAGCAAGGAGAGTGAGCGAGGAGAAAGAGTGAGCGAGGAGAGAGAGAGAGCAGGGAGAGGGAGCGAGCAAGGAGAGGGAGAGAGCAAGGATAGAGAGAGAGCAAGGAGTGAGAGAGCGAGCGAGGAGAGAGAGAGTAAGCAAGGAGAGCGAGCGAAGAGAGAGAGCGAGGAGAGCGAGCGAGGAGAGAGAGCGAGGAGAGCGAGCGAGGAGAGAGAGCGAGGAGAGAGAGCGAGGAGAGAGAGAACGGGAGCTAGGCCACTGCCACTGACCTCAGCCATGTGGGAACAAAGTAACACAAACGGACCATGGCCAGGAACAGCTGGGGAGCACAGCACAGAACGACAAGACAGACTGGGTGGTCTGGGAGAGGGGAGAGCAGCTAGGGAGAGGGGAGAGCAGCGAGGAAGAGGGGAGAGCAGAGAGGGAGAGCAGCGAGGGAGAGAGGGAGACATGGAGCAACGGAAATAGCCTCCTCGATCTCGATCGTGTTAAAGAATTTAGCTATTGCTCCTAATTGATAAACCTAGTGAACTAAGTCATTGCACACCATTCTACATCAGTGTTGCTCAAATACGTTCAGATTGTTCCGGGATTCCTAGCATCAATGAGTCTCTACTGTATAACTTTTGAGCAGAACAGGGCCTTTTCACAGACATAGTGGAATACTCCCTGTGTTTAATATGGAGCTGGTCCTAGTTGCTTGGTTTGCATGAAAGCAAGAGAAGGTGATTATAACAGAAGGCCCCATTGATAAGCATTTCCCCTGTTTCCCCTGTTTCCCCTGGGCACTGGTCATTAAAGGGAAATGTAAAACAAATATTCATCATCTCCAGCACCAACCCAACATCCACATATGTGAAAATGGCACATTTCTATGTTTTGTAGTAAAAAGATAGAGGAAGATAAATGTTTCCAATGACATCATCAACCAATTAGTAGACAGTCAGTAGGCAATTATTAGGTAATACCTACTCATAATTGGTTAAAATCACACAATGCACACTGATGATGTCACTTCTCTTCCCGCTACAGAACGTAGAAACACAGCATTTTCACATATATTGATGTTGGGGTGGTGCTGGAGATGATGAATATGAAGTTGACATTTTTTGAAATTTCCCTTTAAGCTACACATGTCCTTCTCCTGAAGGGATGGAGGGTTTTAATGCCCTGGAGGGTTGTGAATGACAGGAGGGTTGGAGGAGGGTTGTGTTCTAGAGGCAACCACTTTTTGGTCTGTCCTGGTTCTACAGCGGCCTGATTAGAAACTGAGCGGCTGTAATTGTGTTTGAACTAACTGAAGAACTACATGTTGATTGGGGAGCGAGGAGAGAGAGTTGGCGAGGGCACTAGAACAGTCTGCAGCACCCGGCCTCACCCTACTAGAATATGAAGTCAAATGTCTACTGTTTGCTGATGATCTGGTGCTTCTGTCACCAACCAAGGAGGGCCTACAGCAGCACCTAGATCTTCTGCACATATTCTGACAGACCTGGGCCCTGACAGTAAATCTCAGTAAGACAAAAATAATGGTGTTCTAAAAAAGGTCCAGTTGCTAGGACCATAAATGCAAATTCCATCTAGACACTTTTGCCCTGGAGCACACAAAAAACTATACATACCACGGTCTATACATCAGTGCCACAAGTAACTTTCACAAAGCTGTGAACGGTGGCAGAATACCTGACCACTGTGACTGACCCAAACTTAAGGAAATCTTTGACTATGTACAGACTCAGTGAGCATAGCCTTGCTATTGAGAAAGGCCGCCGTAGGCAGACCTGGCTCTCAAGAGAAGACAGGCTATGTGCACACTGCCCACAAAATGAGGTGGAAACTGAGCTGCACTTCCTAACCTGCACTTCCTAGAGAGAGAGATAAGAGAGTAGAGAGAGAGAGATAAGAGAGTAGAGACAGAGAGAAGGACAGTAGAGAGAGAGATAAGAGAGTAGAGAGAGAGATAAGAGAGTAGAGAGAGAGATAAGAGAGTAGAGAGAGAGATAAGAGAGTAGAGACAGAGATAAGAGAGTAGAGAGAGAGAGATAAGAGAGTAGAGACAGAGAGAAGGACAGTAGAGAGAGAGATAAGAGAGTAGAGAGAGAGATAAGAGAGTAGAGAGAGATAAGAGAGTAGAGAGAGAGAGATAAGAGAGTAGAGAGAGAAAAAGAGAGAAGAGAGAGAGAGAAAGAGAGTAGAGAGAGAGAGAGAGAGTAGAGAGAGATAAGAGAGTAGAGAGAGAGAGAGAGAGTAGAGAGAGAGATAAGAGAGTAGAGAGAGAGATAAGAGAGTAGAGAGAGAAAAAGAGAGAAGAGAGAGAGAGAAAGAGAGTAGAGAGAGAGAGAGAGAGTAGAGAGAGATAAGAGAGTAGAGAGAGAGAGAGAGAGTAGAGAGAGAGATAAGAGAGTAGAGAGAGAGATAAGAGAGTAGAGAGAGAGATAAGAGAGTAGAGAGAGAGATAAGAGTGTAGAGAGATAAGAGAGTAGAGAGAGAGAAAGAGAGTAGAGAGAGAGAAAGAGAGTAGAGAGAGAGAGAGTAGAGAGAGAGATAAGAGAGTAGAGAGAGAGAGAGACTAGAGAGAGAGATAAGAGAGTAGAGAGAGAGAGAGAGTAGAGAGAGAGAGAGAGAGAGAGAGAGAGAGTAGAGAGAGAGAGTAGAGAGAGAGAGAGAGATAAGAGAGTAGAGAGAGAGAGAGAGTAGAGTGGTGTTTTTATGTGTTGATCTCGAGTCAACCTTGAATGCTCTCTACCTCTTCTAAATGCACTCCTGTTGTAATGGTGATTGTGATAGGAGTTCAACATGAAGTGTAGTGTTACTCCCTATGTTACTCTGATTGCTGGCCTGTGTTCAATAAAATATACTTTTTAGTGATCCTCATTTAATTGAGCTAATCTTTTACCTTTATCAAATGCTTAGTTTCAGACCATGAACCTCCATCTGTTATTAAATACTTTACATGTACCCCAAGTAATAATATCGATACTGTCAGTGTGGTGGGAGGTTGACTAGTAGTAATACATGTATAACATAGTCATCTCCGTAATAAGTGCTCCCTAGCACTCCCTGTTCAAATCATCCTCTTCATGAGAATACAGCTCTGATAGCCGTCATTGTGGCCATAAATGTAACCATGAACCACTCAACTGAACATTGAAGAGTAGTGTTGTAGTCCCCTGTGTATCTATCATGTTTTACTAGGATCATTTGCCTGTCAAATGTGACTCCAGCACAAGATGTTACTCAGTAGACTCAGTATAGCCATACTACTGGTAGGCTCACAGCTCTCCCTGTGTAGTTTTAATGAATTCTAATCCCAAACCTGTTATCCCAGATCTCACACCAGATTTATTAGGATTTATCTCAAATTACTGAAGAAGAAGAAAAGCACTGAATACAAATGCAAGCCTTATGTTATTTTTTTATGTTATTATTTTTTATTAACAACCGTAATCACTTAAATTATGTCTCTCTCTCTTTCACATATTAAATTATTAGATTGGGATGCTAAATGATAATAACAATGCTTTGTAAAAAAGCCTTTCTACTTTGTTACCAGGACAGCTCCCTGTGGAGCTGCTGGGGCCCACTGGCTTCAGTAGTGGAGCTGATCGGTGCTGGGCTCTCTCGCTCTTTTCTCCACACTTTCTTTCTTTCTTTCTTTCTTTCTTTCTTTCTTTCTTTCTTTCTTTCTTTCTTTCTTTCTTTCTTTCTTTCTTTCTTTCTTTCTTTCTTCTTTTCTCGCTCTCTGCTTTCTCTCTCCTCTCTCTCCTCTCTCCTCTCTTCGGCTGTCCCCAAAAGATAACCCTTTGAAGAACCCTTTTTGGTTCCAGGTAGAGCTCTTTTGGGTTCCACGTAGAACCTTCTGTGTAAAGGCTTCTATATGTAACTCATGAAGGTTCTACCTGGAACCAAAAAGGATTCTTCAAAGGGTTCTCCTTTGGGGACAGCTGAAGAACCCTTTTAGGTTCTAGATAGCACAGAGTGTATATTCCACAGAGGTGCTTCACTCCATATTAGTGCGAGTGAGGAGAGGTGGAGAGAGGGAGAGGGGCTGATCTGGACACAGAGCTGCAGTTTAGGCCACAGACATAAGACAAGGAAAACCAAGACACAGGCCTTTTCTCAATTAGATTTGCTCAACTTCTGCATCCTCTCCTCCGTCCTCTCTTGCCGACTTTGGAAAAAGGTAAAAGGTAATCGAGGAAAGGCGGCGAGGAGAGGGAAAGTTGATGAAAATGTGCTTGTTTACAGGGTGGAATCCCAAAGTAAATGTAACTACACAGGGGGCCAAAAGTTTAAAATATTACTAATTCAAGGACGGAGGAGAGTGTACTAAGGAGAGAGTATGGAGGAGAGAGGAGAGAGGACAGAGGAGAGAGGACAGAGGACAGAGGACAGAGTATGGAGGAGAGAGGACGGAGGAGAGAGGACGGAGGAGAGAGGATAGAGGACAAAGGACGGACCTTTGCCCAAACCTTTGCACTGACACTTTTCTTCCACTCACTCTTCCTGTCTTGACACAATCTCTTGCACACATATTCCCTCCCTCTCTCTCTCTCTCTCTCTCTCTCTCTCTCTCTCTCGCTTACTCTCTTCTCTCCCTCTCTCCCCACCCATGAAAAATGGAGGCCTCATTAATTGTTTACAGGTTTGCAGTGTGCGTTGTCCGGGGTGTTGGTTTCAGCAGGGGAGGCGAGGCAGAGGGGAGGTGAGGAGAGAAGAGGTGAGGAGAGGGGATCTGAGGATAAGGGAGGTGCGTCGAGAGAATGCTCACAGGGAGAAGTGTCACAACGATGTTGAGCTCATAAGCCTGGCACAAAGAGAGGTGAGAGGAAACGCTTATCTCAGAGCTCCTCTTAACAGCAGCAGACCAGGCAGGCTACAGCCCAGCTAACGGGCTAGCAGGCTCACCTAGTGTTGTCTAATGAGGAGTTTGTAGAGGAACACAGTATAATTTATAACCCGTATATATATTCCTACTGAGTCATGAAATTGCACTCTCAGTAGCACAGCACCAACACCCACCTCAGCCTGTTAGTCAGTTAGGAAAGATGAGGGAAAGGAGGAACAGTTAGGTAAATGAAGCCAGACATCTGCCTCCTGCTGATCAATATTCCTGTCAGGGAACAGGACTCTCCTCTTCTCTTCATAAAGCAGGCTGCTCACTCAGCCAACAGTCACGGACACTTCATTGAAGCATCATCACTAATTTGACCAGCCTGATAAGCACCTACTCAGCACAGCGTGTCTGACAACCTCATGCTACATTTTAATAGATGGGAAGAGATAGAGAGGGAGAGTGAGAATAGAAAAGTTACCTTATGCAATCTCATTATCTACTTAATATAAATGACTTTTCTACTAGTACAGTTCGATTCCACTAATAGCCGTGCAGTCCATTAATGTATGTGTCGGTCTGATAGGATGATGTCAGGAAGTATAGACCTCCTCTGGCTGCAGGTCTGTTTTTCAGGCCCATCATTCTCACAGCATATATCAGTGGTGTGTTAGTCTCTGGATGACAGTTACCTGTGTGTGTGTGTGTGTGTGTGTGTGTGTGTGTGTGTGTGTGTGTGTGTGTGTGTGTGTGTGTGTGTGTGTGTGTGTGTGTGTGTGTGTGTGTGTGTGTGTGGGGCGTCACCACTCTCAGCCTCGCTGTAGGATGTAGGAAGGAGATGCTGTGTAGATCCCAGGCTAATGCTTCTAATGACTCCAGAATGCCTATTAACACAGTATGTGGGTGGGACTGTATTGTATTGTATATCTGGAAGCAGTTTGTTGTGCTTATTCGGACTAATCAGAATGCTTTCTAGTGCTACAGAGAAATCGCTAGGTCCTCAATAACCTTTCCCATTCTAGGAGCAACATGCTTAAGTGTTCACTGTTAAGGTATTTAAGTTGTTACAACATCATTGGTCATTTACAACCATACCTCTTTGGTAATACCTTTAGGATGACAAGCCTTGACGTCTTAACCATACATAAAGGTAAGTCGTTTGTGAATATATTTGGAATATTTGTTGTATAAAGTTCTCCTAAGGGACCAAATTGATCATGGTGGAAGTATTTAACAGATTTGTTCCCACAGTGGTTTATTTTGAGAACCCAGGATCAGTCATCTATGAGCTGGAAAAAACATCACTCGGACTCAGAGGTAATTTGTAAAAACATGATGTTATGGGAGATGTCTTTAACACATTCTGAACTGAACTGGCTCCGGCTTTTAGCAGCTGCTCTGAATCAGCTCTGATAAAGCTAGGGTTTGGTGAGTCTGTACAGTAGGTGGGAAGACTAGTACAACCTCCCCTGTGGTACACCCTCTCTCTCAGTGGATGACTTCATGAGGGGGAGTGTGTGAGAAGGAGAGAGGGACTGACTCTGCACTAAAATTTAGGATAGCTCAGCAGAGACACAGGGGAGTGCTTTGGGTGGGAGAATGTGATACAGAGGATTTTCAAAGACATACATCTCCAGCCGACAGGACAGGATGTGAGTGTTGGGAATGTAGTGATAGGGTGACCAGGCGGATGGTGAGGCAACGGCTCTTCCTGCTTCTGTGGTCTTTTCACCAGGCTCACCCCTGACCTCCACCCAGTAGAGCTGCAGCCCAGAGATTAGCTCCAACACACTGGGGTGACTCCCCACTGACACTGGCTCCCTCCCTCTCCGCTGCAGACAACCAACCAGCAACCCCAGCAGCCTGGCTCTGCCATGAGGTCCATCATATCAACACCAACTGTCACTGCACGTGGTCTGTCTCCCAGTACAACCCTCCTGTTGTCACAAACAGATACTGTAGTATCTGCGCTTCTGTTTTCCCTTGCCATGAGTAGTCCTTTGTTTCACCTTCATCGGACACTACAGTTATCTGTACTTTCTCACACTACAAACTTGATATGAACGAACATGGGAACCCAACACCAAGGCAATGCACCCGGCTACCATGGCAACGCATCAGGCTGTAGCTGGCCTGTTGGCCCAGGGGCAGAGCATCGCCACGGTAACAGACTTCTCCTTGGCCCTCCTAACCAGAGCCAGTCTCTCTCTCTCTCTCTCTCTCTCTCTCTCTCTCTCTCTCTCTCTCTCTCTCTCTCTCTCTCTCTCTCTCTCTCTCTCTCTCTGGAGCACATTAGACTGCAGGGCCAGCCTGGAACCATTACTGATATCATTGATTAAGTCTCCTTGTTTGAAGTGAAGCACTTTCTCTGCGTTTCATATGTCTGTGCAAGCGTTCCTCTTTTTCCCCCAGCCAAGTCTGTCATACTTAAAGTAATGTGGTAGAGGAACTTGTGAGGAATCATGAGCTCTTTGAAGCTGCAGGCGCTCTATTCAAACCAGACACTCATCAAATGTATGTCATCAACCCCAATTATAAAACATTTCCTCTCTCAAAAGTGGCGTTTTCCATTGTTGTAAGACGTCATGCTTTGACATGATAGCACAACATATTTTCCTGTCCCAGCCATATTTCTGACACAGAATGTCGGTCTAAAATAGCTTGCTTTTCCAGATGAATTGAAACAATGCCATGTGCAGCTCAGAGGTTGTCTGTGAGTTCAGTTCAACGCCTTAGTCATGTAAAGGGGAGCGGATCACGCAACCTCAAAGCCACTCATCTAACCAACCTTGTGTGTTTTTCAAGAGCCCAATGTTTAATTTCCCAAGCAAAATCAATCATCGTCATGAGAAGTAACGGAACAAAACAACAATTAACAATGAGTGAGGCTTGTGGTAATTGTCCTGTTGTAAAGCTGTCACTTCCTACGAGAGTCAGAGGAAAGGTTATTTTAAGGGATCTTCACAAATTTATTATACGCTTCATTGTCAGAGATAAGACACTGTACGGTTCTATTTAAATTCAAATGATGTAGCTTAAGAAGGAAATGGAAGGAAAAGCCAGGTGCTTCTTCCTCTTTAACACCTTTCTATAGTCTTCGTCTCTCTACTGTGGTCTATAGTCTGTGTCTCTCTACTGTAGTCTATAGTCTGTGTCTCTCTACTGTAGTCTATAGTCTGTGTCTCTCTACTGTAGTCTATAGTCTGTCTCTCTACTGTAGTCTATAGTCTGTGTCTCTCTGCTGTAGTCTATAGTCTGTGTCTCTCTATTGTAGTCTATAGTCTGTGTCTCTCTACTGTAGTCTATAGTATTTGTCTCTCTACTGTAGTCTATAGTCTGTGTCTCTCTACTGTAGTCTATAGTCTGTGTCTCTCTACTGTAGTCTATAGTCTGTGTCTCTCTACTGTCGTCTATAGTCTGTGTCTCTCTACTGTCGTCTATAGTCTGTGTCTCTCTACTGTAGTCTATAGTATTTGTCTCTCTACTGTAGTCAATAGTCTGTGTCTCTCTACTGTAGTCTATAGTATTTGTCTCTCTACTGTAGTCTATAGTATTTGTCTCTGTACTGTAGTCTATAGTATTTGTCTCTCTACTGTAGTCTATAGTCTGTGTCTCTCTACTGTAGTCTATAGTCTGTGTCTCCCTACTGTAGTCTATAGTCTGTGTCTCTCTACTGTAGTCTATAGTCTGTGTCTCTCTACTGTAGTCTATAGTATTTGTCTCTCTACTGTAGTCTATAGTCTGTGTCTCTCTACTGTAGTCTATAGTCTGTGTCTCTCTTTGTAGTCTATAGTCTGTGTCTCTCTACTGTAGTCTATAGTATTTGTCTCTCTACTGTAGACTATAGTATTTGTCTCTCTACTGTAGTCTATAGCATTTTTCTCTCTACTGTAGTCTATAGCATTTGTCTCTCTACTGTAGTCTATAGTATTTGTCTCTCTACTGTAGTCTATAGTATTTGTCCCTCTACTGTAGTCTATAGTATTTGTCTCTCTACTGTAGTCTATAGTATTTGTCTCTCTACTGTAGTCTATAGTATTTGTCTCTCTAATGTAGTCTATAGTATTTGTCTCTCTACTGTAGTCTATAGTCTGTGTCTCTCTACTGTATTCTATAGTCTGTGTCTCTCTACTGTAGTCTATAGTATTTGTCTGTCTACTGTAGTCTATAGTATTTGTCTGTCTACTGTAGTCTATAGTATTTGTCTCCCTACTGTAGTCTATAGTATTTGTCTCTCTACTGTAGTCTATAGTCTGTGTCTCTCTACTGTAGTCTATAGTCTGTGTCTCTCTACTGTAGTCTATAGTCTGTGTATCTATACTGTAGTCTATAGTCTGTGTCTCTCTACTGTAGCCTATAGTATTTGTCTCTCTACTGTAGTCTATAGTCTGTGTATCTCTACTGTAGTCTATAGTCTGTGTATCTCTACTGTAGTATATAGTATTTGTCTCTCTACTGTAGTCTATAGTATTTGTCTCTCTACTGTAGTCTATAGTATTTGTCTCTCTACTGTAGTCTATAGTCTGTGTCTCTCTACTGTAGTCTATAGTCTGTGTCTCTCTACTGTAGTCTATAGTATTTGTCTCTCTACTGTAGTCTATAGTATTTGTCTCTCTACTGTAGTCTATAGTCTGTGTCTCTCTACTGTAGTCTATAGTCTGTGTCTCTCTACTGTAGTCTATAGTATTTGTCTCTCTACTGTAGTCTATAGTCTGTGTCTCTCTACTGTAGTCTATAGTCTGTGTCTCTCTACTGTAGTCTATAGTATTTGTCTCTCTACTGTAGTCTATAGTGTTTGTCTCTCTACTGTAGTCTATAGTATTTGTCTCTCTACTGTAGTCTATAGTATTTGTCTCTCTACTGTAGACTATATTATTTGTCTCTCTACTGTAGTCTATAGTATTTGTCCCTCTACTGTAGTCTATATTATTTGTCTCTCTACTGTAGTCTATAGTATTTGTCCCTCTACTGTAGTCTATAGTATTTGTCTCTCTACTGTAGTCTATAGTATTTGTCTCTCTACTGTAGTCTATAGTATTTGTCTCTCTACTGTAGTCTATAGTCTGTGTCTCTCTACTGTATTCTATAGTCTGTGTCTCTCTACTGTAGTCTATAGTATTTGTCTGTCTACTGTAGTCTATAGTATTTGTCTCTCTACTGTAGTCTATAGTATTTGTCTCCCTACTGTAGTCTATAGTATTTGTCTCTCTACTGTAGTCTATAGTCTGTGTCTCTCTACTGTAGTCTATAGTCTGTGTCTCTCTACTGTAGTCTATAGTCTGTGTCTCTCTACTGTAGTCTATAGTCTGTGTCTCTCTACTGTAGTCTATAGTCTGTGTCTCTCTACTGTAGTCTATAGTCTGTGTCTCTCTACTGTAGTCTATAGTATTTGTCTCTCTACTGTAGTCTATAGTCTGTGTATCTCTACTGTAGTCTATAGTCTGTGTCTCTCTACTGTAGTATATAGTATTTGTCTCTCTACTGTAGTCTATAGTATTTGTCTCTCTACTGTAGTCTATAGTTTTTGTCTCTCTACTGTAGTCTATAGTATTTGTCTCTCTACTGTAGTCTATAGTCTGTGTCTCTCTACTATAGTCTATAGTCTGTGTCTCTCTACTGTAGTCTATAGTATTTGTCTCTCGACTGTAGTCTATAGTATTTGTCTCTCTACTGTAGTCTATAGTCTGTGTCTCTCTACTGTAGTCTATAGTCTGTGTCTCTCTACTGTAGTCTATAGTATTTGTCTCTCTACTGTAGTCTATAGTGTTTGTCTCTCTACTGTAGTCTATAGTATTTGTCTCTCTACTGTAGTCTATAGTATTTGTCTCTCTACTGTAGTCTATATTATTTGTCTCTCTACTGTAGTCTATAGTGTGTGTCTCTCTAATGTAGTCTATAGTCTGTGTCTCTCTACTGTAGTTATAGTATTTGTCTCTCTACTGTAGTCTATAGTATTTGTCTCTCTACTGTAGTCTATAGTCTGTGTATCTCTACTGTAGTCTATAGTCTGTGTCTCTCTACTGTAGTATATAGTATTTGTCTCTCTACTGTAGTCTATAGTATTTGTCTCTCTACTGTAGTCTATAGTATTTGTCTCTCTACTGTAGTCTATAGTCTGTGTCTCTCTACTGTAGTCTATAGTCTGTGTCTCTCTACTGTAGTCTATAGTATTTGTCTCTCTACTGTAGTCTATAGTATTTGTCTCTCTACTGTAGTCTATAGTCTGTGTCTCTCTACTGTAGTCTATAGTCTGTGTCTCTCTACTGTAGTCTATAGTATTTGTCTCTCTACTGTAGTCTATAGTCTGTGTCTCTCTACTGTAGTCTATAGTCTGTGTCTCTCTACTGTAGTCTATAGTATTTGTCTCTCTACTGTAGTCTATAGTGTTTGTCTCTCTACTGTAGTCTATAGTATTTGTCTCTCTACTGTAGTCTATAGTATTTGTCTCTCTACTGTACACTATATTATTTGTCTCTCTACTGTAGTCTATAGTATTTGTCCCTCTACTGTAGTCTATATTATTTGTCTCTCTACTGTAGTCTATAGTATTTGTCCCTCTACTGTAGTCTATAGTATTTGTCTCTCTACTGTAGTCTATAGTATTTGTCTCTCTACTGTAGTCTATAGTATTTGTCTCTCTACTGTAGTCTATAGTCTGTGTCTCTCTACTGTATTCTATAGTCTGTGTCTCTCTACTGTAGTCTATAGTATTTGTCTGTCTACTGTAGTCTATAGTATTTGTCTCTCTACTGTAGTCTATAGTATTTGTCTCCCTACTGTAGTCTATAGTATTTGTCTCTCTACTGTAGTCTATAGTCTGTGTCTCTCTACTGTAGTCTATAGTCTGTGTCTCTCTACTGTAGTCTATAGTCTGTGTCTCTCTACTGTAGTCTATAGTCTGTGTCTCTCTACTGTAGTCTATAGTCTGTGTCTCTCTACTGTAGTCTATAGTCTGTGTCTCTCTACTGTAGTCTATAGTATTTGTCTCTCTACTGTAGTCTATAGTCTGTGTATCTCTACTGTAGTCTATAGTCTGTGTCTCTCTACTGTAGTATATAGTATTTGTCTCTCTACTGTAGTCTATAGTATTTGTCTCTCTACTGTAGTCTATAGTTTTTGTCTCTCTACTGTAGTCTATAGTATTTGTCTCTCTACTGTAGTCTATAGTCTGTGTCTCTCTACTGTAGTCTATAGTCTGTGTCTCTCTACTGTAGTCTATAGTATTTGTCTCTCGACTGTAGTCTATAGTATTTGTCTCTCTACTGTAGTCTATAGTCTGTGTCTCTCTACTGTAGTCTATAGTCTGTGTCTCTCTACTGTAGTCTATAGTATTTGTCTCTCTACTGTAGTCTATAGTGTTTGTCTCTCTACTGTAGTCTATAGTATTTGTCTCTCTACTGTAGTCTATAGTATTTGTCTCTCTACTGTAGTCTATATTATTTGTCTCTCTACTGTAGTCTATAGTGTGTGTCTCTCTAATGTAGTCTATAGTCTGTGTCTCTCTACTGTAGTTATAGTATTTGTCTCTCTACTGTAGTCTATAGTATTTGTCTCTCTAATGTAGTCTATAGTCTGTGTATCTCTACTGTAGTCTATAGTATTTGTCTCTCTACTATAGTCTATAGTATGTGTCTCTCTACTGTAGTCTATAGTCTGTGTCTCTCTACTGTAGTCTATAGTCTGTGTCTCTCTACTGTAGTCTATAGTATTTGTCTCTCTACTGTAGTCTATAGTATTTGTCTCTCTACTGTAGTCTATAGTCTGTGTCTCTCTACTGTAGTCTATAGTATTTGTCTCTCTACTGTAGTCTATAGTGTTTGTCTCTCTACTGTAGTCTATAGTATTTGTCTCTCTACTGTAGTCTATAGTATTTGTCTCTCTACTGTAGTCTATATTATTTGTCTCTCTACTGTAGTCTATAGTGTGTGTCTCTCTAATGTAGTCTATAGTCTGTGTCTCTCTACTGTAGTTATAGTATTTGTCTCTCTACTGTAGTCTATAGTATTTGTCTCTCTACTGTAGTCTATAGTCTGTGTATCTCTACTGTAGTCTATAGTCTGTGTCTCTCTACTGTAGTATATAGTATTTGTCTCTCTACTGTAGTCTATAGTATTTGTCTCTCTACTGTAGTCTATAGTATTTGTCTCTCTACTGTAGTCTATAGTCTGTGTCTCTCTACTGTAGTCTATAGTCTGTGTCTCTCTACTGTAGTCTATAGTATTTGTCTCTCTACTGTAGTCTATAGTATTTGTCTCTCTACTGTAGTCTATAGTCTGTGTCTCTCTACTGTAGTCTATAGTCTGTGTCTCTCTACTGTAGTCTATAGTATTTGTCTCTCTACTGTAGTCTATAGTCTGTGTCTCTCTACTGTAGTCTATAGTCTGTGTCTCTCTACTGTAGTCTATAGTATTTGTCTCTCTACTGTAGTCTATAGTGTTTGTCTCTCTACTGTAGTCTATAGTATTTGTCTCTCTACTGTAGTCTATAGTATTTGTCTCTCTACTGTACACTATATTATTTGTCTCTCTACTGTAGTCTATAGTATTTGTCCCTCTACTGTAGTCTATATTATTTGTCTCTCTACTGTAGTCTATAGTATTTGTCCCTCTACTGTAGTCTATAGTATTTGTCTCTCTACTGTAGTCTATAGTATTTGTCTCTCTACTGTAGTCTATAGTATTTGTCTCTCTACTGTAGTCTATAGTCTGTGTCTCTCTACTGTATTCTATAGTCTGTGTCTCTCTACTGTAGTCTATAGTATTTGTCTGTCTACTGTAGTCTATAGTATTTGTCTCTCTACTGTAGTCTATAGTATTTGTCTCCCTACTGTAGTCTATAGTATTTGTCTCTCTACTGTAGTCTATAGTCTGTGTCTCTCTACTGTAGTCTATAGTCTGTGTCTCTCTACTGTAGTCTATAGTCTGTGTCTCTCTACTGTAGTCTATAGTCTGTGTCTCTCTACTGTAGTCTATAGTCTGTGTCTCTCTACTGTAGTCTATAGTCTGTGTCTCTCTACTGTAGTCTATAGTATTTGTCTCTCTACTGTAGTCTATAGTCTGTGTATCTCTACTGTAGTCTATAGTCTGTGTCTCTCTACTGTAGTATATAGTATTTGTCTCTCTACTGTAGTCTATAGTATTTGTCTCTCTACTGTAGTCTATAGTTTTTGTCTCTCTACTGTAGTCTATAGTATTTGTCTCTCTACTGTAGTCTATAGTCTGTGTCTCTCTACTGTAGTCTATAGTCTGTGTCTCTCTACTGTAGTCTATAGTATTTGTCTCTCGACTGTAGTCTATAGTATTTGTCTCTCTACTGTAGTCTATAGTCTGTGTCTCTCTACTGTAGTCTATAGTCTGTGTCTCTCTACTGTAGTCTATAGTATTTGTCTCTCTACTGTAGTCTATAGTGTTTGTCTCTCTACTGTAGTCTATAGTATTTGTCTCTCTACTGTAGTCTATAGTATTTGTCTCTCTACTGTAGTCTATATTATTTGTCTCTCTACTGTAGTCTATAGTGTGTGTCTCTCTAATGTAGTCTATAGTCTGTGTCTCTCTACTGTAGTTATAGTATTTGTCTCTCTACTGTAGTCTATAGTATTTGTCTCTCTAATGTAGTCTATAGTCTGTGTATCTCTACTGTAGTCTATAGTATTTGTCTCTCTACTATAGTCTATAGTATGTGTCTCTCTACTGTAGTCTATAGTCTGTGTCTCTCTACTGTAGTCTATAGTCTGTGTCTCTCTACTGTAGTCTATAGTATTTGTCTCTCTACTGTAGTCTATAGTATTTGTCTCTCTACTGTAGTCTATAGTATTTGTCTCTCTACTGTAGTCTATAGTATTTGTCTCTCTACTGCAGTCTTTAGTATTTGTCTCTATTCTGTAGTCTATAGTCTGTGTCTCTCTACTGTAGTTATAGTATTTGTCTCTATACTGTAGTCTATAGTATTTGTCTCTCTACTGTAGTCTATAGTCTGTGTCTCTCTACTGTAGTCTATAGTATTTGTCTCTCTACTGTAGTCTATAGTATTTGTCTCTCTACTGTAGTCTATAGCATTTGTCTCTCTACTGTAGTCTATAGTATTTGTCTCTCTACTGTAGTCTATAGTATTTGTCTCTCTACTGTAGTCTATAGTATTTGTCCCTCTACTGTAGTCTATAGTCTGTGTCTCTCTACTGTAGTCTATAGTATTTGTCTCTCTACTGTAGTCTATAGTGTTTGTCTCTCTACTGTAGTCTATAGTATTTGTCTCTCTACTGTAGTCTATAGTATTTGTCTCTCTACTGTAGTCTATATTATTTGTCTCTCTACTGTAGTCTATAGTGTGTGTCTCTCTAATGTAGTCTATAGTCTGTGTCTCTCTACTGTAGTTATAGTATTTGTCTCTCTACTGTAGTCTATAGTATTTGTCTCTCTAATGTAGTCTATAGTCTGTGTATCTCTACTGTAGTCTATAGTATTTGTCTCTCTACTATAGTCTATAGTATGTGTCTCTCTACTGTAGTCTATAGTCTGTGTCTCTCTACTGTAGTCTATAGTCTGTGTCTCTCTACTGTAGTCTATAGTATTTGTCTCTCTACTGTAGTCTATAGTATTTGTCTCTCTACTGTAGTCTATAGTATTTGTCTCTCTACTGTAGTCTATAGTATTTGTCTCTCTACTGCAGTCTTTAGTATTTGTCTCTATTCTGTAGTCTATAGTCTGTGTCTCTCTACTGTAGTTATAGTATTTGTCTCTATACTGTAGTCTATAGTATTTGTCTCTCTACTGTAGTCTATAGTCTGTGTCTCTCTACTGTAGTCTATAGTATTTGTCTCTCTACTGTAGTCTATAGTATTTGTCTCTCTACTGTAGTCTATAGCATTTGTCTCTCTACTGTAGTCTATAGTATTTGTCTCTCTACTGTAGTCTATAGTATTTGTCTCTCTACTGTAGTCTATAGTATTTGTCCCTCTACTGTAGTCTATAGTATTTGTCTCTCTACTGTAGTCTATAGTATTTGTCTCTCTACTGTAGTCTATAGTATTTGTCTCTCTAATGTAGTCTATAGTATTTGTCTCTCTACTGTAGTCTATAGTCTGTGTCTCTCTACTGTATTCTATAGTCTGTGTCTCTCTACTGTAGTCTATAGTATTTGTCTGTCTACTGTAGTCTATAGTATTTGTCTCTCTACTGTAGTCTATAGTATTTGTCTCCCTACTGTAGTCTATAGTATTTGTCTCTCTACTGTAGTCTATAGTCTGTGTCTCTTCACTGTAGTCTATAGTCTGTGTATCTATACTGTAGTCTATAGTCTGTGTCTCACTACTGTAGTCTATAGTATTTGTCTCTCTACTGTAGTCTATAGTCTGTGTATCTCTACTGTAGTCTATAGTCTGTGTCTCTCTACTGTAGTATATAGTATTTGTCTCTCTACTGTAGTCTATAGTATTTGTCTCTCTACTGTAGTCTATAGTATTTGTCTCTCTACTGTAGTCTATAGTCTGTGTCTCTCTACTGTAGTCTATAGTCTGTGTCTCTCTACTGTAGTCTATAGTATTTGTCTCTCTACTGTAGTCTATAGTATTTGTCTCTCTACTGTAGTCTATAGTCTGTGTCTCTCTACTGTAGTCTATAGTCTGTGTCTCTCTACTGTAGTCTATAGTATTTGTCTCTCTACTGTAGTCTATAGTCTGTGTCTCTCTACTGTAGTCTATAGTCTGTGTCTCTCTACTGTAGTCTATAGTATTTGTCTCTCTACTGTAGTCTATAGTGTTTGTCTCTCTACTGTAGTCTATAGTATTTGTCTCTCTACTGTAGTCTATAGTATTTGTCTCTCTACTGTAGTCTATATTATTTGTCTCTCTACTGTAGTCTATAGTATTTGTCCCTCTACTGTAGTCTATATTATTTGTCTCTCTACTGTAGTCTATAGTATTTGTCCCTCTACTGTAGTCTATAGTATTTGTCTCTCTACTGTAGTCTATAGTATTTGTCTCTCTACTGTAGTCTATAGTATTTGTCTCTCTACTGTAGTCTATAGTCTGTGTCTCTCTACTGTATTCTATAGTCTGTGTCTCTCTACTGTAGTCTATAGTATTTGTCTGTCTACTGTAGTCTATAGTATTTGTCTCTCTACTGTAGTCTATAGTATTTGTCTCCCTACTGTAGTCTATAGTATTTGTCTCTCTACTGTAGTCTATAGTCTGTGTCTCTCTACTGTAGTCTATAGTCTGTGTCTCTCTACTGTAGTCTATAGTCTGTGTCTCTCTACTGTAGTCTATAGTCTGTGTATCTATACTGTAGTCTATAGTCTGTGTCTCTCTACTGTAGTCTATAGTATTTGTCTCTCTACTGTAGTCTATAGTCTGTGTATCTCTACTGTAGTCTATAGTCTGTGTCTCTCTACTGTAGTATATAGTATTTGTCTCTCTACTGTAGTCTATAGTATTTGTCTCTCTACTGTAGTCTATAGTTTTTGTCTCTCTACTGTAGTCTATAGTATTTGTCTCTCTACTGTAGTCTATAGTCTGTGTCTCTCTACTGTAGTCTATAGTCTGTGTCTCTCTACTGTAGTCTATAGTATTTGTCTCTCGACTGTAGTCTATAGTATTTGTCTCTCTACTGTAGTCTATAGTCTGTGTCTCTCTACTGTAGTCTATAGTCTGTGTCTCTCTACTGTAGTCTATAGTATTTGTCTCTCTACTGTAGTCTATAGTGTTTGTCTCTCTACTGTAGTCTATAGTATTTGTCTCTCTACTGTAGTCTATAGTATTTGTCTCTCTACTGTAGTCTATATTATTTGTCTCTCTACTGTAGTCTATAGTGTGTGTCTCTCTAATGTAGTCTATAGTCTGTGTCTCTCTACTGTAGTTATAGTATTTGTCTCTCTACTGTAGTCTATAGTATTTGTCTCTCTACTGTAGTCTATAGTCTGTGTATCTCTACTGTAGTCTATAGTATTTGTCTCTCTACTATAGTCTATAGTATGTGTCTCTCTACTGTAGTCTATAGTCTGTGTCTCTCTACTGTAGTCTATAGTCTGTGTCTCTCTACTGTAGTCTATAGTATTTGTCTCTCTACTGTAGTCTATAGTATTTGTCTCTCTACTGTAGTCTATAGTATTTGTCTCTCTACTGTAGTCTATAGTATTTGTCTCTCTACTGCAGTCTTTAGTATTTGTCTCTATTCTGTAGTCTATAGTCTGTGTCTCTCTACTGTAGTTATAGTATGTGTCTCTATACTGTAGTCTATAGTATTTGTCTCTCTACTGTAGTCTATAGTCTGTGTCTCTCTACTGTAGTTGTAGTATGTGTCTCTACTGTAGTCTATAGTATTTGTCTCTCTACTGTAGTCTATAGTCTGTGTCTCTCTACTGTAGTTATAGTATGTGTCTCTCTACTGTAGTCTATAGTATTTGTCTCTTTACTGTAGTCTATAGTCTGTGTCTCTCTACTGTAGTCTATAGTCTGTGTATCTATACTGTAGTCTATAGTCTGTGTCTCTCTACTGTAGTCTATAGTATTTGTCTCTCTACTGTAGTCTATTGTATTTGTCTCTCTACTGTAGTCTATAGTCTGTGTATCTATACTGTAGTCTATAGTATTTGTCTCTCTACTGTAGGCTATTGTATTTGTCTCTCTACTTTATTCTATAGTCTGTGTCTCTCTACTGTAGTCTATAGTATTTGTCTCTCTACTGTAGTCTATAGTGTGTGTCTCTCTAATGTAGTCTATAGTCTTTAGTCTTTAAGAGGAGTTTATCTCGTTGTCGACATTGAACACTTACAGAGGGACTTAGAGGGACCCTAGATAATTATAGTGCACTGCCACCACAGAGGACTGTGGTTTAACTGAGAACCACAAGTGTCTGGAGCTCACTGAGCCACACTACAGTGTCAATGTCAAAGACTGTGGCTGGATTAGTGAGGCAAGAGCCTTGGATACATGTTTCATCTCTGTTTTGTTGTCTGTATTCAGAGAGTAAAAGTGGGATACACTGAATTTAACCCTGGAATTGTTTTGATACCTTCTCAAATACCCATGCATAACAAGCATGCACTATGTAAATCCTGGACTATATAGGACTCTCAGGCCTGGAGCTGCTGGTGATTTCTAAATGATAGCTCTGGCACACCACTCAGCACAGCCCAGAGTAAATCCAGCTTGCTGCTATTTAAAAAGGCTGCCACTTAACCCCTTCCCAGCCACTCCTACCCCCCGCCGCCAGGCTCCAGACTGACAGCATTTATATGCAAATCAGAGTCTGTCATGTATACCACCAGCTCTGTTCAACGCCTGTCCACAACCCACAACTTACCAACTACCTCAGCCACCCTCCCATATTCCCGTGCTCTTTCCCTCACTCTCTCTCTCTCTCTTTCGATCTTGCTCTAGCTCTTGCTCTGGCTCACTTTCATTCTCAATCTCTCTCACCCTTGCTCTCTTGCTGTCTTTCTCTCTCTCTGTCTGTATCTCTCACTCTTGCGCTCTTTCTCCCCTTCTCCCCTTGTGCTTTCCCCCTCTCTTTCACACATTATGTGGACAGAGTCAAGGTCAATGGCCTGGCACAGTTTTTTAGTCTTCCCTTCAGTTACTGTGATGTAAAATATCTCAACCGCCTCAAACAGCTTTCAAACGTTACCCATTTTACATCCCACATACTCTGAGAACTTTTCAACTTAGACTTCAATGTTCTTTGCAATGTCTTGAATTTCAGAATTTAAGTCACCCTTTCAGTGTTTTGGACCATCAATCTACGCCTCTGGAAATGCCCTACCTTGGACAATTTTTCTTTATAATGAAGAACTGTCAACACCTCATATCTCTGTAAAAGAGATGGAAAGAGACTTTCCCCAGCTCTTGCTCCAGGGTCTTAGACAGGTTTACAGCTGGCTGTGGGTTTGGAACAGGGTGCAGGTTTTAGAACGGGCAGGTGTGTGTTGCTGTAGAGACCAGGTGTGTCCACATGTCAACCATTCACATCCCCTCAAGGGGAACTGTGGTGGAGCGTCCAAGTATCAGCTTACAGCATTGCTCTCTCTTTGACTGGGCTGTCTTTATAGGCACGACTCTCTCAGGTTGGGGAGTGAACGGTGAGCCGGGAGGAACGCAGAAGATTTTTGATCCATGAAATTGAAAGTAAGGGTTTGAGACCGACACAGTAAGCGGTTTGAGACCGACACAGGGGGCGGAGTGAAGAGTGTAGACAGGAAGGTAGTGGTTGATTGATGGCTGGGAATGGGAAACGTGCAGGCAGATGAGAGGTAGGAGGAGGGAGGGAGTGGAGCAGAGGGAGGTAGGACAGGTTACAGCAGTGGGAGGGAGCAGGACAGGTTCATCTGTGGCTGTATTAAGACTTAACCTGTCCACTTTCAGTCAATGAGTAAAATGAGGACAGCAGAAGAGTTTAAAGGAAGCTCAGTGTAAACATGACATTTTCCTGCTTTCCAATTCGGTTAGGGTGAAGTGTATCGGGGTCTAACAGGGGAAGGCTGAGGGTCCTTCAAAAGAAGTGAACTGCACTGAGTGTACTAAACATTATGAACATTATTCTCTTTTCATGACATAGGCTGACCAGGTGAACACAGGGGAAAGCTATGATTCCCTATTGATGTCACTTGTTAAATCCACTTCAATCAGTGTAGATAAAAAAAATTTAAGCCTTGAGACAATTGAGACGGATTGTGTTTGAGTGCCATTCAGAAGGTGAATGGGCAAGACAAAAGATTTAAGTGCCTTTGAACGGGGTATGGTAGTAGTTGCCAAACGCAACGGTTTGTGTCAAGAACTAAAACGCTGCTGAATATTTCACCGTCAACCGTTTCCAGAATCCCTGTGGAAAATGTTCTAAGCCTTGTAGAGTCCATACATAGACGAATTGAGACTGTAATGAGGGCAAAAGAGGGTGTGCAACTCAATATTAGGAAGGTGTTCTTAATGTTTTGTACACTATAGGGACTAGAGTGCCATTTTGGACGAGGCCAATGTATCTGAGCAGATGGAGAGCACATTGTTTTATTCACTTCTGATCTCTTCTCTCTTTTCTCCTCTCTCGCATGTCGTCATGCTGCTACATTTACACCACAGTCACTGCATGCTGAGACACACACCACACGACTCAGGGATACACACCACACATTAAACGTCATGACGACACACACCACACCTGAAACACAGAGAAGCAACAAGTATTACCAAGACACAGTTGACAGCACGATGGACTCTTAGTTAAGCATCCATCTAATAATGTTCTGGGTTCTCACTGTGTGGCTTTATGATTGATAGGCCAATGTCTTCCAACAGAAAGGCCAAGTCCTTAGCGGGATGGGTGTTGTCCAAAAAACATGCAAATGCCTGTAGTAAAGCTACTTTGTCGTATACTGTAGGTTACTAACAACCAAAAGGGTGCTAACTGGGAAACCCAAAACTAAAAGAAGGAAGCTCTTCTTTTTTTACAAGCATAAATGTGCATTTAGAAAAAACGAAATAGTGAGATTTATTTGCTTTTATAATATAAAAGGGAGCTTCAACAGATGCTGCATATAAACAGATACAGATACACAGATTCCTGCTTTCTTGACATTAACAGGAGAGAAGCTCCGTTTTCCCCTGGGCTCCTAATTGACAGTTTTCCCCTCCTCTTTCTTCCATCGCTCTTCAAGTTGTCATGGAGATGTAACCTTTACCAAACTCTGAGTGATCCCTGGGAGTCAGATCATTACCAGAACACCACGCTCCTCTAAAAGGATTAATTTGTTATTCAAATCGAAAATGAATTTGTGCCGAGGTGCTTTGCGTTGGCTGTGGCTAATACAGCCAAGTTGATTTAATTTGGGATTTGATTAGTCTGCATGAAAGAAAGAGTTGTCATTCTCAGCAGCTGTCTGTCTCATGTATAGCAATGCCCATATTATTAATCTGTCTATATTCATCATGGCATATTCATCACGCCATCTTACCACGGGGGAGGACGTTGCTGGAACATAATGATGAAGTGTCCTTTTTACTAAACTTTCAGAGACAAACGGAGACAGATGTTTTTCTTTTACTGTATATACAAAGTATGTTCAGCTTCCATTACTTTCACAAGGCCTGATTTTCAACAAGTCAGCAGCACCTGATCCCAGAACAGAGTACGATTGGTAGACTGTCTGCCAGACAGGCCAGTGCCTGACGATTAAATTGAAGAGCCAACAGCAATACTAATACGTGAGTGGTTTACTGGAGGTTTCCTGAAGGTTGTTGGATGCATCAGGTGCTTGTCATCTCTTTGAGGATTTCAGTAGGAGTTTCAGTAGGAGTTTCACACAAATGAGAGTACTGGAAGAGGGGGATCTGATGAGTCTCCTCCATTTAATCTCATTTGCAGTCATAACTCACATACAGACTACTGTGTATGGGAGTAAATGACTGCACTATCTCCATCTCTTTTTTAATATCAGTGTTTTTCTATGAGAGATAAAGTCTGTCTCAGTGTCCCACAGCTTGTTATCAGATCTCTGTCTTTATTTGAGTATTCCATCTCCCCTGTCTCTCTCTCTCTCTCTCTCTCTCTCTCTCTCTCTCTCTCTCTCTCTCTCTCTCTCTCTCTCTCTCTCTCTCTCTCTCTCTCTCTCTCTCTCTATCTCTCTTTCTCATGATCTTTCTCTCTCTCTCTCTCTTTCTCATTATCTTTCTCTCTCTCTCTCTCTCTCATTATCTTTCTCTCTCTGTGTCTGTATCTTCCTTTGCATCTCCTTCTCTCGATTCTACTTCAGCAATCGTATTTATCCCTGTTTCTCCCTCTGTCCTTTCTTCTCCTGTTCCTCTCCCTCCTTCTCTCTCTCTCTCTCTCTCTCTGTAAAACCATGATAATAGCAGCAGAAGAGGTGGGGAGAAGAGAGGCAGCATGTGAGGGGGGAGTTTAGAGTGTCCCTTAGCACCACCTCCCCTCCTCTCACTCCTCTTGTGTTTACAGCCTGTCATTGAGGAAGAAGGGGAGGTGGGAGGGAAGAAGGAGGGTGTACGGGCTGGAAACCCAAAAAGTTGGCTCGGTGACAAGTGACCCCCTCCCCCCTCTCCGTACAGAGCAGCAAGAAAAGCACCACAGAAAGAAAAAAAGAAAGAAAGAAGAGAGAGAGAGACAGAGAAAGAGTAGGATAAAGGAAAGCAAGCCCAGCTGTAAGCTTCACAATGCAGACGAGAGTTTGGCAGGAGCTCAAAGCAGCTCAAACCACTGCCTCCATTTTCCTTCTGAATTAAAAGGCTCAGTGCTGCAAAGCTGGGGGGTAGAGGGGAGGGGGGAGGAAGGGCAAGAGAGAGAGAGGGGGAGGGAGGGAGGGAGAGCATGCGGGTAAAGTGAGAGGAGGGGGGAGGCACAGAGGATTATATATTAATGTGTTTCTTTAGCAGCTTAATCCTAATGATTACACTAAAATAAATAGAATTTGTTTTATCTGCTCTGGTTAAAGCAGGCAGGTGCCAGCAAGGTCGTGAGGAGAGAACAGAAACCAGGGATACCTACTGGTAAATATTTACAGATAACACCAAAGTTCTAGATCTCTACTGGTAAATATTTACAGATAACACCAAAGTTCTAGATCTCTACTAGTAAATATTTACAGCTAACACCAAAGTTCTAGATCTCTACTGGTAAATATTTACAGCTAACACCAAAGTTCTAGATCTCTACTGGTAAATATTTACAGCTAACACCAAAGTTCTAGATCTCTACTTGGTAAATATTTACAGCTAACACCAAAGTTCTAGATCTCTACTGGGTAAATATTTACAGCTAACACCAAAGTTCTAGATCTCTACTGGGTAAATATTTACAGCTAACACCAAAGTTCTAGATCTCTCATGAATTTATGTAAATATACATTTTTTTCTATTGTTAGCCTTTAAACATAAATTAATTATAGAGCTAATTATAGTGGATTTTGGAGCGGTCTGATGTAGTTCATGACTGGTTTGAGACTGTGGGTATTTGTTAAGCTGTAGATTGTGCATTCAAGCCCTCTGTCGTTCTCACACACACAAGGTAAAAAACCTCCTTCCCTAATGGTTCTAACTCATCTATCCGAATGGAGTTCGAAGTTGATTTCATTAATAGCATTCCTCTCTCTCTCTCTCTCTCTCTCTCTCTCTCTCTCTCTCTCTCTCTCTCTCTCTCTCTCTCTCTCTCCTCTCTCTCTCTCTCTCTCTCTCTCTCTCCCATCTCCGTTAGCTGTTGCAAAAGCAGCAGCTACTCTTCCTGGGGTCCACACAAAACATGAAACATGACATAATACAGAATATTAATAGAACAGCTCAAGGACAGAACTACATCAATTAAAAAATCAATTAAAAAAGCACATGTAGCCTACATACCAATACCAAAACATACACACAAACTATTTAGGTCATATAGGGGAGAGGCATTGTGCCATGAGGGGCTGCTTTTGAAACCAGGTTTGCTGTTCATTTGAGCTATATGAGATGGAATGTAGTTCCATGCAATAATGTCTCTATATAATACTGTACGCTTTCTTGAATTTGTTCTGGATTTGGGGACTGTGAAAAGCCCCCTGGTGGAATGCCTGGTGGGGTAAGTGCGTGTGTCAGAGCTGTTGACTATGCAAACAATTCGGGATTTTCAACACATTAATGTTTCTTATAAAAAGAAGAAGTCAACTCTTAGCCAAGAGAGACTGGTGTTTTAAAGAGTTATGATTTCAGCTGGCGGTGTTGTGGTGGGGACGGGGGCGGGGCACACATCGACATCAGAGTCCTGTGAACTACTGGAGGTCTCAGTAGGAAATTAACTCCTGGAGGTCTCTGCACGGTTAAGGTTAGGTCTCTGTAGGGGATGTGTCTCTGATCCAGACTCCAGCCTTGGAGCCAGGGGAGGAGCCAATGGGTCAGGGAGCATGTAGAGGCTGTGTGAGGGGAGACAATGATCTGTACAGTTATACTAGTCCTGCTTCCCGTCCTCATCATAGTGAGCCCCCAGAAAGCCACAGAGATCCCCGCTCCTCCTCACCAACACACAGTAAAAGGGGATACCCACCCAACCCAAAGAACCTACCGGCCCCACCATTCCTTTATCGTATATGAAAAGCCACTTCCAACTCTACAGCCTGGCGCATGGCTCCTCCAGTTTCACCAGGGACAACTGAAATTTGGCCAGGCATCAAATCCCTGCCTCATCAAATCACAGAGTCACAACTCCAGCGTCTGTCTCTGCTTTTAGGATAGTTGGTCCAGTGAGACTGCCAGATCCATAGGACTGCCTTGTCCATTTTCTATTGGTCATTCCAGACCAGGTGGTAGAGGGGTATTGGTTCACTAATCTCTGTTGTTATGTCTGTAGGCTAGCGGCATTAGTGGAAACGATCTGGACTTAACAGTGTGGAGCAGAGGAGGCACATGCAGTGTTAACCATGTAGAGGAGGCACAAGCAGTGTTAACCATGTAGAGGAGGCACACGCAGTGTTAAACGTTGTAGAGGAGGCACACGCAGTGTTAACCGTGTAGAGGAGGCACAAGCAGTGTTAACCGTGTAGAGGAGGCACACGCAGTGTTAAACGTGTAGAGGAGGCACACGCAGTGTTAAACGGTGTAGAGGAGGCACATGCAGTGTTAACCGTGTAGAGGAGGCACAAGCAGTGTTAACCGTGTAGAGGAGGCACAAGCAGTGTTAACCGTGTAGAGGAGGCACACGCAGTGTTAAACGTGTAGAGGAGGCACACGCAGTGTTAAACGTGTAGAGGAGGCACATGCAGTGTTAACCGTGTAGAGGAGGCACAAGCAGTGTTAACCGTGTTGAGGAGGCACAAGCAGTGTTAACCGTGTAGAGGAGGCACACGCAGTGTTAAACGTGTAGAGGAGGCACATGCAGTGTTAACCGTGTAGAGGAGGCACATGCAGTGTTAACCGTGTAGAGGAGGCACATGCAGTGTTAACCGTGTAGAGGAGGCACAAGCAGTGTTAATGTTATAGACCAGGCACACATCGAACCAACAGGGGCTTAAGAATCTCATCCCATCCATCAACACTGTCATATTTAGTCTGGGCCTGTCTTCCACAGCAGACTGTTCTGGCCCAGGCTAGGTTCTTTGCCACCTGGGGAGTGTTGTGAAAGTTCGTTGGTGTGTTTACTCATGCATGTATGGTGTATGGTGAACATCTGTACACCACAATATCTTGCCAAAACTGCTGTGGAGTTAGCCTGCATCCTGCAATTGTGTGGTTCAGTCACCTCTGCTGTTGGTCATGTTTCTGATCCAGGGAGAGGTAGCCTCAGTTGTAGAGGTAGCCTTGGGACACATGTGCTCATTAATGTTACAAACCACAAAGGAGAAATTGGACCCAGAAGGATATACCAGAACCAGGCCTCCAGTGGTACAGCATGGTTCACTGTGTTCCAAGCTCTCTAGTGAAGCAGTATGTATGTGTGTCTCTGTGTCACCTTGAACACAGCCGATTAGTGACTACTGCTCCCAGTTGCTAGTTTATTTCTCAGGAAACCCCCAGCATTCTCTTGTTGTCAATTTACGGTCTCTCTCTCTCTCTCTCTCTCTCTCTCTCTCTCTCTCTCTCTCTCTCTCTCTCTCTCTCTCTCTCTCTCTCTCTCTCTCTCTCTCCTCTCTCTCTCCCTCTCTCTCTCTCTCTCTCTCTCTCTCTCTCTCTCTCTCTAATTAATCTGTATTAATTATCTCCAGTAATAATTGTTAACTGATGCCAGAGTTGTGTTCTCCTCTCGCTGCTCTCCTCTCCTGATGCTGTGTCATTAATGAAAGACAGACTCATATTTAGATCATTCAGGGACAGTAGATCACTCAGGGACAACTCGCAAGACTCTTCTCTTATAGGGTTCCTGACTTTTAACACATTTCACAAATGTCAGTACCCCCTGATACAAAGCCCCGGTAACCTTACACGAAGGCCGTGTAAAGTTGGAGACAGAGGCAGGGTGTAAATGTGTACATCAGACACAGGTAGTTTTAATTACCCCCCACACCCTGTCTCGGCTCAGGCAGCCCCAATCTCCCTCCCCCCTAACCCAGGCAACACCCTCCACCCCAGTCTCCAGCATCACATGGGGATTATTATGGTCTGTATTTAGCAGGCAGCAGCAGCAGCAGCAGGAAGCAGACTGATATGATATTCCACAACAATAGCCCAGTAATCACGTCTACTCCACCTTAATCTGTTCCCATGTCTCAGTTTGTTCCTCTCATCATAAAGTCAAGAGTTGTTTTTCAGCCCTTGTGGGCAATTTGTTCTGCTAGCAGCCAGACACTGCAACACAATCACCAATCAGCTTGTCTCCTCTAATAAGCACTTATCCTCCGTCAGTAAGAAGACTGGGCTTTGTTTATGTGATTGTGTTTCAGGGGGAGTCCACTGGGGAAAATTTACACTGTTACATGTGGAGGTGGACCAGAATTTAGAGTTTCTATAGAAACAGCAAGAGAACTCTATTCAATACACAATGAATAACCCTGGACAGCTGTAACAAAGAGAGGTTTATTTAGAGTACATTAGGATACATTGGGGGAAAACTGCTCTTCAAGCAGTTGAAGTTGACTTGTTGTCACTTGTCCAAACGCCCATCAGAACCATATGGGACCAAACAACCTGTCATGAGAGGGAAGTAACCACGGTAACACGTACCACCTGTTTCCTTTCCGCATGGATGAAACACTCTTTAAGCCCAAAGAAGCATGCTGTTGATCTTCAAAGAATACAGAGGCAGGACTCACACACACACATAGAGAAATTGCACAGACAGGCAGACAGAGACACAGACTGACAAACAGGCAGGATCTATAGTAGAAACAAACTGTGAGCAATGACTTTATAATGAGGCGCATCAGTGTAACTAGCTACATCACAGAAAATAACCTTTTCTCCAGCCAGGCAGAACATGCAGTCTGTAGAATTAGTCATCTCTAGCAGGTCAGTTGGTCATTTGTCTAGCCACTATATGTAGATGATACCACACTGCCATGAAGCTTTGCAAGGAGCTGGAAAGGGAATGAGATGGTAATGTAATGAAATCCACATGGCAGAGGACAGCCAGCCACAGAACATGCCACCGTTCCCCTCAGACAAGCCACACTGTGGGAAACAGCCTTAAGTAAACAGCAAACAGAGAGAGAAAGATAAGCAGCCCCTCGTGGCACAAAGAGAGAGGGGGAGAGGGGGAGAGGGAGAGAGGGAGAGAGAGAGAGAGAGAGAGAGAGAGAGAGAGAGAGAGAGAGAGAGAGAGAGAGAAAGAAAGGGCAGATTGAGAGATCGAGAGTGAATATGCAAGAAGCTACAGATGCTGGATCTTAATTTTCTCACAGCAGAAAAATAAACTGTCAGTAACAGAAAATATGAACTATTTGGGGGGATTATAAATAATGGACAATATATTTTTAGTTATGGCAAATCAAGTCTGACATTTTAAAGTGTAAATTAAAAAAGTTAGAACACTTTTAAACCTTGAACACACTACAAGTTTCATGCAACAACAGGGTGATCAAATGAAGATCCTACGTGATGAATATCGCTAGGGAAAGTTGCACTCTCTGCAGTAGATGTGTCATACATAACAAAGGGCAGGACACTTAGTCACAAGGTCCTTCCTTGACCAGCAGTGCATCTTGGGAAACAAACCTGACTAGTAGCAGCAGCTTTCTGGAATAAAGTGTTTTTTAATCAACACCTGTTTAGTTTACCTCAGGGGAGCGAGTTACTTCCTGTTAGAACCTTCATCACACCTGTTCTTTCAGAATTCTCCTGATCATCATCACACCTGTTCTGTTGGCTCCTCTCTCCTCAGGTGGGAGGGACTAAACTTACACCGCCAGTCTCCCAAGCTATTTTATTTATCGATGACAATTTGTTAGAAATAATTTGGAATGATAAATGGCAAATGTGCGTTAAGAGAATAATCTCAAACTATTTCTGTCTTCAAAATTGTATTTAGCATCTTATCAGATTCACTTCCTCACAGAAGAGTCTAAGTTAGAGATTTTATGATATATGCAACAAAACAAATCAACAGTGTTGTCACTTATATTATGTATTCAGTTATTCCCATTTCTCTCTGTATGGTTGAGTGTCTGCATTTCAATATCAGCCCAGGCTGTCACAGTGATTTCAGGTGAGGTGTGGAGCTGAACACCACCCAATAAAAGAGACTGGCAGGCATGCTATATCCTTTGTCCCATCAGTGAATATATTAATGTAATAAATATGAAGTTATATTATATATAAAGTGATAAAAGCCTAGTACTTGAATTATGTTTAAGCATCTACCTGATGTGACAGTCATTTGGTGGAGATGTGGTTTGTAGCTGTTGGTTTGATGGTGGGTATACTTGCTGCAAAGAAAATAATTTGAAAGCATTTATCTCTGTTCTTGCATCTGCAATGGATTTATATACAGCACCCTTTATTGAATTGAAAAGAAAATTCTGTCCTCAGTTACCTTTTAACACAAAAGGCTGGTGTAAGTCTACAAACAAAGCCCTCTCTCCCCCCTCTTCTCTCTCTCTCTCTCTCTCTCTCTCTCTTCTCTCTCTCTCTTTCTCTTCTCTCTCTCTTCTTTCTTCCCTCACTCCGTTGAAATACCTCCTATTGTTCAGTCTTTTGCTCCTCGTATTCTAATTAAACATATGAAATCACCCTCAGCATCAAATTGTGACATTTCCACCCATTAATTTGCCAGAATTATTCAATTTCAGGATTATCTGACTGTAACATCAGTGGGAGGGCTCAGCCACCCTAGTCCTCCTGTGAATCATAGGCAATCTGTGTTACTGCTTCTTTTTGATACTAATTGTTCTTTCTGTAGTAAATCACATTTGTCTTTCATGACTATGTATAAATTGTATTGATCGTTTTCTTGTTTGATCTTTGAGGAATTTAATCTGCTTTATTGTTTTCACAGATGCCCTGGATAATGTTGAATTGTGATATTGATCAGCGTACCCACTTTTCAGAGGTGAGATGCCGTGTGTAGTAGTTAGTGTAAAGGTGTCTGATGTCACCCTGCCAAAATCTTTCACTAGTCGCCTTTTGACATATGGAGATAAATTAAGTCTGGAGAGTATTGTCTTGCTGACACACCCCCATTCCTGCTGCCACACCCTCATTCAGTTTCATTGGTGTGTGTTGCGGACCGAACGGTAGGGAATGCAAATCAAACAGGCCTTCTGATTCCAACTGACAGGCAGCAGGGGAGATTTAACATCAGAAAACCTCTGTTATGCTTGGACAACATGTTTCCAACCTCGGTTTTTATTTCTATCAGTTAGCCTGTTGCACTCGGATCACAATCACTACAATCTTCCTGTTGAAAATATGAACATTTAGCAGACTGTAACTTTATTTGTTGAGGTTGTTGGGGAGAAAGAGGGATTTCTGACCTTTGACCTTAGTGGAGACCTTTGACGTTGGGGGAGGGGGTGGCTGACCAGAGGCCTGGAGCAGGAATCATAAGCTGATATCTGAGCCCCTCATTTGGGTCTGAAATAACGCTCTCCCCATTTCTATGGGTCTCCCATTCATGACGCCTCAAGGAACTAAATTCTACTATGCACCTCCAAATCTACTAGCGATAGCTATGATGACTGGATCATTCAGGTCTCTATAATCCCCAGGCCTGGTTTCTGAAGACAGGGTGCTAGCGTGTATATGTTCAACAGGCTGGTGGCTGTTGTGTTTTTTTTATTTTTTTTTATTTCACCTTTATTTAACCAGGTAGGTCAGTTGAGAACAAGTTCTCATTTACAACTGCGACCTGGCCAAGAAAAAGCAAAGCAGTGCGACAAAAAAAACACAGAGTTACACAGTAAACAAACGTACAGTCAATAACACAAAAGAAGATCTATATACAGAGTGCAAATGTAGCGCAAAATGCAGTAAGGTTAGGATGATTATGTGTGGCTCTAGAGTGTTTCTTTGCCTCCCAGTCGACCAGTTGGTGTTTCTGTTACCATGAAGACACCATCAATGTAAGCTAATACCCATACTCCTGGGGGGGACAAACGGCAGACATGGCAGTTTAAGAAATAGAACCATTACACTGTTTCCTTTGGATTAATAGGGGACGCTACGAGAAAACTAATCTGGCATTTTGTAAGTGAGAATAATGAGTGGTGTCTATCGTCATACAAAGGGGAATGCGTCTGGCTAGAGGAAATACAATGTGTTGTTATTTTATGCATTCTTTAGATTGGTATTTATCCTTTGTTTATCCAGGCGAGTTCCATTGAGATAGAAATCAACATGTTTTACCAGGAAGCCCTGTCCAAGCAGCCTATCATGTTCAAGGCACAGCACGTCAATCTATAATTCTGAACAATACACCATGACGACAGGTTCAGCATCATGAGGTTAGTTACTACACTACTGTTCAGTGTACTAAAGGTGTGCAGTGTTCCTCCACCCCTGTTACACTATAGTTATATATGTTATTAACTCCTTACATTGTTCTAGTTGACAAGGCATTAATTCCCTCCCATGCTGTTTGTTTTTAAGGCGTGATGTCTCCCTGCGTTAAGTGGTTGTGGGCGAGAGGATAAATGCATATGTTAATATAGGATTAATGTAAAGGACGAACAGCACCTCAGTGGTTTTCCTGTTGCGTCCTGACTTCAGCTCAGAGTTCAGTCTTCTATACGCTCTCTATACGTCACAGACCCAGTCAGCCCCACGAATCAATCAACCTATTACATCACTATCGAATGTGTAAGCACTTCGCTATCGACTGCATAGAATGCTGAAGCCGAGTTTTCCTGACTCCAGTGACAGGGAAAGATGAAGTGTGTGAGCCCAACATGCCCTGAGGCTGGCTGTTCATTATGTGTATACACAGTCATTATTCTGGGCTCAGAGTGTATACTGTGTTTTTTTTGCACTGCGAGCACGGCATGTTTTATACCAGTGAATTACAGAGAATTACAATGATTAGGCCATACAGCTAGCTAATGGACCCACCTTGCTTTTTTACCTTAGTCACTATTGACTAGGCTGATTTATATAGGGCAAAGCATTTGTCTACAAATGGACACCAATATGTAAATTGTGTACATTATTTTGTTGCTTTTAAAAAAAAACGTACACTGTTTAAAACAGCTAGTCCACAAGATAAATGCTCAAACTCGTTGATTAGGAAAGGTTATCCCATTCACAGGGTTTTCTCTTACTTTGGTGTTCACAGGACATTCTTCTCTAAGCTCTGAGGGCAGGAAGGTTGGGAGGTTTGAAAAATGATTCCATAAAAGGGTCGGAGCATAAACACTAGCTTAGCAGGCAGGGTATGTTTTGGCTACTCAGCAAAGATAGATCACACCTGGGCTCAAATAGGATTATTATAAATTGTTTAATTTTTTTAGCATTTTATTGAACCTGCCTTGAGTGACAGATGGGCTGTGTTTACACTTGTGACTATTCCAATGGCCCGATTCTGCCAGGCAAGCTCAATCAAGAGCAGCTGAAGTTTTTGAAAGAAAACCCATACTATTTGAACCCAGCAGTTCTTGAGATGTATGGAGGTAAATAGAGTGTAGGCCTGATGCCATGATGCCAATGCCCTAAATGGTTAAGCGCCTGGGTGCCAGTCTGAGCGCCATTGCACCTGGCACCATGACAACTGGCACAGCAAGGTGCTTAGTGAATTACAGTACTGTCAGCGAGAACATTACAAACCCCGACGCTGAGACGTGTTTAAATTCAAATGCCTTCATTTATCACTCCAACAGGAGTGGTTGTGTTTTAATGGCTCTGATAAGTCCATTCTGTGCCTCTCAGTAATGAGGCTAGTTACAGAGCCATCCATGCTTTTGTCTTGTCAATGACGCGTCCCTTTTAGAGATGTGTACTGTAGTGTGATCAACAACAAGACTCTTAAACGTGACGTTCATTTTTATCACAGCTGATTGATTGCCTTCCTTGTGAAGTTATTTCATGGTTTTATTTTATTGTGTGGCTCTACCGTTTATTGTGTATTAACAGATCCCTATAACGTACTGTAGAATTCTGGCAATTCCATAGTTCTTCAGATGCACTTCATCTCATGAACTTATAAAAGACTGAACCGGCAGCCATTTTGTATCCTTCATTACAGAGCTAGTACAACAGTGAAGAGGAGAGTTCCATGGCGTTCCCATTCCAGGCTGTGGTCCACAGATGTCCAGTCAAGGATCATTAAGCCTACAGAGTCCAGCCAGCGAGCAGAGCAGAGTGGTCAACTATAGCCTGCAGCTGTATGCTGACCGTGTGTCTGCAGGTGTGTGTGTGTACACGTGTGTTTGTGTATGTGTGTGCGTGCGTGCGTGCGTGTGCACGTTTGTGTGTGATCCACAGGTGCAGGGCCTGGTCTGGACGGAAAGAGAACATTAGCCTCGGGCCGTGGAGGCAGAGAGGCAGGAGGGGAACTGTTTCAAATGCAAATCACCTCCCAACTCCACACAAAAACGTCCTCTATTGGAGCAGCTTGTAAAATATAGCACCCCATGGCTTCATTCATAGAAACACACAACGGCCAGCCACGGCTAGAGGATGGAGTGGCCCCCTAGAACTACTCAGCCATATCGGGAAGAACAGGGACCTCTTTTCTTATATATATCAGTCATGTAATATGATGACTAATATCATCTGACTGATGTAAAGAGCTCCCTAGGACATCCTCATGGTGGTAGACTGTCTGGACATGCTTTACGTGTTATAGCCGTGGTATGGTGGAAACAGGGGCCAACGAGCGTGTCTTTTTTTTTTAAGTCCCCAGAGTCAGCCTGTGGATACATAAAGATAGAAGTGATGTTTGAGTTAGATGTTGTGCACACAGTTGTATGTCACACAAGCGTAGTGTCAAGTCGGCCGATCCAGTGTTATAGTCAGCTTCAGAACATGAGGACATAGGGTTACATAGACTGGTCATCCTTTCACCTGGGCTGTATAACACAGTGGTCTATAGGGTCTATAAACTAACATAGTGGAGTGGGCTACATCCCATCCCCAGTCAGTCCACCCTGTGTTGGTATTTATGTCAGTATCAGGCCCCTGACAGCAGTATTACCCCAGTGTTACAGCAGCCTAGTAACAGAGAGAAATCTGAGAATCAGGAGACTTTCCCATGGTGCACTGGGAGAGAAAGCACCATAGGGTCTGATGGACCAAGCAGATGCTTCTCGTATTATAGACGCCCTAAGACCGTGTCATAAAGATAGTCCTGTGTCTGAGTCACTCCAGTACACAAAAATAACTGGTCATTTAGACTTAAGCCTCTCTCTGAGTCTGGGCTTAGTGCATTTAGACCTAACTGAAGCCCCTCATTTTTTATTTTTTTATTCAACCTTTATTTAACTTGGCAAGTCAGTTAAGAACAAATTCTTATTTACAATGACGGCCTACCCCAGCCAAACCCTCCCCTAACCCGGACGACGCTGGGCCAATTGTGTGCCGCCCTATGGGACTCCCGATCACAGCCAGTTGAGATACAGCCCGGGATCTCACACAGTAGTGATGCCTCTAGCACTGAGATGCAGTGCCTTAGACTGCTGCGCCACTCGGGAGGCCTTGAGTCAGGAGGCATTGAGTCTGTGCTTGGTACAATGTTCAAAGTGACTCCCAGAGCTCTGTGATTTGACGTGTTATCTATTCTGCCATGCCTTAGCTGGAGTAGCAGCACCAGACAGGCCTGACCCCTATCCCTCATCATATCTCCCCTCATCATCACTGTGTTAGTCTTTCTGCCTGAGACACAAAACAGAGATCAGTCTGAGCGATTCTGCTGCCAGTCTCAGAGGCGTTACAGAGAGAGACCGACAAAGAGGAAGTGTTCCGGTATGTTCTTCCTGCTTCATGACGCCTTTCTCTACTGTCTCTTTAAGAAGAGAAAAACACAGGGGTCGTGTCTGGTTTGACAGGTCAGGCTGGTACTAAACATCATAGAGCTGATTGAGTCAGTCAGTGCTCAGTGTGTAGATCAGATATTGCATTTTCTTACACTCTTCAACCTCTAATGGAAATGGAAAGCTGTGATATATCCAGACTGATAACCAGCTCACAGCAGCATCGGGTCAGATATTGATTGTTGTTCAGATCATTGTTCAGACTTCCTTACTAAATCTCCTCCCAGGATTAGCAAAGAGAAAAGAACATTGGTTGTGTTCCCCTTATCAGAGGCCCTTTATGGCTTTAATGAAACAGGCCATGGTTAGATGGTTCCACATGACTGGGTAGACTACTAATAGAAGCCTCATTGTGTTGGTCTATAAAGAGCCATAGAGTAGTAGTTCTCTGGGGTAGTCATGAGACCTCTGGAAGAGCATACCTCTACAGATATTACCCGTCCTCATTTAAAACTCATCTAATGTGTATTTTCTCCAGAATCATCTCTAATGTGATGCCTCTCCAGGAATGGCCTCCAGACTAACAGCCGTTCTCTCTACACTCAAACAGAGAGCAAGTTTAGAAATTACAGCTCTATCGTCTCTCTGTCTTCTGAGGTCTCTGCTGGTAGGATTACCAGTCATATTTACTTGGTGTGTTAGAAGCTGTAGCTGAGACCCTCCTGTTCCGTGTTTCTGATCTTGTTGACTTTTCATATGGCTGACCCGGTCCACTCATGTTCCGTCTGTGTCATTGAGCAGTCAGCGCAGACTTTCAGCATGTGCCTGAGGTAGACAGTCCAGCCTTCTGCTAAGCTTTGGGCCACAGAGGGAATGTTCAAACAGGGTCAAGAACAAAGCTTTTAATTGCTGAACCCCAAACCCCTCTGCTGCTCCTTCAGACTGGTGTGTTTCTGAGGACGACTCTGGAGGGTGATGCTCAGGAGGCTGGTCGTCTGTTTCAACAGGCTGCCTTGGGTGCCAAACATGCTGCTCGGCTCAATTTGAAACGCGTTTCTAGATAAAGGTTATGAGGCTATTGGGGGGCTAACCGCAGCTACACAGCCTCTTTCTGTAGAAGTGGAGAGAGAGCAGATAGAGAGAATGCAGAGTATACTGGCCAACATTCAGAGAAAGGAGAGTTGGGAGGAAGAGCTGTCACCATCACTCTGCTACGCGTTAGATGACAGTTTGAGAGACGAGGCGTTGTGGTTTCTCTGAGCTAAATATAAGAACCTGGAAACTACTCTTTGCATGTCTGTTTCTGTTGAGCATGTTTCTCTGGTCACATGCTGATGTACTGTAAGTAAATGTCACAGACTTTGACAAACATCATAGTGCTACATGTCAAAAGAAGTCAACAAGTTATCTAACAAAGTTTGTGGTTTTCACCGGACCAAGATCAAAATGAGTAATCTAGATAGAGTAATCTAGTTTTGTTTTCCACTGGCATCCAGACCTGGGCAGAAAATAGTTGTATTTTGTAGTTTACGGGGTAGTCTAATATAGTTTATATAGAGTTTTAACTAAAAGGCAACTATTTTCTTTGATATTCAAATACAGGTCTCTGAAAAACAAATTATATTTGAGAGTATTTTGAATACCTCTCAGAAAATCTAATAATATTTGAAGGTATTTGAATATATGCAAGTTATTTGAAAGCAAAAAATATATATATGTTTATTTTGATGGTTAGTTAAATTAGTCTAAATATATGATCAAGCACATGGTTTGGAGGGCTCTCAGATCTGAATCTTAATATAGCCTAGAGCCTATAATTACTGTAAATACATTAGGGATATGGAATCAGCTCAACATTAAAGTAGACCACTTATGCAGCTTCAAAATGACTAACAAATATATGTTTATAATTAGTGAGACACAAGGTAATATAGTAACAATTGACATCAAGTTCTTATACACGTGTAGTAATTTTGTGATTATTACAATAGCAACATTGTTGCTACATAAGACATTGGAAATTGCTTTATAATTGTATTATAATAATACATTTCTTTATAATTGTATAATAATACAGTTATTACATAGGTGGAATTAGGAAGTCACTATTCCTCTTGTGTACAGAAGTAAAACAAAAATTAAAATCAGCTCATTGCTATGCAATTAAAATGCAATTACCAACAAATGTTGCTCCCAAAAGTAATTAGAGTTTTTATTACACAGGCACAAGAACAGTTTAATGTTACGTGTGTGAATACTAACAGTAATAAAATATGACTATTAAGTGTCAAAGGAAACTAAATATCACAAACTGCCTTCTTGAATCAACTACAGATAGGTTTGGCAAATCATCTTAGTTTGTATTCTGATTAAACTATACCTTTTAAATATGCTTTATTGTGTGTTTGAAACAAGAACACTTACCTTCACATGGACAAAGAGGTTCAAAGTGGTTTTTGCTCTGCAATATTTTAAAATGAAATGCAGCTTATGATCTTCTCAGTGGCATGATGAAAGATTCATACAGTAGTTGAGCGTCAAAAAATATAACTGTTTAATTGGTTTGATTTGAGAAAGAAAAATATTGTGCAGGTAGATTGAAATAGTATAAGAGATTGTGTGTGCTCTCTTAATGATATTTCTACCGTCAACATGCAGTTCCAGACACAGCCCTGCCATTAGTTGAAGGCAGCCAATCCAATAGTTTCAAAAAAGTAGTTGATTTGTATTCAAGTAGTTTTGACAAATATTCACTCTCTGAGATCTGTAATCAAATAGTTTTAAAAAGTAGTCATTTTTGTATTCAAATAGTTGTAGTCACCTCCAAAGTAAAAACTATAGTTATCCCCCCCCAAAAAAATATGCTGTACATTACTAAACCTTCATTAACATGTAGAAACAACAGCCATGCTCCTCTGGTACTCATTACCATATCTGCATTGTTATCATAAAACAACAAATGAGTCAAGATACATTTATGCTTTATACATTTATTCACAATGATTAAAAAGCATCAAACAATTTTGCTCTTATCGATGTTAAAGATAAAAGTAAATTCTTGTTTTATTTATTTGTTAATTCATGAAATACAATTCATGATGATTACAAAGAAAGCTACAGATACCAGACACATTAGAGTGTACAGTGTAATCAGAACTACCAGAACAGGATCCTGTGGGGAAAGGAAAACAAATAGCAGTGTGTGTCTGTGTCTGCAGGGCCGGTGCGTGCATTTCTGCCGCTCTAGGCGAAACACAATTGTGCCGCAACTCTATTTAAAAAAATAATTATTGCTCCTTTCCTAATTTTCTTTTTTTTGTACTCACAACCCAACAGTTTGGGTCGTTTAGACATGGTTTTACAGTGTACTGTTGCGAGCTCAGCTAGAAGAAGATGGCATGAGACAGAGATTGATTTAACAGAGTTCCTGTGCTCTATACACCGCACGACTCCAGGAACGTCACACTTAATTATCAGCCTTCAACTTTTGACAACGAACGTAACCTCCGGCCATGCAAGGCTCGGTTACGGTAGGCACTCTAACATTCCCCCTCCCCCCATAACCTGAACTCAGACAACTGAAGAACACATAACCACAACGCTGATTGGTGATTTTGATTGACAGACACACGTTCCTCACCAATGGACTACAAGAGGCGGCAAAAATATATATATATATATTATTTATTTTTTTGCCGCCTTTCCAAAGTGCCGCTCTAGGCTGTCGCCTAGTCTGCCTATACGCACGCTCCGGCCCTGTGTGTTTGTGTCTGTGTCTGTGTCTGTGTCTGGGTCTGGGTCTGGGTCCGTTTCTGTGTGTCTGCAGGTCATGGATGAGACACGAAGAGAGGAGAGGAAGACAGGCACGAGATGTCCTCAACAGAGTTAGTTAGGCCCTTAAAGCCCCTAGAAATCACAAGACCTTGTCTCCTCCTACACGCACACACACTCACAGGAAATAAGCTGCTCCTGCTGAAGGTGAGAGTGTTAGATTGTTGCTCTCTGAACTCTAACATGCCAGCGTCTTGCAGAGAACAGACAGTATCTAGCTGCAGAACAGAGAGCACTGGACTGTTGCTTTGTTGTTGACTGTGACTGACAACTTGTCGTTGTGACTTTTGTAGTAAACTATTAATAGATCATTTGGATTTGTCTGTTTATACCATTCAGCATTTAATGGACTTCATTTGTAAGCTATAGCAAAATGTAATTTTGTTACTTTTCCCCCTTAATGAAAAAGCTTAACTGACATAATGTATAATATAAAGTATGAGTTGTGCATAATATTAAAGTCCCATCTGTTCTGCCCTGCCAAGCTGAACGGATGGTTAAATTGTTATGTACACTGCACGGGAGATAACACTATTATAACATAATTGAAACGTTATCTGAATCCTATCTAAGATGATTATTTAAACACAATGTTTCTAATGCATGTTGAATTAGGCAATTACATGTGTTTAAGAGCCGGAGAATAGACTGGCTGAATTTTAAGTGTTTCTGCCAGAGTGTTGGGGTCAGAGGGCGCTCAGCGCTTATAGGCATATTAGCCACTTGGTTATGATAAATTATGACTGCGTTGCCATGGCTACCAACACCCTTCCCTTTCCCCCGCCCAGTCACCAAAATACTGAATTAATGAACTTGCAGATAATAGACTAACGGTAGTACTACAGATGGGATAGATACTCTGTACTGCATCTATAGATACAATTATTATTAAAAACTGTAAACTGGACGGCCATTTAAACAGCCATTTAAATATCTCAGAAAATCTATTTGTGGGGGTTTTCTGCAGCTCTGTGATTCTCCTATGTGTGTGTATTACGGCTGGATTCCTCTATGTCTTTCTGTCTGTACAACACGTCTGCTACCACCTTCTACAGTTATTCCCTACCAGCTGGAGGTTGATTGTGGGGTCTGGAAGACAGGGGGTCTGGGGTTTGGAAGACCAGCGTTGTCACTCAGCCTCATCCCCACTGAGCCCATTAAGGAAGTGTGCCGGCTGGCTGATTGGCTGTGTTAAAACGCCAGGGACCACCCTCTACTCATGCTGTGCATAAGAGAGAGAGAGAGATGGGGGGGGGGGGGGGACGTATGTGTGTGAGGTAGAGTACGTGTGTGTGTGTGTGTTTGTGCAAACGTACATGTACTCCCACTGCTCTGCATGTGTGTCATGTGCTCTATGATGCAGTAATAAACATTTTTACCATAACGCGAGTGTGGTAGTGTCTACTGCACAACTACCCAGGAGGCTGTGGAGGAGGAGAGAGACCGTAATGAGAAGTATAGAGAGTTACCAGGCTGTTTCCTCGTTGCTCTATATACCAGGGGAGTGTTGTTGTCTAATTACAGAGAGGACTGGAGCAACATGCCCACTGTGGCCCCCTGGGAAATGCTGAGGATTCTGGGTCAGTCAGCGTTGAGTCATCATGATGATGACCCAATTCTGGACTTCAAACACAGTGGTGGTTGTACAGTTATTTTACCCAGACACGACAACACATTGTGTTGGTTTGTACTCTATTCATTAGTCTGGGAGGTCATTCCAGTTAATATACTAGCAGTCGTGTAAAGTACTTGAGTAAAAATACTTGAAAGTACTACTTAAGTATTTTTTCGGGGTATTTGTACTTTACTTTACTATTTCTATTTTTGACAACTTTTACTTTAACTTCATTACATTCCTAAAGTAAAATCACTGTACTTTTTACTCCATATATTTTCTCTGACACTCAAAAGTACTCATTACATTTTGAATGCTTAGCAGGACAGGAAAATGGTCAAATTTACACTCTTATCAAGAGAACATCCCTGGTCATCCCTACTGCCTCTGATCTGGAGGACTGAACAACTGTAATTAATGGATATATTATTCCTAATTAGATGTGGGCCTTGGGGTTGTAGGTGAATGGGGACAATCACATGGTTCTGCTGCTAGAGCTTTATAATACTTGTAAAGGAAGTGTGAAGGATGGTCTCAAATCAAGGAGAACCACTGTCCTAGTCTTGTCTAATCTGTGTTTTAGCTCCCATCGTTTGTCTCTAATGGGTTAATTTCAGTAGGGGTTGGAGAGGAGGCTGGTCTGGTGGGAGGCTGTGTGTGTGTGTGGGGGGGGGGGGGGTAGGGGAGTTAGCTTTATGGTCACACATCCTGTGGCAGCCCATTAAAGCTGTGGCATTTTTACAGTCTCATTCTGTTTAAATGGTCTCTAATACTAGAAGGCCAACAAATACCCCTCTATTTCCTGTCTGGCTCCGCCAGCCCTTTGTAGTTGACAAGGCTTTTTTTCTGAGCAGGAAACTATCTCCCCCTCAAGAAAATGGTGAGAGTGAGAAAGGAGAAGGGAGGAAGAAGAGGGTGGGGGGGGGGGCAGTGGCGTGCATCACATTGATCACTACTAGAGCTCAGCCTTGGGAATAGGGAGGACAGACAGCACTAAGAGAACACTATTCCACTCCTCCTATGTTACCTTCTACTGCAGTGGGCTAAATCAGGGTCACACAGAGTGATTCTTGGTAGTCTTAAACAAATCTACTTTGGTTATGGGCTTAAAAAAAAGTACCATGTCAGATATAGAGTAGACATTTATAAAATGTTGAGTTTGCACTTCATATACATCACAGAAGACTGAAATATAACAAAACAGTTTGACATAGAAACCCCATCTTTTCGTCTTAATTTTTAAAAATCTGGATTAATTATGAAATTATTAATAACGTTCCACCCATGAGGCTTTTGGTCAATGACGGCAGGAAAGGTCTACACACTCAGAAAACCACCAGATCCAGAGATTAGCAACCTAAACATATAGTGCATTCGGAAAGTGTTCAGACCCTTTCACTTTTTCCACATTTTATGTTACAGCCATATTAAATTGGTTAAATTAGTATTAATTTTAATATTTTTTTCTTAATCAATCTACACACATTACCCCATAATGAAAAAGTAAAAACAGGTTTTTAGATTTCTTTGCAAATGTATGAAAAAAAAAACTAAAACAGATACCTTATTTACATAAATATTCAGACCCTTTGCTATGAGACTCGAAGTTGAGCTCAGGTGCATCCTGTTTCCATTGATCATCTTTGAGATGTTTCTACAACTTGATTGTAGAAGCCCACCTGTGGTAAATTCAATTGATCAGACATTATTTGGAAAGGCACACAGCTGGTTATATAAGGTCCCACATTTATTTTATTTTATTATTTAACCTTTATTTAACTAGGCAAGTCAGTTAAGAACAAATTCTTATTTACAATGACGGCGTACCAAAAGGCAAAAGGCCTCCTCCGGGGATGGGGGCTGGGATTAAAAGCGAACTGAAAAGAAGAGAGACCCAGGGATGTGTGTGCTTTGGGGACCTTTAACAGAATGTGACTAGCAGAACGGGTGTTGTATGTGGAGGATGAGGGCTGCAGTAAATATCAAAGATAGGGGGGAGTGAGACCTAAGAGGGTTTTATAAATAAGCATCAACCAGTAGGTCTTGCGACGGGTATACAGAGATTGTCAGGCTCTGGCCATAGAGAAGCTTTGCTTCTCTATATTTCTATGGTCAGAGTCTGGCAGATCTATTATTTCTACGTCTGTGTGGTGTTGTGTGTGTGGGATCCCTAATTAGAGGCAGCTGCTATGCATTACCTCTAATTAGGGATCTTACTTATATGTCTGTGTTCCACTCCGTTGGCGTGGTTCATTGTCGTATGTTGTCTCGTGTCGTGCTACGTGTGTTCCCGTTCATTATATATTGTATTTGTTATTTTGTATAGTTCGTCAGTTCAGTTCAATAAACATGTCGAACTATCGATACGCTGCGCCTTGGTCTCTCTACACACCCGAACGTGACAGAGATTACCAGTTTACAGAGGACAGAGTTGACAGTGCATGTCAGAGCAAAAACCAAGCAATAAGGTTGAAGGAATTGTCCGTAGACCTCTGAGACAGGATTGTGAAGAGTTACAGATCTGGGGAAGGGTACCAAAAAATGGCTGCAGCATTGAAGGTCCCCAAGAACACAGTGGTCTCCATCATTCTTAAATGGAAGAAGTTTGGAACCACCAAGACTTTTCCTAGAGCTGGCCGCCTGGCCAAACTTAGCAATTGGAGGAAAAGGGCCTTGGTCAGGGAGGTGACCAAGAACCCGATGGACAACCATCTCTGCAGCACTCCACCAATCAGGCCTTTATGGTAGAGTGGCCAGACGGAAGCCACTCCTCAGTAAAAGCACATGACAGCCCACTTGGAGTTTGCCAAAAGGCACCTAAATGACTCTCAGTCCATGGGAAAAAAGATTCTCTGGTCTGATGAATCCAAGATGGAACTCTTTGGCCTGAATGCCAAGCGTCACATCTAGAGGAAACCTGGCACCATCGCTACGGTGAAGCATGGTGGTGGCAGCAACATGCTGTGGACATGTTTTTCAGCGGCAGGGACTGGGAGACTAGTCAGGGTTGAGGGAAAGATGAATGGAGCAAAGTACAGAGAGATTCTTGATGAAAACCTGCTCCAGACCGCTAAGGACCTCAGACTGGGGCAAAGGTTCACCTTCCATGTAGACAGTCAGGATCCAGATGCTAAGACAAAGGAGAGGTGGGTTGTGGGTGGGATGGGATGGTAGGCCTGTGGGTGAAAGTGGGGAGTAGGGGGGAAACCCCCACAGGGGAGGGGGGGGTGAGGATCAGCGAGGGAGACGGAGGGGGTATTGGTTTATTGACTGGCTTTACAGCTGGCGGCCTTCAGATGAAAATGGATGTTCTTCAAGTGTTGATTGCACATCTGAGGGAGAAGGAAACAAAAGAAGTCCAAGAGACCCCCCAACCCACAAACCCCCTACCCTAACCCACCCTCCTCACATCCCAACTAATAGCCTAAACCCCTAACTCCCCCCAACTCCCCCCAACTCCAACCCCAACACGGTCCAGAGAGCAGAGAGCAGAGAGAGAGAGAGAGAGATAAAGAGAGATAAAGAGAAATAAAGAGAGCAGAGAGAGCAGAGAGAGTGGGAGAGAGAAAGAGAGAGCGAGAGAGAGAGAGCGCAATAAAGCCATTCTGCTCCATTAACTACATACTAACTGCTGGATGTCCGCCTGGTCTTAAAAGCGTTCCGTGCCACGTTTCTCTAAGCAGGCAGCTCTCAAGGATCCTCTGTTCTCTTTTCACTGTTGATTTATGGAGTTTGTTTTCTTCCATGAATTTTAATGCCGATCTGCTGTGCCACACGTATTGGCCGTCAATATTTAAACTTCTCAAATTGCCTCTAAATTGCCGCTTGAATTTACACAAATCTGACCGATACCCCCCCCAAAAATGCTGAAAATGTGTGATTGTTATTCTCTCTAATGAAATTGTGTCTGATTACAACTCAGCACCCAGTGAAACAACAACAAAACAATCAGCCCCCTGAGGAGATGTCTGTCTGTCTGGAGTGTTGGTGTGGAGGAACTGTGATATGTTGTCCGAGGGCCTTAGTTTGGCTTTCTCAGTCTGTGTGTCTGTCTGCCATCAGTCTGTTACTTTCTATTTGACTCCGCTCTTCTCCACAAACCTGATAATCATCCCTGATTCCTTCTCAAAAAGATAGGGACTGATCAGGACAAAAATCTAAGAATACATTTGTAACATCTGAAATCTTAGCTTCGAAAGCTCCTTTTGTTCATTACTAGTGGTTGGGTTTAGAGTTAGATTAGTCGTGATGTGTGTTGTGGACGGCTGTCCAGGAAGTGACGAGCTGTAACTTTAGCTCAGAACTTTGTCAGCCGCTCTGTGTGTTGAGTGGTTAGAGGTCAGAGGTCAGGGAGTAGTGACCCCTGGTTTTATAAACATCACGTCCCATCAGCCCGAGGCAGAGAAGGGGTTTGATTAATAAACAGTCCATTCTGCCAATCTGAGCCCTGACTTCCCCAAAACTCTAGAGGTTAATCTAATTAACCTGTTTCTAAACGTTCACAAACTGCACCAGAGCAGTGACCACTACCCACAATATAACATATTAAAGAATGATTTGTTATACTCATTATCCATGTAAAATATGATATATCATGAATATGGAACCATTCAGAATCAACACTGGCTCACGTTAGCAGTGGGGGAAACAGACAGCTCATATTAGCAGTGGGGGAAACAGACAGCTCACGTTAGCAGTGGGGGAAACAGACAGCTCATGTTAGCAGTGGGGGAAACAGACAGCTCACGTAAGCAGTGGGGGAAACAGACAGCTCACGTTAGCAGTGTAGGAAACAGACAGACTTAAGGGCTCTCCACAGTGATTTCACAGTCTACGCAAGCGACTCTATGTAGCTCAGTTTGCGTCGCGTTCCAAAAATTCAGCCGCACAAAAGTAAGTATATCTAGACTGTAGAGCCTTTTGGCTATACAGTCTTAATTATAGAGGAAGCCAGGACACTGAACAAATTGGCTGTTTTACTGTCCAGTAGTTTGTTTTTTATGCCTCCCTGCTGCACACGGCTCTGTGGCCATATACTTTAATGGTCTGGTCTGTTCTGAACCGGAGAGGTGGGGCAAGCCAGACCTGTGTTGCAATAGTATCTGAAACCTTTATAATACTTAATTTGTGTTTAATTTATTTTGCGTGGTGCAATGGAAACAATGGCATAGTCCCCTAAGTGCAAAAACCCCACCCATCTGACAGTCCAGGCAGGCTCAAGCAACGCTCTTAGATTTGAAAGATGTCAAACATTGTTTGAACCCAGGTGTGTCAAGGGTCTGGCGTAATTCTGGTGGAGGCTGGGCTCAGGTATGTGGCAGGTCAGGTCCCCCAGCCAGCTATGTGGGGCTCCAGTCAGCTCCAGCCCCGGTCTCAGTAATGTAGATGTGTGGGTCAGTAACATGGGGCTCAGTCAGTAAAGTATGGAGCAGCTTTCAGTTGGCCTCCCGCTGCTCCTCATCTGCAGGCCGGGCCGACCGCTGAGCACCATCTGTAGACCATTAGACCCTGTCCATCTAGAAGACTGTCCATGTAGTCTACAGGACCACATCTACAGCCGCATGATGAAAAACAACGTCCCCTCAATGTCATCCCTATCAGAACAGTGCAAACTCCATAAACCTTGTGTTATTATATTAACAACACTGTATTAACAAATAAAGCCCTGTAGATAAAGTGTAATCTCACCTCCGCTTGGTCAGTCTGGCTAGCTGACTGACTGGCTGACTGGCTGGCTGGCTGGTTGGCTGGATAACTGGCTGACTAGCTGGCTGACTGGCTGACTGGCTGGCTGGCTGGCTGGTTGGCTGGCTGGCTGACTGGATGACTAGCTGGCTGGTTGGCTGTCTGACTGGATGACTAGCTGGCTGGTTGGCTGGCTGACTAGTTGGCTGACTAGCTGGCTGGCTGGCTGACTAGCTGGTTGGCTGGCTGGTTGGCTGACTGTCTGACTAGCTGGCTGGTTGGCTGGCTGACTAGCTGGCTGGCTGGTTGGCTGACTGGCTGACTAGCTGGCTGGTTGGCTGGCTGACTGGCTGACTAGCTGGCTGGCTGGTTGGCTGACTGACTGACTAGCTGGCTGGTTGGCTGACTGACTGGCTGACTAGCTGGCTGGTTGGCTGGCTGACTGGCTAACTAGCTGGCTGGTTGGCTGGCTGACTAGCTGACTAGCTGGCTGGTTGACTGGCTGACTAGATGACTAGCTGGCTGGTTGGCTGGCTGACTGGATGACTAGCAGAGAGAGGTGTAAAGAGGTGAGAGAGGAGCAGAAACTCTGCCAAGACCACATGACTCCAGAATGATTAAGGGTCACAGGTTTTGGGGGGCTTGGTGTAACCCCAATCAGTACTAAATGAGACTTTTTCAAATAGTTAAAAATATCCAGATGCTGACCTTTGAACCATGTGGCTCAGTGATGTGGAAGTCCCCTCTGGGGTCGGAGGCCTGAAACCCCTCTGTTATTCTGGAGACTCTATTTCTCCCTTAATATCTCTCTCTCTCTTTCTATCCCTTTCACCATTCTTTGCTCCCTCTCTCTCTCCTTTCCTCTCTTTCTCTCACTTGCTCTATCCCTCTCCCTCTTTCTCTCTCTCTTCTCTGCCTCTCTCTCTTTCACAATATAATAGACAATAAAGCATAATGTATATTGTCCATTATTGAACCCTGTAGGGTGTTCTGTTGGAAAGTTTCTCTAACACTTTATGTTGTTTACATTTATTTCCAGTAAATATAATTTAACCTCAGGGTCTCAGACAGTCTCAGATAAACCAGGCCAAACAAAACAATTAACAGCTCAGAACTGCCATGAAATCCTGTTACAGAGATGGAGAAAGAGAGAGAGAGAGAGAGAGAGAGAGAGAGAGAGACTGCGTTCATACCAGAACAGTGCAGAAAGGCATGCTGCTGTTTGCTGAAGTACACACGTTCCAATTCAGTCCGCAGTCTAAATGAATTGAGCCGAATAAGAAAAGCACAGTTACGTCTGACCTGAATAAATATTGGACAGTGTATATTTTTTTATTGTGGACACATTCGTGTTGTTATGGTATCTGCTGACAGTCAGTCAGACAGCAACATAATACCTCTGTAATGTAAATGTGATGCCGCTAATCTAGCGAATAGGGAGCTGAAATCGTTCTAAGCCAGGCAGGCAGAAGCTCCTAAATATATAATACTGTTAAAGCTAATTAGAGTTCAGTGTTGCCGTAACAAAACCCAACGTGGGTCTCTGCATCGAGATAATTCAATAGGAGTAAAGAGTAAACAGAGATGAATTTGTGTTAAATGTATCCATTCTAGATTGTTTTGATAAACATTTCTATCATTTCATTTTATTTTATAGTTTATACCAAGGCTGAGTGAAAAGTGACGTCTTGGCAGCGCGGAGGTGTTCACGAGGATATCATGCCTGTTTTATCTGGGTAAACACATTTCTCTCATTTGTGTTGGCAGATGAACGGTTGTACATGATGCCAGCCCCTGTGTCTGGCAGGGTGGCACTCTGCCTACTGTAACGTCTGCCCAGTTTCAGGAGGCAAGGCCGGCCCACCGTCTCTCTCTCCATCTCTCTCTCCATCTCTCTCTCCATCTCTCTCTCCTACCTCAAATATCTGTGTCAGTTTCTGGTCTGGGTGCCTCCATATGCATTTAAAAGACACAAAGGAAGATTGAAACATACATCATATAGGTATACAGCATCATGTCGGTCATTTCAATACTTTCATTAACTAAGATTTTAGTTAACCTTTATTTAACTAGACTAAGTCAGTTAAGAACAAATTCTTAACTGACTTAGCTGACAAACTCGGACGACGCTGGGCCAATTGTGCGCATCCCTATGGGACTCCCAATCACGGCCGGTTGTGATACAGTCTGGATTTGAGCTAGGTTTGAACCAGGTTGTCTGTAGTGACGCCCCTAGCACTGAGATGCAGTGTCTTAGACCACTGCACCACTTGGGAGCCCCAAGCCCCAAATAGTTGTATGGATACTTTTATATGCAAATGAAAATTCAATATGTCGGTCCTAATGCTAATTATGATAGGACCGTAGAACTGGACATGTTGTTGGTCTTAATGAAGCTAAATATTTTTCACGTGGAACTGAACTGAATGAAACTGAGTGAATCTGGAATTATATCTGCGTTCAGCATCAGTATTCAAAGAGAACAATGTCCATCCCCTTGGCCCTCCTCCTCTCTCCCCTTCCTCCTCCCCCTCCTCCCCCCACGACCCTCTGCCTCTTTGTTGCTAAACCCTTCTCTTCTTCCCCCTCCTTACAGAGGTGCTCCCTCCCACCCCTCACACACACACCCACGCACATACTGCAACGCAGCGCTCACATGCACACACGCATGCACACACCACACACACACAAAAGAGCCAAGACATCCATTCATTACCAACCTATATCTTCCTCAGATGGCTGTGCTGTTGGAGGTCATTGTTTCTGGACTGAGTGGATCTTTTTCACCCACATAACTGAGTTGATGAACAGCAGACCAACCTTCCACAAGCTGAGACTACACTCATATCCAAACACTCTTAGAAAAAAAGGGTTCTTCAGCTGTCCCCATAGGAGAACCCTTTTTGGTTCCAGGCAGAACTATTTTGGGTTCCATGTAGAACCCTCTGTGTAAAGGGTTTTACATGGAACTCAAAAAGGTTCTGCCTGGAACCAAAAAGGGTTCTTCAAAGGGTTCTCCTATGGGGACAGCCGAAGAACCCTTTTAGGTTATAGATAGCTCCTTTACTTCTAAGAGTGTACCGCTGCCATCATTCAGCTACAGTCTTCAGGTTAAAATGTCCCCAGTTAATAGCATCAATGAGGATGAACTCATGATTGTTCTGCGGCTGGGGCCAGGACTGGGGCTGGGGCTGGGCTGGTAATAGACCACTCCTGCTCTGTAGAAAACAACTCTGGGACTGAAACGTTTACCCCACATGGCCATGCTCCTCTAAGATGTTGGATGTGCTAATATTTGTCCCACACACCCAGGCCTCTTAGCCCGCAAACCTCCAGCCCACCAGCCCCCCAGCCTCAGCCCTGGTCTGCACCCCACCAGCCCCCCAGCCTCAGCCCTGGTCTGCACCCCACCAGTCCCCCAGTCCCCCAGCCTCAGCCCTGGTCTGCACCCCACCAGCCCCCCAGCCTCAGCCCTGGTCTGCACCCCACCAGCCCCCCAGCCTCAGCCCTGGTCTGCACCCCACCAGTCCCCCAGTCCCCCAGCCTCAGCCCTGGTCTGCACCCCACCAGTCCCCCACCAGTCCCCCAGCCACTGGTCTGCACCCCACCAGTCCCCCAGCCACAGCCCTGGTCTGCACCCCACCAGTCCCCCACCAGTCCCCCAGCCTCAGCCCTGGTCTGCACCCGCCCAGCCCCCCAGCCTCAGCCCATCCAGGCCTGCTGCCTGCTTTCTGTGGCTTCCCCTCACTCTGGGTGGTCAACATCACAAGATGTGACTCGGGATGACTCATGTGTGCTCCACATTCAATCTTCAGAGCAAGGGAAGAGAAAGAGAGAGAGGTTGAAGGAGGGGAGACTTGCCCTGAAACAGTATAGAACTGTAAGACCTAATTACATTATAGAGGACCTTGTAGTGACCTAGTAATCACTTCCTGATCTACATTTCTCTGTTTCCTGCAGCTGCATATGGAGGGAAATGCATGTTTTTCAGTCAACTTAGACATGTTTTAGTATTGTACTGACTTGTATCATACTGTATCATCAGACCCATAGCCCGCGGACCACATGGCACATCAGGAGTGGGTGATCAAGTTAAGAGCTGTGTAAAAAAAAGAAGAGCTGAGGATTTAACCCCCAACAACAACTGCTACCTGGACCTAAGGCAGCCCCCTGCACTTCTCTGATTCAGAGGGGTTGGGTTAAATGCAGAAGACACATTTCAGTCGAATGCATTCAGTTGTGCAACTGACTAGTTTTTCCCTCACAGCACGGCTGCTATTTTATGACATCAGTTGGCATTTTTTTCAAGGCACAGCGCTAAACCTCAGGAATGCTCAAACAATTCATTTGAGCAGAGTAGAGCCAGCAGAGCTATCAGACACGCTCTTTGAAGAGCCTCATCCGAATTCCATGTCGCTCGCTGGAGTGTTCCACACATGGAGGGGGGGGGGGGGGTGATGTCAGAGGGAAGGAAACAGAGGAGAGGAAAGGAGGAAGAGGAGGAGGGGTGGAGGGAGGGAGGAGGGCTTAGAGTATAGATTCTGTTTCATTTAGATCTCGAATTATGTTACAATTAATTTGACAAATTTAACCACTAGGACTTGCACAAAAATTGTGCATGAGCTGACTAAATTAGGTTCACATTACATTAAAGATTAGATTGAGAAAAGCAGTCAAACCACACTTGACAAATCCAGGCCTACATCATTAATACCAAAGCAAACTATATAAATAACAAGTAAACACGGTTAGGATACAGGGTTAGGGCTATATATCCTCCCACATGGGTAAAGAGACTTTGTTGATCTGGGTTGAGCTGTAGGCTTTCAGGTTCAGGAGGCTCTGGTTAGGACTAGGAGAGGCCTGTAGTGTGTAGGTCTGTAGGGTATGCTGTATTAAGTTGAATAAAGATTACACGTTTCATCACATAATGCACTGACTGCTGTTCTACATCTAGTAATGTGTAGGACAACATAAATATTACATTAGTTCTAACACACAGCTACAGCGCCAGGCTTGACACATCATTTAGCCATGGACAGATATAATTAGCTACTCTATGTCTAAAAGGTTCATTATTTTCTCACCCTCTCGCTCCCTCTCTCTCTCCCCCCCCCCCCTTCCTCCCTCTCCCCCCCGTCTCTCTCTCTCACTAATAGTACATGTTTATTTTCATTTCAAAGAGCAAGTGTTGTGCATTTGTTAGAATTATATACATTGATGTATTTCTGCACAGGCAAGATACACACACACACACACACACACACACACACACACGCACACACCACACACCACACGGTATGGTTACGTCAGTGTGTTAAGTGCAGACTGATTAGTACTAGGGTCTGAACGGCCTGGGGTTAATGATGATTAATTAACGTTGATACATATTAATTAGCCGTGAAAACACTTTGATCTTTTAAATCACCTCCAGGTGGATAAAGGAGTATGTATTTAGTACTAAATGATCAACATATGCATAAAGGAGTATGTAGTATATTCAGTAGTGAAAGATTGTTCTGCACATATATAGAATGGATGGAACTCTGCCTCCTACTGCAGCTCTTGTTTGCCTCAGCTAAGAAAAGCACTGGTTTCAATGGATAACGTGAGAAAGCTTTCAAAAGAATATAGGCATTCTAGGGTAGGCTGTTGTTCCAAAACCAAATGACACTTTTTGAATATGATTGGAAGGATTGAAGAATGGAACATTTTAATTTAACAATTTTCCACCTGTGCTAAGCACTAAGTCACATGCGGTTTGTCAAGCTTCATCAGGAATAGAGAGAAAGCTGAAAGTTGAGGGGATGTGTGTTGCATAGCGGCTCTGTCTCCATGGTGATGACAATAGTTAGGCAGAGGGCCTTGAGAGGTGACAATACAAGGACTGAGCTCTATGTGTGTGTGTGTGTGTGTGTGTGTGTGTGTGTGTGTGTGTGTGTGTGTGTGTGTGTGTGTGTGTGTGTGTGTGTGTGTGCGCGAGTCTGTGCGACAATAGAAGGACTTAGAGGCTGGGCTGAAGAGGATGAATTAATTACATGTTTTACAGTTATTATCCCAGCCTAGTGTGGTGAGCACACACACAAACACACACACACACAAAACACACACACTTCATAAACAAACAAATAAACAAAGACGCAGAAAGATGATGGCCCTTAGTTCTAAGCCTGGAGTCAGAGCTGTTGTTGTGGATGTGATTTAACTGTATTGTTCATTCTCTCCCCCTCCCTATTCCCCGTCCTTGCTTCTTGCTCCCCCCCACCCACACTACTCCGTACCCTCCTACCCCCTATAAGCTCCTACCTCCTCGCTGTTCCATCCATTTTCATCAGTCCATTCCTTGTGACACAGGGAGTTTGGGTCCTATAGGCCTCTCTGACATCACATGACCCCTGGAGGCTAGAGAGAGCAAAGGGCACGACCCCTGTCGCCGTGACAACGTTGTTCCCAGGGAGAATATTTGTCCATTTAAGTCCCATAGGGCGGCGCACAATTGGCCCAGCGTCGTCCGGGTTAGGGGCTTTACTTGGCTTATCGTGCTCTAGTGACTCCTTGTGGTGGGCCGGGCACCTGCAGGCTGATTTCATTCGTCAGTTGAACGGTGTTTCCTCCGACACATTGGTGCGGCTGGCTTCCGGGTTAAGCAGGTGGGTGTTAAGGAGCGCGGTTTGACGGGTCATGTTTCGGAGGGAGTCCGTTGGGGAGTTTTGGACTGCAATTGGATTTCAAATGGATATCACGAAATTCAGAGAAAAGTGAGGTAAAAACATTAATAAAAAATCAATTTAATCTAGAGACATTTGCAGTGGAAGGTGGCCTTGAGACATCCCGAGAATTTGTATTTTCATGGAAACGTTGGTAGCGTCTAAACAGTTTGGCCTACAAACTAACTGTGGGGTTTGTCCTTGTTCTTTATCTTGTGTATTGTTCAGCACTTTGGTCAGCCCTGTTTGCTGTTTTTAAATGTGCTATATAAATAAATACAAACTTGAAACTTGAAACTAATATGACCACTCAATGGAAAGATTCTCACGAACACGATGGCGGTCTACATTTTGCTCGTCTCAAGGTAACCGGTACCGGTTTAAAGAATAATGGAAGTATGGAGGTAGGTGCATCTAAACTTCATGATCTGAAACAAGCTCCCACTTTAAACAAATTAAAACGTATGAAGGCTTGATAAAGCATACGTAAAGTCTTCATAAGCACTAGTTTCTTCACAAGTAGTTTACTCACAAACCAGCCATCTATAAGCTTATATCATATTCTAAGGGTGACATAACAGCCCCCTGCATATGGTGCATTGCATGGTCGTCAGGTGGTCTCTTGCTGTCATCCTGTCCCTGTTTGATTATGTATCATATCTCCGTAACCTGTCACAGCCAATCAATTGCCAGCAGTAACAGCCACACTGCACCATGATGAATGAACAAAGATATCAACTTTAAGAAATTAAATTATGAATTGTTCATCATTGGGCTCCCAAGTGGCGCAGTGGTCCAAGACACTGCATCTCAGTGCTAGAGGCGTCACTACAGACAACCTGGTCCGAATCCAGACTGTATCACAACCGACCATGATTGGGAGTCCCATAGGGCGGCGCACAATTGGCCGGTGTAGGCCGTCATTGTAAATAAGAATTTGTTCTTAACTGACTTGCCTAGTTAAATTATAAAATATATATAATAATATGCTTGGATTTAAAGAGGATGATTCCTGTGAAGAAAGAGCCAAGAAAATATTAAATTCCCATGTCAGTCTCTAAGTCTATAACTACTCATGCTGTTTAGGACTAAAGAAGCACATTTAACAAGCTCCTCCTCCTCATCTTCCTCTTCCCCCAGCTCCTCCCCCTCCTCTTCCTCTCAGCACTTCGGTCTGGAGTGAGAGGAACAGAGGGAGAAAAAACAATCTTGTTCCTCTCTCTCTCTCTCTCTCTCTCTCTCTCTCTCTCTCTCTCTCTCTCTCTCTCTCTCTCTCTCTCTCTCTCTCTCTCTCTCTCTCCTCTCCTCTCCTCTCCTCCCTCAGCTCAGACAGGGTGCCTCAGACACAGTACAGACATGTTAGACATAAAGGTGAACCCTGACTCAACAGTACAGAGGCAGAGAGAAACCTAAAACCCAACGCTGTTTAGACAACAGGTCAAACCAGAGGAGAATGAGAGGAGGGTCTGTGTCTCTGTTTCTGTTTCTGACACTGTAAATTCTAGAGGAGAATATAGCCAACGGTTACACTGTCAACTGCGATGTATCATGTTTGTTTCGACTCATCAGGAGCTGAGTGGAGTCAAAGAGAGCAGTACAGTAGTTAAACAATATGGCTGTGAGTGGAGGAGGTTAAGAGAAGCACCAGCATGACTGCCACCGGCACCAGAATGCCCCGATCACTGATAAAGTCTGATGCAACCCAGCACTGAGAGGGCAGAGGGATCCGGCTTCAGCACAATGAATCGCAGCTCCAACATAACTGCACTGGATCCTTTGTGAAAGAAGGACAGTCTGTGACTCTGAATCCAGTTGTCGATCATTATGACTCCTGTTGTTGGTGCTGGTCCACGTCCCATGATGCATTGTGAGCGTCCTCCCACAGATAAATCCTCCTTCATCCATTCTTTCTTTCTTTCTTTCTTGTTTTCACTCTCACCCCAGGCCAGAGGAACAGTGTAGCAGGGCTATGGTAACAGTGTGGATTGTGTAAATCCGTTAACGTTTTCTATCCGGTATGATCTGTAGTGGAGTGATCAGCTGGCGATAACAATAATTTAATAATTGCATTGAGAATCAGGCAGGCAATACGCAGCTCTGATGGGTTGTTCCTTCGCTCTGACCTTCTCCTCTCCTCCATCCATCAGAAAGTATTAGATTTACCTCTGTTCCTCAGCCTCTCGTCCTCTGGCTACAGCACTGCTACTTCACTGCAGAGGAAGATCAGCAACAGTAATACGAACTGAGATTCATCATTCTGAACTTTCGGTTGCTGAGGAGACAGTTTGTGTTGATAGTGTTATGACAAAGCTTAAAATCGGGGGAAGGAAATACTTCCGTGACTTGAAGGCTTGGTAATAAATGGATCGGGCTGAAGCTGGGGGGGGTTTAAAGGCATTGAAGAGACATTAATAATAACTGTTTAGTGTTTAAAGGGTGTTCTGTCAGGGCTGATGCCAGTAACCTCTAACCCAGTTTAAAAAACGGATGTCTTTACTACCGCAGGACGAGAGGAACAACACACACACACAAACACACAAACACACACAGCTTCGGAGCCGCTTTCATATCAGTCTGTCTACATGGCTGACCTTATCTTGTTTGTTCAGAAGGAAGGAATTGAACTGAATATTTTAGCCAGGAGGAGAATCTGCTGCATTAGTTATATCTCTGCAGTGATGAGTGAAATAAAACTCTGTGGTTGACAGTCAGTCGGCTTCCTCTCTCAGGTATCTATCTACAGCAGGTCTCTCCAACCCTGTTCCTGGAGAGCTACCTGTAGGTTTTTGATCAACCCTAATCTAGCACACCTGATTCTAATAACTAGCTGGTTGATAAGCTAAATCAGGTTAGTTACAACTAGGGTTGAAGTGAAAACCCACAGGGGGGTATCTGTCCAGGAACAGGGTTGGAGAGCCCTGACCTAGATGCTACCTGCAGGTATATCAGGTATGTCAGTGATGCATCTGATGTCATCCAACCATTGGACACCAACATACCTACTGTACATTCCTTTAAACAGAGATCCTGGTAAGATACTAACCCGACCCTGCACCTGTCCTGCCCAGCAACCAGCACACAGAAACCATCTGATAAATGTGTTTAATATTCTAATGGAGGTTAAATGTACAAATGAATATGTGGGAAATAGGAAACGATGTTGCTAATTTATGCACATTTTTACAGATGTCACACTTGGGGGGTGGAGGAAAGAAAAATAGTAAATGTGTGTTGTAATTGTAGAATAATTATAGAAGGAGGTGGAAGGATAATCTGTCAATTTGCGGTGCAGCTCTAAAAAGAGTGTTTGAAAGGTGATATATTTTAGCGTGGTTACAGGGGCCAGACAGAGACACAGCAGAAGGAACCAATGATCAATGTTTGCCTCCCAGCTGGCCAGGCTGTAGGTATTAACATCTTAATCTCCACCCTGAACCAAATGAACTCTACTCTAATGCGGATGAATGGAGCTGGATGTAAGACTTGAAACAGACAGGCAGAAACAGAGCGTGGAGAAAGGTCACAAAATGGCCCCCTGATTTGTATTCCCTATTCTTTACCATGAAAAATAGAAATTGTGTTTGGCATTTTTAATTCAGACAGTATTTATGGGACAAAAAGCATGCGTTTTTGTAGAGGTAGAGTCTTTCCTCAGCAGTTCGTTGTCTGCTCTGCATTGATAGATAAAGGTTTTACTTTCATGACTGTTGCAGGTTTAGGTCTCTGGGTTATACTGGTGTGTGTTGTTGTTGATGATGTTGTTGTTGTTGTTGTTGTTGTTACATAGGGTGCTTACATGGCACTGTGATCAATTGCACGTGTGTGCTGTATTGTGGGGCGGCGGTGGCTTTACATTTATTTTCCAGAGCAATCACAAACACAGGAAGTGAGATGAGCAGACAAAACCCTTCACAACTGCAATATCTATAGTATGTTTTACTGATCTATATGAAACACACATATCCCAGACAGATTACTGAGGATGATGAGAATGAATAGGCCGCCATAGAAGAACAGAAAGTTGAGTGTTTTTATGGGGCCAACTGACTTTTGACAATCATATAATAACGTATGAATTCCATTAAATAGTGTCTACCAGATCAACTGAGTGTATTAAGGACAAGTAATAGAATCCTACAGCCTAAGCTGTTGTCTTCCTCTGTATGAAATGGGCTAATATAATGGACGTTCTGTATATTACAGGGCTAATATAATGGACATACAGTATATTACAGGGCTAATATAATGGGCATACAGTATATTACAGGGCTAATATAATGGACGTAAAGTATATTACAGGGCTAATATAATGGACGTAAAGTATATTACAGGGCTAATTGAGGTGTAGTGTAAGTACGTTTTTATTCCTACAGTAACTAATGATGGCAAGTGAAATCATTAAGTGACAGAGCATACAATTGAATGTGTACAACATCTAAAGACCTGCATCACTATACTGAGAGCTTTCGCGTTTCTAAAAGGACGTATTTGAGTGTTTTTGGAGCATTTCTTTTTTTCAGAGCCCCCGCACTGCACAACGAGGATGAGGAATTTAGGTTATGTTAGGCAATCTCTATTATCCGACGAGGGGCAATTTGTTGCACAGCCAGCAGTTCATTCAACCATCATCACAATTATCACCCCAAACACCACACAACAATTCACACACAAAAAAAATAAAACATAGATTGACTTTATGTTATTCAGGAGACCAATAACAGGTCGCAGTTGCAAATGAGAACTTGTTCTCAACTGACCTACCTGGTTAAATAAAGGTGAAATATATATATATTTTTTTTAAACAGCAGGGACAAAATAATTATTAAATCTGTTGGTCCTGCATCTTGGTAAGTTATATCTGCGACCAGATGGAAGCAACCTGAACTCACTGAACAGGGAGGTGACTAGGGTCAGGAAGGATTGACTGGGCCTTCTTTGTGCCTCTGACTTTGTACAGTTGAGGGAGGTCATTAGATTTATGCCTGCAATTTTACAACACAATCTAACAATTCCCTCCAAACTGTTTCTATTTTTCAAGGACAGTGACCCAAACCAGCAAGTAGATGAGAAGATTAAAACAGACTCAATAAAACAACAATAAAACAATCTCATAAAAGTGGTGTCAACAAGCTTCTGATAAAAGTACATGCGCTGATGGGCCTTTGCACAAACAACATCAGTAATTGGTTCAAAGGTTAACTTATTATCAATTATTGTTCCCAGATACTTGTACTGTTGAACGACTTCAACATCCTGGTCATAAATAACAGCAGGAGGAATAGGCAGGGGTTTCTTCCTAAAATCAATTATAATTTCCTTTGTTTTAGACACATTTATGTCCAAGAAGGAACGTTTGCACCAGTCACTAAAATCATCAACCACCGGACCATGGTCAGTTTCATCATTCCTGAGCAGGGACACAATTATGGAATCATCCGCAAACTTGATGATATGTCTACCCTCAAAATGACACTGACAATAATGTGTATATAAAACAAATAAAAGTGGTGAGAGGACACACCCCTGGGGAGAACCGGTGGAAGATACAAGGTCGTCAGATAAAACGTCATTGACTTTCACCTTTTCAGACCTATCAGGTAAAAAGTCAACCAGCCAACATATTAATCCAAGGTCAATGTTGTAAGTTCTGGCAAGTCCATCTGCTAAGATGTGAGGTTGGATACAGTTAAAAGCTAAAGAGAAGTCAATAAAAAGCAATCATACAAAATTCTTTGCACCATCCAGGTGCTCCAGGATCATATTAAGTCATGTGCCTGTGGCATCCTCAACACCCCTGCCTGCCCTGTAAGCAAATTAGAGTGGATCCAACTTTGTGTGATTTGCACACAAAATGTCCTCTGTTATAATCGTCTCAAAGGTTTTCATAGCGAGAGAAGTAAGTGCCACAGGCCTATAGTCATTGATTGATTTTGGTGCTTTAATCTTGGGCACAGGTACAATCACTGAATCCTTCCACAGACGAGGGACCCTATGGAGTTGAAGTGACTTCATGAAGATGAAGGAAAATATGTCAGACAATGGTTCTGCACAGTTCTTAAGTCGACCGCCAATTTTATCTGGACCAGGGCTTTTCCTCTCCTTCACTCCCCTGAATAGTTTAAAAACCTTGTCCCTATCAACATGTATCTCATTCTGCTCTGGGCATGCATTTCTATACACAGAAAGTTCCTTGCTAAAATCACAAGTATTAAAACGATTATAACATTTTCAGATCATTAGCAAGCTCAAAGTCAGACTTGCCGAAAAAAGAAAATGGGACATTTCTCAGACTGCATGCATAGAAAGTTATAGACTTAGACTGCATAGACTTCACACCCTCCCATGCTGGGCATGAATTTCCAGTACTCAGCAAGGTTTCTACTTTGTCTATTTTTAAGTTTAGCAAGTATAAGTTCTTTCTTAACTTGCTTCTGTAACTCCCTGCAACGAGTATCATCCCCCTGGTAAAAAGTAATGTTTTTCTGATTAATTGTCTGTTTAACAGATTTGGACACCCATGGTTTGTTATTAGGAAAAATAAAAGTGAATCGCTTGTTGGGGTAAGTTTTTTCAAAGTCAAGTGAAATTCTCCCCAAAAATTCTGGACACTTCTATAACATGCCATTTACATCAAAAAATGTAGATTTGGTTGTAGAAAAGCTCAATTCTAATTTAAGGCGAACATTTTTCGATGACATTTTTTGCCAACCACAGGTTTCTTTTTGTTATAACGACAAAAGCATTTAATTTACTAAAATAACTTTATGTGTGCCTTTAAGGTGCGATTTTGTGTGCTAGAGAAAGCAGTACAGGTGCAGCAGAGAGAAGTAGAGAACAGAGGGAAACCTCACTCACTGTCTGCATATACCTTTCCCCTTGTAGTGGGCCTCTCTCAACAGTGTCTTAAGCACACACACACACACAAATGAAAACGTAAAGCCTCAGAAGCAGCCACATCCTGAGACCGAGTGGGAGGTGAGCTGGTCTACAGAGGCTCTGTGAATGTCAGGCGTAGGAAGACACTGTGGTGTGTGTGTGTGTGTGTGTGTGTGTGTGTGTGTGTGTGTGTGTGTGTGTGTGTGTGTGTGTGTGTGTGTGTGTGTGTGTGTGTGTGTGTGTGTGTGTGTGTGTGTGTGTGTGTGTGTGTGTGTGTGTGTGTGTGTGTGTGTGCGTGCGTGTGAAAACTGAGCCTCACAGAGACCGAGCGGCTGTAGGCTTCAAAGGCTGTTTGTGGACTAGCACAGGGCTGCAGACAGAGACAATCTGAGAGGGATACATACAGACCAGAGCCAGTGAGAAGCCTGGACCTCACAACAACCAACACCCCAACCAGATAACATCCTGTTGACATTAACAATCCTCTCTACAGTATAGGACTGAAACCAGAAAACTAACCCCATAGACTTCACCTCTCTGCAGTATAGGACTGAAACCAGAAAACTACCCCCATAGACTTCACCTCTCTACAGTATAGGACTGAAACCAGAAAACTAACCCCATAGACTTCACCTCTCTACAGTATAGGACTGAAACCAGAAAACTAAACCTATAGACGTCCTATAAGAGCTGTCTGTACTGTAGAGGAGCTCCATGCTAATCTAGGCTGGAGCTGGTCCACCTCCGGACGTGCCTGGATGTGATGAAGGCGCTTTGTCACGGTAACGTCAGGGTAACGTCAGGATAACACCTTACTAACAAACACTGTCTCCACTGGAACCTGCCCTGGACTCAGTCACAGCACTCAATACTGCCTCGATAGCTAATAGCACACATATTTCCACAGCACCTTGTCCTGCCTGTGCTGAATGATCCAGACCAGCAGATGGTGAAATGTAGAGCAGCGGGATTCTGTCCGAGTCCAGAGAAAGACATGTCCAGGACCCACACAGTTATACGACAATCCAGGACAAGGATAGGTCCAGGGATGAAAGGTTGGAGGAGTGGGTCTGGGGTTGGGGCTGGTTGCTGGGGTTAAGGCTGTGGACTGGGGCTGGGTCTGATCCTGGGGCCGGTAGGAGTGGTGCTCTGGGGTCCTGGGTTGACTTACTTTGTGCTGCTGCTAATGTGAACCAGACCTGCCTCGTCCGTCTTCAACCGCTGACACCTCGTAACACTGGAGGGTTTCAGGAGGAGGGGGTGTGAGGGAGGTGTGTGTGTGTGTGTGTGTGTGTGTGTGTGTGTGTGTGTGTGTGTGTGTGTGTGTGTGTGTGTGTGTGTGTGTGTGTGTGTGTGTGTGGGAGGGGTAAAGAGTGGGAGGGGGTGGGGTTGGGGAGGGTGTGTGTATGTGGGGGGGGGGGCGTGTGAGGAAGGGGTGAGGAGAGGGGAGTGAGGGGGTGAGGGGGTGAGGGGGTGAGGGGCGAGTCCATATGTTCCTGCAGGAGACAGAGGGAAGGTGGGAAGGAGAGGAGAGCTGTTTTTTGCAGAGTCGACAGGCTCTCCCCTTCCAGTGCTGGTCTAAACCCTGGTGCCATATGGACTGTTACTCCAGTGGACCCAGAGGACTGCTCCACAGACTGACAGAGACAGAGATGCATATATAGCCAGGCCTCATACTTCTCCTCCATGCAGATATACTGCAGATGGTTTGAATAGAATGTATATCTCTCTATCTACTAGAATGCTTAGTGACAAAATTCAAGTCGGGTAACATAAATTCATAGCAAAGTTAGAAACATTTTCAATTAGGTCTTGGAGTGTGTGTGTGAGTGAGTGCGTGCGTGTGTGTGTGTGTGCAAGCGTGTGATGGAGTGCAGCGCTGCACGTGGAGTGAAAGAGAGGAGAGACAGAAAGAGAGAGAGAGAGAGAGATAGAGAGAGAGATCGAGAGAGAGATAGAGAGAGAGAGAGAGAAAGAGAGAGAGAGAAAGAGAGAGAAAGAGAAAGAGAGAGATAGAGAGAGAGAGCGAGAGAGAGAAAGCGAGCGAGAGAGAGAGAGAGGAAGCGAGAGAGAGAGAGAGAGAGAGAGAGAGAGAGAGAGAGAGAGAGAGAGAGAGAGAGGAAGCGAGCGAGAGAGAGGGGGCGGGAACGTAAGCAACTTAATTTTCCATACAGACCATCCCCTGGCATGGCACAGTGCTATACGAGCACACTACCTCTATGTCAAGAGAGAGGGTATTGGCCCAGGGTGGAAACTCAGAACACTAGACATTGAGGAAATTTAAACAACCTCTGTCAACGTCTACAAGTCTGGAACAGTAATGGTGCAGGGCATTCTCCTGCAGTTCCAGCAGGACTTTTACGAGATCAAAGATCGAGCACAGCAGGAAAAGCTCCCTCTCTGTGACGACTCCCCCATCCTGAGTGAGTCTGATCACACCTCTTCAAACTGTCCTGCAGACGAGGATAGTCACCCACCCAGCACTAAACACACCCTGGTCCCACAACTGCACTGCTCCTCCATTATTGAGAGGGATAAATTCACAGAGCTGGAGAGAGACCTGGTGGAGCTCAGAGAGCTAGTCCACACAATCCCTCAAAACAGACCAGTACAACAACACCCGCCAAACAAGACCCAGAGGGCAGTAGTTGGAGATGGACGGTCGTCTGAGAGAGCTGGCTGCTCTACGGACTGAGGTGAGAGAACTCAAAGTGGCACACATGGCACTGAAGGAAGAGGTGAGAAAGCTAAGCGGTGACAGAGAGCAGGACACTCCCCCAGAGAAGCCAGCAGAACAGCCCACCTCAGTCCCGGACCACAACATGGGTCAGACAACACAGGACCCACCAACCCAACAGACCCCACCTAACAGCCCCCCTGTCAGCTCCCGTGATAGCCCTCTTGACAACGCCCACACATCCACTAAGGACACACAAAAGCCAGAGATTGTGCTCCTCATTGACTCAAATGGCAAATACATTCAAGTAGAGAAACTTTTTCCCAAACACAAAGTAGCTCAACTCTGGTGCCCAAGCACGATTCTGCCCTGGAGCTGTTGTCAAAGGACAGACTAGGGTCCCCCAGCCACATCATAATTCACACGGGTACAAATGACCTGAGGGCCCAGCAGGAAAAGGTGGCCACAGCACTCAAGGGAGTGATTGAAAAAGCTTCTTCCACTTTCCCCAACGCACAAGTGGTTATCTCCACCCTGCTACCCCCATATCTGACCTATGCCCCTTCTGCCCACGCCATGCAAGGACCTCAACATGACAGCAGGACATATGTCCAGGCCGTGAGCAGAGCAACAGGCCCAACCCTATTCCACCCGCCCAAGCACCATCCTGGGACCTAAGAGGTATGTATCAGATGCTCAACATGCTCTGCTCACACCTACTGCCTAAACCACACAACAACAACACTAGACACTATGGAACACAAAGCTTTTACTATCTCATCCTGGAATATACAAGGTCTGAGGTCATCTGCCTTTGGCCTAAAGAGCAGGAACCCAGACTTCATCAAAGAAATTGGAAATACAGACATTGTCATCCTACAAGAAACATGGTATAGAGGAAAACGCACCCACTGGTTGCCCTCTAGGTTACAGAGAGCTGGTAGTCCCATCCATCAAACTACCAGGTGTGAAACAGGGAAGAGACTCAGGGGGTATGCAATTTGGTATAGAGCAGACTTAACCCACTCTATTAAATTAGTTAAACCAGGAACATTTTACATCTGGCTAGAAATTGTTAAGGAAATGATCTCAACTGAGAAAAATGTCCTCATATGTGCTACCTATATCCCCCCAATAGAATCCCCATACTTTAACGATGACAGCTTCTCCATCCTTGAGGGGGAGATCAACAATTTCCAGGTGGCGCAGGGACATGTACTAGTCTGTGGCGACCTAAATGCCAGAAATGGACAAGAACCTGACACCCTCAGCACACATGGGGACAAATACCTACCTGGAGGTGACAGCATTCCCTCCCCCATATGCCCCCTAGACACAACTATGACAACATAACCAACAAAAACGGGTCACAACTCCTGCAGCTCTGTCGGACGCTGGGTATGTACATAGTCAATTGTAGGCTTCGAAGGGACTCCTACGGTAGGTACACATATAGCTCATGTCTTGGCAGTAGTACTGTTGACTACTTTATCACTGATAAAGTCTCTTAGAATGTTCACAGTCAGTCCACTGACACCCCTATCAGATCACAGCAAAAACACACTCTACTTGAACAGAGCTATGCTCAACCATGAGGCATCAAATCCAAAGGAACTTAATAATATTAAGAAATGCTATATATGGAAGGAAAGTAGTGTTGAAATCTACCAAAAAACAATTAGGCGACAACAAATTCATTCCCTTCTAGACAATTTCCTGGATGAAATGTTTCACTGTAACAGTGAAGGTGTAAACTTGGCAGTAGAAAAACTTGTAACAAATGCCCCGCGTGGAGCTGCGGGACCTCATCCTCTCCGGCGCTCCTCCTCGCCGGTGTTCTAACCAGCGGCAGTAGAGCGATGGCAGCAACACCCTTCTCATCCACACCTGTGTTGCGTTAGCTTATTATGTTCTCTTTAAGTACTGTATGTTTGTGTTACCCCTCACGGGTTATTGTTTCACGCCTTTGCCTGTCAGTGAAGTGCTGTATTCCCTTTTTGCTGATTAAAGAAGCCTTTTGTTTATTTCACTCCGCAATTTTTTGCCTCTTTTTTTACCACCACTCGCACCGTCACAAACTTAAACAGCATATTTGACCTCTCAGTTTCCCTATCAAACCAAAAAATTTCAAACAGAAAACTGAAGAAAATTAACAACAATGTAAAATGCTTTGATGAAGAATGCAAAAACCTAAGAAAGAAATTGAGAAACCTATCCAACCAAAAACATAGAGACCCAGAAAACCTGAGCCTACGCCTTCACTATGGTGAATCACTAAAACAATACAGAAATACACTACGGAAAAAGAAGGAACAGCATGTCAGAAACCAGCTCAATGTAATTGAAGAATCCATAGACTCTAACCACTTCTGGGAAAATTGGAAAAACACTAAACAAACAACAACACAAAGAGTTATCTATACAAAACGGAGATGGGTAAACCACTTCTCCAATATTTTTGGCTCTATAACAAAGAACAAAGAGCAAATTGTGAGGGTTTGATTGTGGTTAGGTCTCTGAAGGACCACAATCAAGCCCTCACACCCTAACTATGGGAGTAATGATCCTCAATCAGAGACAGCTGTACAGGGTTGTCTCTGATTGGGGATTGTATTTAGGCTCCCCACACATCCACCTGTGTGTGGATCATTGTTTGTGCCTGTCTACACTGCGTCACAGAACAGTAAGTCACTTTGTTTGTTATACTCTCCTGTTTATTTTATGCTTTGTGATACCACCTCATTCAATAAACAAGGATGACACTTCCCCAACGCTCCATTTACCATCCCATTACTACGAACCAAGACACAAATAAATATACATGATCAAATGCAAATCCTAGAATTGACTATTAAAGACTACCAGAACCCACTGGATTATCCAATTACATTGAATGAACTACAGGAAAAAATACAAACCCTCCAACCCAAAAAGGCATGTGATGTTGATGGTATGATAAAATATACAGACCACAAATTCCAATTGGCTATACTTAAACTCTTTAACATCATCCTTAGCTCCCCAATATTTGGAACCAATGACTGATTACCCCAATCCACAAAAGTTGAGACAAATTTGACTCCAATAACTCTGTGGGAAATGCATCAACAGCAACCTTGGGAAATGTTCTGCATTATCATTAACAGCAGACTAGTTAATTTCCTCAGTGAAAACAATGTACTGAGCAAATGTCAAATTGGCTTTTTACCAAAATACCGTACGACAGACCATGTATTCACCCTGCACACCCTAATTGACAAAAAAACAAACCAAAACAAAGGCCAAGTCTTCTCATGCTTTGTTGATTTCAAAAAAGCATTTGACTCAATTTGGCATGAGGGTCTGCTGTACAAATTGATGGAATGTGGTGTTGGGGGAAAAATATATGACATTATAAAAGTCCATGTACACAAACAACAAGTGTGCGGTTAAAATTGGCAGAAAACACACATTTCTTTCCACAGAGCCGGGGGGTGAGACAAGGATGCAGTTTAAGCCCCACCCTCTTCAACATTTAGATAAATGAACTGGCGAGGGCACTAGAACAGTCTGCAGCACCCGGCCTCACCCTACTAGAATCTGAAGTCAAATGTCTACTGTTCGCTGACGATCTGGTGCTTCTGTCACCAACCAACAGCAGCACCTGCACAGATTCTGTCAGACCTGGACCCTGTAAATCACAGTAAGACAAGAATAATGGTGTTCCAAAAAAGGTCCAGTTCCCAGGACCACAAATACAAATTCCATCTAGACACCGTTGCTCTAGAGCACACACAAAAAACGATACATACCGCGGCCGAAACATCAGCGCCACAGGTAAGTTCCACAAAGCTGTGAACGATCTGAGAGACAAGGCAAGAAGGGCCTTCTATGCCATCAAAAGAAACATAAAATTTGACATACTAATGGCTAAAAATCCTTGAATCAGTTATAGAACCCATTGCTCTTTATGGTTTTGAGGTCTGGGGTCCATTCAACATCCAAGAATTCACCAAATGGGACAAACACCAAATTGAGAATCTGCATGCAGAATTCTGCAAAAATATCCTGATGTGTACAACGAAAAACACCAAATAATGCATGCAGAGCAGAATTAGATCGATACCCACTAATTATCAAAATCCAGAAAAGATCTGTTAAATTCTACAACCACCTAAAAGGAAGCGATTCCCAAACCTTCCATAACAAAGCCATCACCTACAGAGAGATGAACCTGGAGAAGAGTCCCCTAAGCAAGCTGGTCCTGGGGCTTTGTTCACAAACAGACCCCACAGAGCCCCAGGACAACAATCTATTTAGATCCTACCAAATCATGAGAAAAGAGAATTACTTGACACATTGGAAAGAACTAACAAAATGCTATTTGGCCCTAAACAGAAAGTACACGGTGGCAGAATACCTGGCCACTGTGACTGACCCAAACTTAAGGAAATCTTTGACTATGTACAGATTAAGTGAGCATAGCCTTGCTACTGAGAAAGGCCGCCGTAGGCAGACCTGGCTCTCAAGAGAAGACAGGCTATGTGCACACTGCCCAAAAAATTGGGAAACTGAGCTGCACTTCCTAACCTCCTGCCAAATGTATGACCATATTAGAGACACATATTTCCCTCAGATTAACCAGATCCACAAAGAATTCATAAACAAACTCAATTTTGATAAACTCCCATATCTACTGGGTGAAATACCACAATGTGCCATCACAGCAGCAATATTTGTGGCCTGTTGACACAAGAAAAGGGCAACCAGTGAAGAACAAACACCTTTGTAAATACAACCCATATTTATGTTCCCATTTGTACTTTAACTATTTGCACATTGTTAAAACACTGTGTATATATACATAATATGACATTTGAAATGTCTTTATTCTTTTGGAGAGAGAGAGAGAGAGAGAGAGAGAGAGCTTTCAGGGGGGGGACACTCCTCCACTGCTCTTTTCAGCCAAGTCAGACCCCAGTCAGAGAAAAAAAAAAACACACCCCACCAGCCTCCTCCTTTCACTCAATTCTACCCCTAGTCTCCCCCTACACCCCCCCCTTACACACACACCCAAAACCCCTGCTAACAACGAGGGGGTGAGGGGAGGGGTAACAAAAAAATCAAGAGAGAAGGAGAAGAAGGAAAAGCCACGCTTTACTAAGTCCGGCATTCAGACTCAGTGGTTCTTTCTCTTTTCTCTAGTTTGGAATGAAAGCAGCATTATTTCTCTGAGCAGGGCCACTCTCTGACCTTGACATCTACAACACACACAAACACACAGAGGTCTGACAGGACAGAGGGCAGTGAAAGGTTCACTGGTCCTGGGCTGCTGATCACAGATTTATGTTGTTTTGGTTCAATCAGGGAGTCTGCAGATAAACACTGACTGCTGGGATCCTGCTGCAACCTACACACAGCTCCTCTCCTCTCCTCTCCCCTGCCTCTCTCTCTCTCTCTCACTCTCTCTCTGCCTCTGCCTCTCACTCTCACTCTCTCACTCTGCCTCTCTCTCTCTCTCCCTGCCTCTCTCTCTCTCTCTCTCTCTCTCTCTCTCTCTCTCTCTCTCTCTCTCTCTCTCTCTCTCTGCCTCTTTCTCGCTCTCAATCTCTCTCTCACACACACACAAATGTAAACACAGAATGACACAGTGTAATAGTTCCTGGCTGGCTCTCCAGCTAACCTTTCATGCTATAATCAGATATACAGTATGTCTAACCCAAACACTCCAACCCTCTGTGAGTCTGCCATTCGGCTCTGTCCTTGAGCCTCTTGGTGCAGTGATCCTGTTGTGAGGCAGGAATCATATGAACCCCTAACCATCATATCGTCCACCTCTAACCAAACTAACCAAACTGCTGTCAGTCCCTGTCCAGATTAGAGTTATTTGACTGCTGTGTAACTTTCCATACACTTTCAGTAAGCCTCTCCACTTAGAGGAGCAGTCTGGTTTAGTTTTGGTGTGTGTGTGTGTGTGTGTGTGTGTGTATATAAAGACAGAGATCTTTTTTTGCAGTACACTGAGTAGATCAGGGGATCTGTGTGTAGCCTTGGAGATGTTTGTCGTCATGTTTACCATTGTGCTCAGCACTGTTTGCTCTGTGAGCCCACACCACCCTGTAGAGTGCTGCTCAGACATATTCCTCTCATCTGTCCCGGCTGTGATGTGCTCAGCAGGATGTGTTTGCTCTGCACTCTGTCTGCTCCTCTCGAGCTGTGCTCGCCACTTTGAATGAGGGTGCAGAGAGAGGAGGGGATAGATAACCGAGTTGAAGCAGGCAGGGAGCGTTTTCCCGCGGTTATAGAGCTGTATAGGGAGAAGCAGGATCCCCCAGTCTGGTAGTAATTTACAGGAGAGCAGGTAGACAGACAATTAACATCGCTTCCTGATGATGTCACTTCCTGACAATGTCAGAGCCTGCCCTCCGGAGTCCTGAGTAGGAAGAGTAGGAACTTATCAACTTAAACACACAGATGGGTGAGAATGGACTTCCTCTGTGCTTTTATGTTGCAATTTCTCTCCTAACTCTGCTGTGGTCTCAGAGAGAGAGACAGAGAGAGACCGGCAGACAAACAGACAGACCGACAGATAGGTGACAGAGCTCTCCATAGTGGTGCCAGAAACACGGCGTCTGTAACTTCAGTGGGTTTCCATCCAGCGGAGCACAGAGATGATGTCTCACGCCACCATGGGTCTCACGCCACCATGGGTCTCCCATTTCATCTCCGTCCTGACTAGGACATGGAAACCATAACACAACGGGATAAAAGTCGACGGTGCAGCACTAGAAATGTGTTCTTAATCACCACCGGCTCTGGGGGAGACTGTAAGAGTAGAGCTTTGCTTACGTTGAGCAGCTCCACTCTGTCTCTCCCTCTATGAGATCATCCTCATGACTTCCACACAGAGACAGTGTCACATACGGCAGAACTTCTTATTCAGAGAAACAGAGATTCAGAGGGTAGATGGGCTTTGTGGTAGAGGGGTTGATTTGGGAGGTTCCCCTCATTCTCATGACTAGCTGGCAGCGGAGTCGTCTAAATACTTTCTAAACATTTCCGGATGTTCCTTTGTGATTCAACATGGCTGGATTAGGTCGATTCAGATCAATTTAATCTGCTGGGATCCAGTTTCACTCAGAGGACCACCTGACTCTGACATGTGGGCCAGAAATTGAGAAAATAAAAGTGGCTTTAAGACTCAGACTGCTGTCTGCCTTCAGGGGCTGTGTCTTTGTGTAAACTTGAAACCAGTTAGAGGGAAGAGTCAGAATAAAACAATTATCCTCTTCTAAAAGAGAAATAGATCTGTTCTTTGCTGCAGTAGGACTGAGCTCTGGCTCCAGTAGCAGTTAATGACGTGTTTACTCAGAACATTGTCAGTAAACAGACAGCTGGATAATGGGGATGATGTGTAACATGTTCGCTGTGTAACATTTTCTGGGTTTGTTCTCTATTAGAGCATCTGCGCGAGCAAATAAATAATGTTGTTTAATAATGTAATCGTTTAACGGAGATGTAGAGTCTTTAAGGTAGAGTCCAAGTCAAGTCTCAAGTATTTTTTTAGAGCCAAGTCTAAGTCAAGTCCCTTTTGGCAATGGCTTTCTGCCTGCTGTGGGTTGAGTCTATAAACATTGTAAATTATTTCCTGCATTATTTTGGGACAATTTCATACATTTAAAGTTAGTTGCCAAACACTGTCATAATTATATAATTTACAGCATATTATTTAAATATGACATGATTTCATATACTGTGATAAATGATAGCTAACGCAGATGTTCTAGAACGCTTTTCAGTGTTCTATATTAAACTACTTTCTCTGTGTTACAATGCCGCCTGTTCCATGTTATCTGACAGAATGCACAACAAACACATATCCCAGTACTGACTTGCATTCTCTCATCTAGAGTCCAATTCAAGTCTTAAGTCAATTGATCAAGAGTCTTTGCGACTTAAGTGCGACTCGAGTCCGAGTCTCAGACCCGAGTTTCTATCTCTGTCACGTAATAATGTAGGCTAGTCCTGTAATATGTGATTGTAATTGTAAACACCTCAGGGAAATGCTATCTCTCTCTAGCTCTCTCCATTCATCCCTCCCTCCCTCCCTCTCTCACTCGCTCTCAACATCACTGGGTCTCTCTGCCTCACTCCCATGAATGTAAACATTGTTAGGGATAGTGATTTCTAGTGTCAGGGGGAGAGAAGATAGTTGTTACGCTAATATTGTCCTGTCAGACAATAGAACTCTCTCAGCAGCTGCTACAGTCACAGAAACAATTCTCAGAACACAGAGAATACTATCTTTGAGTGATGACCGTTTGACCCAGCAGAGGCATGCACCTCCTGACACTCTAAATGAGTCTGACCTCCCTGATAATCTGAGTCTGGAAAATAGGATTTTAGGAAACAGATGTTCAGTTTTGCCAGTCTTTAAACTTAAGTGAACTCTCCGCAATTGTGTTATTAGAGCCTTATCAGGTTTGAGCAAGCACGCTTTGGGATTAATCAATATAAAAATGTCTGGAATGAACTGTATAAACTTGTTCTGTGTTGAGAGATCAGTTTTCATACCTCATTATGTGGTTATAGTGACCTCTGCTGGTCTTGTGGTATACTGTAGTTTTGTTTCTCTTCCAGAAAATATTTTTTGTTTTGAAAGTTTAAACAACAACTTGTTTTGAGTCTATTCTCTTTACTGGTTTTTTTTATATACACATCACGGAAAACATGTTCTCAAATGAGAGCTGGAAATGCACTTTTTGTTGTTCTGGCTTCATCCTCTGTGCGGGTTGGTTGAATCCCTGTCCTGCAACAACAGAGTTAAATACAAACATATCAAGTACTGTCTATTTTTGCTCATAAAATGCAATACTCAAATAAAAAACAATGGACTTACTGCTAGGGGTACTTTAGTAGATCAAGCCCCCAATTGCACCTACAGTGACCACTGCTGCTATTGCCAGGAGACCAGGGCCTGTAACGGAGCAAGTTGCTGCTGTTATGGCACCACTAGCGAATGCAACAGACAAATCATCTGCAGAAAGAATTACACTTGATTTAACTTTCCAACATTGATTAATTTTAACACTTCCCCTTTATAAACCATTAGTACCCTATCAGGCTATATTCAGACAGACAGAAGGCAGTTCAGTAAGATTTTACAATTGATCAATAGATAGAACTAGCAAAGGCATATCATTCTATTGTCACTGTAAAATAATAATTTTGCAGACAAGAGTAGGCTAATGCAACAGAAATTATGGAAGAAATTACGCACCTGTCCATCTTTAGTTTAGTTGTGTGTCTGGATAAATGTTCTAGGTCAGTGTTTCTCAACCCTCGTCCTCGAGTACCCCCAACAGTATACAGTTCAAGGTGATAGCTCTGACAGTGCTCCCTCCTAACAATTGTTTCTAGATCTGTTTCGCTTTCTAAACATTTGTCTAAGGTGTGACACATGAGCCTGGTGTTGAACAAAGGTCGCAGTGGTGCTAATTAACTTGATCCCACAGTTGGACTTCTTGGGTTGCTGCGGGTAACAGAAGATTGCTGGTTTGAGGGTGTCACACACACTTAGAGGAAGGTATTCCTGCAAAGGTATCTTTATACTATAAATATCATATTATACTGACACTATCTTACTTTGACTCAGTCTGTCCTTTGTGTGATCTGTTTTTTACTATTTTGTAAGGACTCTGTGTATTTTATTGTTACCCCTGCCTGCAAACCAAATTTTCCCCCTCTGATTAACATGTGATTAGTGTAATGGGATGAAATGGCTACATGAGGTCAGCAACATGTGATTGTAAACACCTTGGGGCAATGCCACATCTCTCTCTCATCATCCCTCCCTCAGACTCCCTCTCTCTCTCTCTCTGAAGATCCTTCTGTTTCTCTGCCTCAATCCCATGAATATAAACATTGTTCAGGCTGCTGATTTCTAGTGTCAGGGGGAGAGAAGAGTTAATATTGTCCTGTCAAACAGTAGACCAGTCTCACGGTTAGGCCGTAATTGTAAATAACAATTTGTTCTTAACTGACTTGCCTAGTTAAATAAAGATTCAATAAAAATAAACAAAATAAAAGTCTCACTGTAACGTTCTCTGAACAGAGAGAATAGTATCTTTGAGTGTTGACAGTTTGGCCTGGCAGAGACATGTGCCTCCAGACACTCTTTAAATGAGTCTGACCTCCCTGATGACCTCAATCTGTTTCTGTTTCTGGGCTGGAAAAACAAGATTTGATCAAAACAGATGTTTAGTTTTTCTCCTCTTTAACCCTAAGTGAACTCTCCGCGATGGTGTTATTATAAATTAAATCAGAACTGAGTCAGCTTGCTTTGTGTTTAATCAATTAAAAGTTGCTGGACTAAACTGTAACTGGGTATTTCTTTGGCCTGTTGTGTCTCGTCTCCGTCCCTCATTATCTGTGGTTATAGTGACCTCTGCTGGCCATGTGATATTCTAGTTATGTAAAATCAAATGTTAACATTTCTATTGCAGAAAATAATTTTTATTTTGAAAGGTGCAACAACAACAACAACAAACTACAATACACAAACAACAAACCGGCTAGTTTTAGTCAAATGTCTTTATTTACTTTTGAATGCATCAGGGAAAAAGTGGAGCCTTGAGTTTTGCATGGTCTCAAATGAGAGCTGGAAATGTCATTTCATTTGATCTGGCTTCATCCCCCATGCAGGTTAGGCTGGTTTAAAATCCCCTTTCTGCAACAACAGAGTTTATTACTCATCAACGCTAACTTGCATCAGCATGCTTCCGTTCTGCTGGCGCCTAACCAAACTCGGCTAGGCGAACCGAACGAGTGTGCTCACATACTCCCTTAAAAGAAGATCTTAGTCACGCAATTTTACATCTAACTAATATGTTTGGTGCAGTATTTCTCAAGTGAAATGAAAAATCATCTTCTCTCATTCTTTTTTTTACCTTTATTTAACTAGGCAAGTAGGCATGTCTTCTATGATATAATGGCGGTCCGCAAACAAAGGTCAAAGGTGCATGCCGCCATCTACTGTGCTGGAGTGTGTGGTCAATCACGGTTTACAACATTTCTAAATCCTTCTACCTAACTCAGTACTTTTGAGAAAATGAATAAGAGCCCTACTAACTTCTAATAGACCCTCCCCTCCCCCCAAATCCCTTCCAAACAGTCCAACCTCAATGACTCTACACTTCAATCTTTCCCTCTTTTCAACATACTTACAACAAATGACAACACATGCTTCACCATTTCATCAGACCATGAGAAACAAGATTCTCTGGTCTGATGAAACCAAGATTGAACTCTTCGGCCTGAATGCCAAGCTTCACGTCTGGACACACAAACCATTCACATGCTTGCCAACCAGATGTAGTGACGCATTCGATGTACAATGTCCTAGGGGCAATCGAGCAAACACCACCTCTTCCTTCCTAATCTGACCGTTGAATCTTTCTTTGGAGGGCATATAAATCTATCAAATGGCTCTGATCTTACATTTGGCATCACCTCTACCCAGTGGAACATTAATATAAATTATATCTTGTTTCAAAGCTCTTTTAGGCTAACTGGTCTACAGTTTCATTCCCTTCCACACCAGAATGTGCTGCGACCCAGCAGAATCTCACTACTACACCCAGTCTCTCAATTCTCCATAATAACATGAACACCTCCAATAGTAAGTCACTCCTATTAGATTGACCAGATTATAAACTATTCGATACAGACAGAGAATCTGAGCATACTGTACTATTATTCTGACAGGTTGTACGTCCTCCACCCACTGGAGGGCAACTACTATCGCCAACAGTTTAACTGAGTATACTGACAGTTAATCTGTTAGTCTTCTACATATCTGCACATCAAATTCAGGAACGTAAATGCCTGCTCCTGTGCGCCCATTCTCTGGGTCTGTCTGTAAAATGTGGTAAAAATGAACTTCTTCCATTGCAATTGTCAACCAGTTTCCCTATATCACTGACTTCTGACCAATCTTTCCTTTTCTCTACCAAGGTTAGAACAACAACAGGATCTGGGAGTAACCATGGAGGAACATCCCCATCACCACAGAAGGGCCAACCTCCAACTCCCTCAAACCACTCTCATCAGCAAGCTTTCCAACTGTCCAACCAAAACCACTGCCTTGACTACTAGTATATTCCCAACAGTCATCTAGAACAGTAGCAGTGGGATGATCAACCTCACTGTAAGGGTTGGTCTGTGGTCCTTTGCCTTACTCCCACTAGGGGGAGTGGTAGGACCGCAGACAAACCCTCACACCAAAAATAGGGATGGTTATGATCCCCAATCGGAGACAGCTGTCTAGAGTTGGTCTCTGATTGGGGATAGTATTTAGCCATCCCTCAAATCCACCTGTGTGTGGATCATTGTTTGTTGTGTTTGTCTGCACTGCAAGCAACGCAAAGTAAAGTAAGTCACTGTGTTTTTGTTTGTTTCACTCTCCTTTGTTATTTTCGTGCTTCGTGAGTACATCTCCGAAATAAAAAGGATGAAACTTCACCAGCACTCTGTATATCGTCCCTTTATATACTACGCACCCTGACAGAATGATCCACCACCCTGGGACGCAACGGGGAATTACATTGAGAGATATCCTTCTCGGTATGGGGAAAATTACAGAGGAGGAACACTCCTATTATCGTTCGGTGGAGGAAGGCTGGGGTTCAACCCAATAAGCTAATGACCATTTTTTACACCCTATATCCAAAGGCATCTCACCTGCCTCCACTAGTAAGGCACGTACAGATGTTGATTTAAAATGCACCAACCTATATCCTTAAAGCTATATACTGGACTCTTTCCAGCCTCTAAAGCCAAGCCTTTGCCGCTGTTCCATAAATTGTACACCTGTAATCAATTGTTGTCCTCATCAGAGCTATAAATATCCATCAACAATTGTCTGTCAGCAGCAATTGTCTGTCAGGTCCACCAATGTATAGTGTACATATTCAGCCATCCACCCATACTATGCAATGTCTTTTTATAGCTTTTTTGCACTCCAGACTTGTATTTCTATACTTTTTCATACTGCCGCTCGATGTATCATGTATCTGTCTTTTGTGTATTTTCGTTCTGGCATTTTGCACCTGCCCTATGTTTTGTTGTAGCTGCTTGACAAAGAAATTTCCCCTCGGGGATCAATAAAGTATCTATCTATCTATCTATCTATCTATCTAAGGAAGACAACCAAAGCTTTAATTTTACAGATGCATGTTGAAAACGTTTTTGGGAGATGCTATGGATCATTGGTGATCATTCAATATTCCCTTTCTTTTGTTGTTCAGTGAAATCATCCCATGTGAAGAGTCAACTCATTTAATTAAAGTTCAATTTCTAAATAAATTGTTTTTGGGGGGGGGTTTCTATTGGAAGGATCATCATTTGCAAGTATGTCTACTTATGATAAGGTAAAAGGTTTATGTTTCTGTCTCCATATGATATGGTACATATATTCAATGCAAAAATCATCTACATTTAAATGGTCTTAATATTAATTTTCATATATTTCCGTTAATTCCCATATATTCCAGTTAATTCCCATATATTCACGTTAATTCCCACAGAAAGTTCCACCTCTGAATATTCCCCAAAATGTGCAACTCTCGGTCGAAGGAATTGACCGTAGAGCTCCGAGACAGGATTGTGTCAATTCACAGATCTGGGGAAGGATACCAAAACAATGTCTGTAGCGTTGAAGGTCATTGATCTATCAGATCTGATAATAAAATCAAGATGTAGTCTAAGCCACATTTCTTGAAAACATATCACATCAGGTTTGATCTCTAAAACAATAAAATATTTCTTAAAGTCCTGTCCATTAGCAATAAGGCTTCTGGCATTCCACTGAAGGATAACAAAAACCAAATCTCTAATTATCATCATACTGATACATTCCATCATTAGTATTATTAGGAGTCAACATATCAACCATCATGGCAACAGTAATATCTGTTACTCCTAAAAACTCTCTTGCTGCTTCCACAATGATTTTCAACATGGCAGTTCTTCTTTCCACAAACGCAGTCAGGTTGATAACCTTTCCAATGAAGGCTATTGTCACGGTGAGTGTTGAGGGAACGAGGGCGCAGAGCGAGAGGACGGTGCAAACATGTTTTATTAATACTAATAAAACTGACAAAAACAACAAACGTACTTTACCGTGGCGTGAGTACAAACACAAACAATGATCCACACGCAGGTGGATGTGCGGTGCACATAAATAGAATCCCCAATTAGAGACAACTCAAGACAGCTGTCTCTAATTGGGGATCACCAATAACCCAACCCTGGGTGTCAGGACCTGACTGTGGCCATCCCACTCCCCCTAGAGGGGACCTGGCCTCATTCAGGCCCTTACAGCTATAAAGTCAATCTGATAAACTATTAAGGTGTCCAGTGGCACGACACATTTGTGAGAGCAAGATTTCTGAACAGGTCTCGTAACCCTGTCAGGACTAATACAAGCAACATTTCCTACTATAGGTCCACTTATTCCAGGAGTATCTCCATTATTCTGCTTAATAGTTCCACTGATCTTCCTTGCAGCCTCTGCATAAGAACCATTATGAGTGATTTTATATATTTGGGCTTCTCTCTAGCTTCTTTCTGCAACTGGCATCTACCAAACGCTACACTATGTTCCCCACCACAATTACAACACTTAACCTTCACATTTCTCCCACATTCACCATAATAATGTTCCCCTCCATGCACAGATCCGCTACATGTCCCATTCTTTGGCATTTAAAACACCTTAATGGAGGTGGGACAAACTCTCGAACAGTGAAAACCAAGAAGCCCATCTGTACTTTCTTAGGTAAAACCTTCTCAAACATAATTACTATTTACAGGCTTTCACTTCTATGCCCCTCTTTCTTACTGAACATACTTTTGGCTTCAACCAATCCCCTCCCCCCTACATTTTTTAAAATATAATCTATGGACATAGATCGTGGAACCCCAGAAATGACCCTATTTAGCTATACCAGGTGACTTTTGTTGAAACAAGCGCTGGTCAATGTCACTTTTCGTGAACCGACCAATCACAGCCGGGATGGTGCGGGACATTAAAAAAAGGTTGATGCACTACAGCAAACTTTCGAAAGGTTGAACTCATTATTATGCATGAATGGTTATGAGTTAGTACTGAGTTAGTACTTAGCGTTAACAAATTAGAGACTAACAACCAATGTAGATCATTTTTCTTTCACAAGGATTTAATGACGGAACAAAACCTACAAAATGATAAATGTTGGTTGTGTATTTCTTAAACTGCTGTATTGTCCAATTGGAATTAATATTATACTAGTGGTACATAGTATACTATTATATGAAATTCTATGAATATACTAACATTATATCATTAATATATTAATATTATACTAGCATTATACTATTATATACTTTTTATTTAATGTTATAATATTATACTAATATACTAATTTATACTAATTACTCATCCAGGTTGAGGATAGTGCATCTGCAGTGGACAGATGTAGATTGAGCCAGAGCCCCAGTTTTTTATTATTTTAAGAGGCCGAAGTCAGGGGACTTGTTTTTTAGTTTCCATCCCCAACAAAAGTGTGAATAGTTTGTGGTGCAGAAGGTTTTCTTTTGTAAAGATGGGACCAACAGGAAGTGGCTGCCATACAGTGAAGAGAACCGTGCTTTATCCTGCTTCATTTGTATGGCATTTGCAAAGCCCACAGAGAACAGCCCTTTCATGAATGGAATGGCACACTGGAAGCATATCCATCAGAGAGTGGAAGAGCATGAGAAGAGCATTATGCATAGAGGTTATGCTGAGGCCTACTTTCTAAGGTCCTCCAAAGGTAACATTGACAGCCTGTTCATCGTCAGTCAGATGTCTGCTCATAGAGAGCAAGTGCGCTGAAGAAGGCAAGTGCTAGAGCTTATTGTAGATGTTGTTAAAGTCATAGGCAAGAGGGGTCTGAGCTACAGAGGCATGCATTCTGAAGCAGCTTATACACTAGATGACAGCAGCATTGACCATGGCAACTTTTTAGAGATCATCATTCTGCTGGGAAAGCACGACCTGTGTATGAAAGAGCATCTCACTGCCTGCATAGAGAAAAGCAAAAGTCTGGGTCAAGAGGGGGCAGAGGCTCACTAATCACTCTATTATCAAAGACTACCATTGATAACGTCATTTCCACCATCCAACACACAATGCAGGCCACCATAGCAAGTGAAATCCAGGAAGCTGGTATGTTTTCAGTCCAGAGTGACAGTATGCAGGACATTACAACACAAGATCAATGCTCTGTCATAGTCAGATATCCATGAGAGGCTTGTGGCTGTGGTGAAATGCGAGGCATCCACTGGACAATACTTTGTCCAGGTACTGAGTGAAGTACTGGAAAACATGAAGCTTGACATCAGCAAGTGCATTGGCAATTCCACTGATGGAGCCTCCAGTATTTAAGGCCAGTATAAAGGCTTCTCTGCCCTGCTCTCTGCAAAGTCCACCAATCAAGTGCATGTGTTGTTCTATGCACACATTTTGAACCTTCTTTTGGGAGACACAACAGAGAGTGTCTTGGCAAGTGGGTAACTTTTTTGTCTCATTAACAACATAGCTGTGTTCTTCCGTGAATCCTACCAGAGGATGAACATTTGGGAGAAGGAGAGCAAGGACCCAAGACACAGACGTCTTGCTCCAATTGGAGAGACACGCTGGTGGGCCAAAGACAGTGCTTTGAAGAAGGTATTTGGAGCTTTTGGAAATCCAGATGAGGGTCTGTATGTTGATGTCCTTCTCACTCTTTCAATCAAACAAGATCAGAAAAACATCAACAATACTGCACAGGTCAAGGCACAATGATACATTGAGGGGTTGCTGAAGTATGAAACAATACTTACAGCTCAGATATTCCTCAGAATATTTCAGGTCACCTCACTAGTCTCAAAATATCTTCAAACAAGTGGAATGGACATTCTGTCTGCACATCGTATGTTTGTGTCTACAGAGGAGCAGCTGAAAGGAATGGCAAGAGATTTTGAAAAAGTCAAGGCAGCTGCAGACACATTTGTTCAGTGGGCCAACAGGAAGTTGCAGGAACCGGATGAGGAAACAGAGCTGGAGTTAGAGACCACTCTGCCAACGAAAAGGGCTCGAAAGAAGAAAACCATGCCTGGAGAGATGGCACAAGATGAGACTTTTACTGGGGCAAAGAGTGCATACAGGATTGGTGTCCATAATTAAATTCTGGATACGGTTATAGATAGCATCCATCTGCGATTTCTGAGTATTGGCACTCTGTATGCCGACATGGCTCTTCTGGACCCTAAAACCTTTAGTCAGCTAACATCCAGTGCCAGTGGTCTTCCACAGACAGCCCTTCATGAACTAAGCAAATGTTTGATCAAATTTGACAGCAGAGCAACGGTGGCCAATTTAAAGAGTGAGCTCATGAGTCTGGCAGAACAGTGAACTAGGTTAAAACAATCGGGATTTGAAGAATACACAACCAGGACTATGGAGGATCATGGACCTGAAGGAAATTAAGACGAGGTGGAGATGGTGAACAAGAGCTGTTAATCTTGCAAGGACTGTCCAGTGTGTTGCTACCGTATTCTTAGTCAGTACAACCTATTGACCGACGCATACCACATCCTGGGCCATTCCTACTTACCCTGTCAGTAACCCAGGTAGCTTGTGAGCGGAGCTTCTCTACTCTGAAATTCATCAAGAGTAGGCTCAGGAGCACTCTCTCAACAGCATCTGGAGGCTTTTATGCTCATGGCTACTGAGCGAGATGTTTTAATGGCCCTGGACAGTGACCTAGTTATAGATGGCATTGCTGAGAGAAGTGAGCTACTACAGAAATTGCTAATTTAAGGAGGTAGGAAATATGTTTATTTTCATCTTGCCTACTCACCAGTCTTTTCACCAACTAATTTCTTCCTGTATTATTTATTTTACTGGTCAGATGGTTCCAGAGATTCTTGCCACCTTGCTGCCAGTGTCATTGTGCCAATATGTGCTCCTTCTAGCCAGCCTCCTCCTAAGAGCAACACGTTCCCCCTGTTCTATTTTACATCTATTTTACAAAAATTATTGTTATAAATATTGTTCAGTAATCTTGTTTACATCAAGTTTGGCGTGGGTTGTGTGAGTGGTGGTGTATCGCTGGGGGGGGTTTTGGTGGGCCGGTCTAAAAGTCAAAAAGTCCAGGGCCATTTTTCATTCCCAGTCCGTCCCTGCTAGCAACCCAAAGGTTGCGAGTTCGAATCTCATCATGGACAACTTTTCAACAACTTACTACTTTTTAGCTACTTTGCAACTGCTTGGCATGTAAGCTAAACCTTCCCTAACCCTAACCCTAACCTTAACCCTTTTAGCTAACCCTTTCACTAACCCTAACCTTAACTATTTTAGCTAACCCTTTCATAACCCTAACCCTAACGTTAATCCTTTAACCTAACTCCTAAACTTAACCCTTAGCCCTAACCCCTAGACTAGCTAGCGTTAGCCACCTAGCTAGAATTCGAAACATATCATACGTTTTGCAAATTCGTAACATATAGCACCTTTTCCAAATTCCTTACATATTGTACGTTTTGCAAATTCCTAACATATAATACGAATTGTAATTCGTTACATATTATACAAATAGGTGATAGACATCGACAAATTGATACGTACCATACCATACGAAACGTAACATATCATTCTAAATGGTGCGTCTCTGATTTCCGTACAGACTAATATGAAACGCTTTGTGACCAGGTTACATCCAGCCCAATTTCATCTAGATCAGACATTGCTTCTAGTCCCAAGAGAGCAGGGGTTGTAAAGGTGACAGATTATACTGTCAAAACAATACCTCAGAGTCCAGTGGTGAGAGCAACTTTGTTGCATTTTCTGGGGAGAAAGAATACTTGATTTAACTTTTCAACATTGATTTAGTTGAGTTCTCTACCTTAGTATCTTAGATGCACAATTGAGAGCATCCTGTTGGGCTGTATCACTGCCTGGTGACATCAAAGACATCAACCACCCGAGCCACTGCCTGTTCACCCCGCTATCATCCAGAAGGCGAGGTCTGTACAGGTGCATCAAAGCTGGGACCGAGAGACTGAAAAACAGCTTCTATCTCAAGGTCATCAGACTAAACAGCCATCACTAGCACATTGGAGGCAGCTGCCATCTCATTTGTATTTACTGTATACTACAATATGCCACTGTATCTTAGTCCAATGCCACTCTGACATATATGTATATATTCTTAATCCATTCCTTATTTAGATTTATGTGTATTTGGGTATATGTTGTGAAACTGTTAGATATTACTTGTTAGATATTACTGCACTGACAGAGCTAGAAGCACAAGCATTTCTCTACACCAGCAATAACATCTACTAACCACGTGTATGTGACCAATAGAATTTGATTTGATTTAGTAAACTCTTAGACTATGTTCAGATACACAGACAGAAAAGCAATTAGTCAGATTGTTTGTTTGATTGATAAATAGACTGATGCAGCAGAATAACAGTGTTATTAATAATCCTTGGACCTGCCGACTGCATGAGGTTGCTGCGGGGACCAGAAGATTACTGGTTGGAGAACAGTGAGATATGGACAGAATCTACTCTGTTACAAACACTTACAAGAAGTCATAAAATATTCCTGCAAATTAATCCTTATAATATATAGAATATCATACTGATACTATCTGTAGTCTATTGTGTATAGGCTATTTTATCAATGTCTGTCTGTGTCGTCATGCCGACCAAGTGACGCAGCGGTCTAAGGCAATGCATCTCAGTGCTAGAGGCGCCACTACAGACACGCTTGTTCGAATCCAGGCTGTATCACAACCGACCGTGATTGGGAGTCCCATAGGGTGGCGCACAATTGGCCCAGCGTCGTCCGAGTTTGGCCAGTGTAGGCTGTCATTGTAAATAAGAATGTGTTCTTAACTGACTTGTCTAGTTAAATAAAGTTAATATTATTATTTTTTTTAACTAAAAAACTCTATGGGCACATTTGCAAAGACATCCCCAGGCCACTGGAGGGCAGTATAAGCTGTGTACACGTAGTTCTCGATACATATTCGAGTAGTATGTAAATTTGTTCAATACCAGACCAATATGAACTACATTACATGATATCTGATTTATTTATGTCTGATCAGTCCATAATACAACATTTTTAACAAACTGCTATGATCTCAAATAATAAAATAGTATAGATCCTATATAACATAGCAATGTCTTTAAGTTATGGATATTCTGCTTGAGGCCTTAATCAAAATGAATTGATATTCACTTTTGGTCTAGAGTAGGCCTAGAATAGTCCAAGAGTAGACAAATATGGTGTTTAGAGTAATGTTTACAGTGTGTGGGGAGGAGGTCGTTTCATACACAGATAGTCAACAGACACCAAGCTGGTCAAGAGATGCTCCCGTAGCCTCGCAGCTTGGACCAGAGGGCTGGGCTGCAGCTGTTCCGTTCTGCTGGCGTCTCCATGCCGCCAGAATGCAGACAGTAAACCTGCAGACACAGCTTCACACACACACACACACACACAAGCACACACACACACACACACACACACACAACACACCATGACCATATTGCTTCCCTATCCTCATGGCTGGCTTGGTGTCTCTCTTGTCTTTCTTGGCTTATTATATGGATATCTACTAAGTTTACATCTATACATTATTTCTAGTGAAAAAATAGGACAAAGATAGTCCTATTTGTATTATTCAGTGAGCGAATGCTGCATGATTTATAAACTAGGTTATTGTTAGAGATTGCTCTCAGTCACATTGAACAGTTTCAAAATGCTTATGCCATAAAGCAACAAGGCCCGACGTGAAAGTGCCTGGACACAGCCCTTAGCCATGGTATATTGGCCATATACCACAAACCCACGAGGTGACTTATTGCTCTTTTAAACTGATTACCAACATAAATAGAACACTAAGCAAGTATTTTTGCATCATAGCCCTTGTATATTTAAGCAATAAGGCCCTAGGGGTGCGGTATATGGCCAATGTACCAAGGCTAAGAGCTGTTCTTAGGCATGATGCAACTCGTCCCAGAATGCTGATTGGCTGAAAGCCAAGCCGTAGTATATCAGACCATATACCACTGGTATGACAAAAAATACTGTTCTAATTAAGTTGATAAGCAGTTTATATGAGCAATATGGGGTTTGTGGTATATGGCCAATATACTACTGCTAATTTCTGTATCCGCGCACTCCACATTGCATCCTGCTAAGAACAGCCCTTAGCCATGGTATATCTTATTGCTTAATAAAAATGAGATAATTAGTTATTTTTTCCACATTGACAGTATCTTTATGGCTATACACTGTGATGGCCTCGCGTCATTGGTGTCTCGGAGGACCGGTGTTTTGGGAGGGTTGAAAGCTGAAAACGTTCATGGAGGAGCTCGATGATGTCATCTGAAAAATCACTCCCCCAAGTCAAAGGCGCCGATTTGTTCTCTTGGTTTTATTTTCGCCCTAGAGTTTCTCCAATGCATCGCGGACCACAGCGCAAACCCGAGGTAGTCAAATAACTAAACTAAAACTGTAGATAAGCTTTTCTGTCTAAACGACGCGGTACTAAGGGGGTTTACCGACTGAACATAGAAAAAAACAGCCCCTTTTCTGTGGGCGAGCGCTTGAACTTTTATTGGAACCGCAAAAATGAATCGGAGTTTCAATAAATCCCAATCTTCCCTGCAATACTTGGATCGCATCGCGGTTGAAGTGAAAAGCAAGGTAAGCAGATTACCTTATCGATGGAACACATTTAGACACCATCGCTACCATTTTCTTTGGAATAGGCTAAATAGATAGCCAAAACAACTTCACATAGCCTACTCTGGAATGGGGTTTCTGGCAAAAGAGACCCTGGGGTGGTGGAGACTGCAGACCATACAACTACTTGCCTAGATTTGACCTGCCACATGTTATGTTGTTATGGGGAAACGCGCTCTCAACAATTAAGCCACAGTTGTCTAGATTATGAATTGGTTGTAAACTACTGTTGTTTTCACAAGGCAACTTCTAGGGAAAAACTCACTGAAGACTAATCATGCGAATCCTTATGCCATGGCAGCAGGATTTTTCACTACTGTCACGATTTTCTAGAAAAACTGGTTTTGCAACGATGAAGGGCCTTTGAAACGTGTTCATTATTAGAACGAAAGACTCCTGTTAATTCGCATGAGAGTAGAGTCAAGACATGGATACTTTTTGAAACTGCACTCGTTTTTTTTGCTACTATGTAACCGAGTTGACACTGACAGCGTGTGTATTTCAACAACACCAGGGCAATACACCGATCGACTTTACAATAACATAGCTGTGCTTTCTCAAACAAATAACATTCCAACAACAATCTAGTCATTTATCGATGTGGGCCAGAAACCATAGCAGCGGGAAGTAGAGGCAGCACCCCCTGAAAAAGCAAATAATAATAATAATAATAATAATAATAAACACAAATTATTTTAAAAAGTAGTGTACTGGGCTTTAATAGTCCTGTATTAGTGAACCGATAGCTCCAGCCCCAAACTACTTCCCGCGGCAATGCCAGAAACCCGAGACATTTAGTGTTTTAGTTATTAGGACAAGCATCTCTTGACCTGCTGGGTGTCTGTTGACTCTGTATGAAGCTACCAACTCCCCTCACACTGTAAACATCACTCTGTCTGGAGTGTATGCCAGCTGCCTACCTACCTACCTACCTACCAACCAACAGACAGACTGGTGATAAAGCGAAAAGGTGCTGTTGAAACCGTTTGAGTGGAATAGATCAGTTCAGATACTAGATCTCTAGACTACTGGCCCTTGTCTTGCCTTTCCTCAATCCTGACAGGTCAAGATATTGTCCCTATTGTACTGATAGTGTCTTATTCTACTACTATGATATCTGTTGCTCAGGTTCCTTCATCCTTCCTCTCTAAACTCCTCTTGTATTAGTTTAAGGATGGCGCTGGAGATGAGTCTTGTCCATTTGCAGGTGGCTTTCACAGCCTGTCCACTTCTTAGGCAGCTTATATAAGCTTTGTTGTGTAGTATTGGAATGTGTGGCTGGCTGTGTTTTGATGGAGGCTCAAGGCTCTCGTTGGTGAAGTGCATCATGGCACCATGCCCGCTGCAGAGCCGAGCACCTCCTCCATTGTCTGAGGGCTGAGTGAATATTCAGCCTAATTCAGAGTTAGTATTCAGCCTCACTCTAATTCATACCAGGGCTGGAATGCTGCTGACCCACTGTCTCTCTGTCTGTGGTGAAAGGAGGCCCTGTTTCAGAAGCCCTAGGAGAGGGTTCGGGCCCCCCCTTCTGGCTTCACCGCTTCTCTCTCATGGGAACCCCTTAAGGATCAAGCAGTTTAAAGATTTGTTTGGGTGTTGTGTGTTTAAAACACAACCTCTGACAGGTTAAGGGAAAGTTTAGGATGCATTTGTCATCGAGAGCCATAGTGGGATGGGCTAGGTAGGGCAGGACTAAATGCGTCATCACAGAACTTTCTGCTGTAGTGATAGTGAGTCAACCAGTGTCCTCCTCTAGTGACACAATAGCCATACTCACAATCACCACTCTATTCAGGCCTGTTGGAGTGTGACATCAGCCAGGCACCATCTCTCCCCACTATCTGATGGAGTGAGTCCGTATCAGTCTCCTAGTGATGTCATAAAGGGTTTTAGTTGCTGTTTTTCACTGACCCAGGATAAGAACCTGTTCTCAAGGGAATTGTCCTGTTCTGATAACCCCAGACTACAAAAGAACAGACTAGAACAACTGGTCTTCTCAAAGATGAGTTGTGTTGCAACGGGCTGGTTTGTCTCAGGTGTTGTTTGCAGAGATGTAAGATTTTACTGTAGCATGTCCTTTCTCACCCAACAGTATCTACCTCACCCTCTCCCTCCCTCGCCCATCATGGTTCATCTCTCAACCACTGGCATTTTCATCTCCATGCAAAACTGTCCGTTGGTCGACGGGTAGTTTACTGTCACACGGGAGAAACGTGATAAGACCGAAGCCATTAGAAAACTTAGTCTAGCCTCCATGTCAGTCAATGTGTTGGCCTAATGGTTGAGCAGTGCAGTCTGTCAGTCTGTACCTGTCTGGACCCGTTAACATTCTCCTGTGAAAGAGGAGAAGGTACTCTTTGTTAGTGTGATGTATTACTTTCAGGTTTAGATTCAAATTTAGCTCATGGCCTTGTCTAGACTTGTAGCTGGCTGAAACCCTTCGGGCCCTGTTCATGTTTAAAACACAGGCTGTTCTAACTGTCACATGTAGGGTTGCACATTTTGGGAAATATTCAGAGGTGGAAACTTTTTGTGGGAATTAATAGGAATATATGGGAATTAATGGAAATATATGCAAATTAATATTAATACCATTTAAATGTAGATGTTTTTTGCATTGGATATATTTACCATATCATATGGAGACCGAAACATAAACCTTTTACCCTATCATAAGTAGACATACTTGCAAATGATTAAATCCTTCTAATAGAACAAAAATAAAAAATGTAGTTATGAATTGAACTTTAATTAAATGAGTTGACTCTTCACATGGGATGATTTCACTGAACAACAACAGAAAGGGAATATTGAATGATCCCTAATGATCCATCGCATCTCCCAAAAATCTGTAAAATGATAGTCTATAAACTAAAGCTTTGGTTGTCTTCCTCTCAGACTTCCATGTCTTCTCCCTGGACCTCCTCAATGTCCACCTCTTGAACGTTAGCCTCTGAGGCCTCATCTTCACTGTAACTTTCCAACCTCATTGAGGATGGCTCATTGTCAGGCTCAAAAAGCCTCAAATTTCCCCGGATGGCCACCAATTTTTCAACCCTTGTATTGGTCAGCCTGTTGCGTGCTTTGGTGTGTGTGTGTGTGTGTGTGTGTGTGTGTTCCCAAACAAGGACCAGTTGCGCTCTGAGGCAGCTGATGTTGGTGGGATTTGGAAGATGATGGAGGCAACGGGAAAGAGTCTCAGATCCACAAAGTCCCTTCCACCAGGTGGCTGATGAGATATGTTGACACGACTGCCATATTGTATCTCCATCCCAAAGCCCTTGCTTGGAAGTGTACTTCGCCCGACTGCCAAGAACCTTGCCCTCATCCAGGCCAAGGTGTTGAGGCCCAGAAGTGATGACACCATAGGCCTTGTTGATCTCTGCAAAAGACAGTATGCTCTTGCCAGCATAATTGGGGTCCAACATGTACGCTGCGGCGTGTATGGGCTTCAGGCAGAAGTTTTCACGCTTTTTGATGTATTTCAGAACTGCAATTTCCTCTGCTTGGAGCAACAGTGAAGTGGGCAGGGAAGTATGAGTTTCTTCTCTTACATCTGCAAGCAGAGTCTGAACATCAGATAGGATGGCATTGTGTCCCTCAATCCGTGTAATGGCTACTGCTATAGGTTTCAGGAGTTTCAGGCTGCTTACCACTCTCTCCCAAAATACATCATCCAGGAGTATCATCTTGATGGGGCTGTCCATATCGTCAGACTGTGATATGGCCATTTCTTGGAGAGACTACTTTCTCTCCAGGAGACTTGGAGAGTTGTTCAAAAAACTTTCTCAAACATGATGACAACACAACCCCAACGGGTGTTGCTGGGCAGCTTCAATGTGTGCTCTTATTCTTCTCACTTTGCTTGGTGAGGTAGATTGCTGCTATAACTTGATGACCCTTCACATACCTAACCATTTCCTTGGCTCTCTTGTAGAGTGTATCCATTGTTTTCAGTGCCATGATGTCTTTGAGGATCCAATGCATGAGCAGCACAGCCAATGGGTGTGATGTGAGAGTAGGACTCCTCCACTTCAGACCAAGCAGCCTTCATGTTCATAGCATTGTCTGTCACCAGTGCAAATACCTTCTGTGGTCCAAGGTCATTGATGACTTCCTTCAGCTCGTCTGCAATGTAGAGACCGGTGTGTCTGTTGGTCCTTGTGTAGAATACAAGAGCACAGGGGTGGAGATTATTTCTTGCCCACGAACATTTGACCACCCATCAGAGATGATTGCAATACAGTGCTTTCTCTATGATCTGCTTGACCTTCACTTAAACTCTGTTGAACTCTGCATCCGTCAAATAAGTAGATAAAGCATGTCTGGGTGGAGGGGTGTATGCTGGGCGACGAAATCTCTTCCAATACACATTGCCTGTGAGCATCAGAGGTGAACCAGTTGCATACACAGCTCGAGCAAGACATTCATCAGCATTTCTCTGACTACGTTCCTCCATTGAGTCAAAAAAACGTCTTCGGATTCCAGGAGGACCATGAGCTGTTGCTATCGATCATCATTTTCACCTCAAATAGAAGTAGAGGGACTTTTGTCAGAGGTTGCATGTTCTGAGTGCTGAGGGAACTTTATACACTTGGCCAGATGGTTCTGCATCTTTGTTGCATTCTTCACATATGATTTGGCACAGTATTTGCAAATGTACACAGCTTTTCCTTCTATATTGAGGCGGCAGGTAGCCGAGTGGTTAGAGCTTTGGGCCCGTAAACCGAAAGGTTGCTGGATCGAATCCCCGAGCTGACAAGGTAAAAATCTGTTGTTCTGCCCCTGAACAAGACAGTTAACCCACTGTTCCTAGGACATCATTGTAAATAAGAATTTGTTCTTAACTGACTTGCCTAGTTAAATAAAGGTTAAAAAAAAAAATATTAGCTGCACTGAAATGTCTCCACACATCAGATTGTGCCCATGGCATTTTCCTGTAAAGATTATAATTCCATGTACAGATAAATAGTTAAGCAGTTAGATTAAACAACTGCTTTGTAAGAAAAATGTTTTAAAATGAAACATGTATGGAAAGAGGTGAATTAACACTCCTCAGAAATTTACCGGAAAGGTTCCGACCCTTTGCAACCCTAGTCACATGGACGACACAGGAAAATACTGAAATGGAAAATAATACACTGACAACCTACTTTTCAATGGCTAACATATCTAGCACTTCTAGATATCTGTTTTTGAATCCATTTGATTTACATTTTTCATAAAATCAAATGGTTTTCACAAGACTTCATTAGCCCACAATCTGAGAGAGAACAGTCTGTCACAAACGCATCACTTACTGCTTAATGGAAGGTTCAATTTATTATTTATTTTAGTGTGTGTGCTCATTTGCGACTTTGCCTGTGTTTATGTTTATTTGAGTTTGACATCAGTATGAGTTGGATAACACACCTGGCATCGCACTACCTCACCAACATACTCGGATGATATTTCACATTGTAAGGACAGCATTCATGACAGGCCCAGTCTAACAAAGGTCTCCCAGAAGTCTAACCCAGTCTGACACTCTTAAGACAAACTGCCATCGGACCTTCGTCTCTGAGCAGATATTTACCGGACCATAGTGCAGCACATCGGGCCACCATCCACAAATGACTGCTGTTGTATTGTGACAGTGCTATGCTCTAATGTGACCGTGCTATTGTCAGAGACAAAGCCTAGCTTGTGTTATGCAGGCCCAGTGCCCACGCATACAGTGATAGAGTTTCTACAGGCCACGTCAGTCACATGACCAGAGCTGTGACCCCTGGGTCACCCCAGCTGCTCTCCATGGTGGTCCAGTCTCACACACACACACAATGACACACCAGTACAGACAATCACGCCTCTAGGCATCCTGTCTCAGCAAACATGGTGCGTCTGTGTGCTCTTTCAGTTCGTCCTTAAGAATATTGCTCAGACAGAAGACTGTGTAAATGTTCTGAAGTAAACTGTGTCCACGTCATCTCATCCAGATAGGCCTGTTTTACTTCGGACTCATTCAATTCAATGCATTGTTCCTTTGTCGAAGACTGTTTCCCAAATGGCACCCTACTCCCTATATAGTGCAAGTGCACTACATTTGACCTGTGGACTTGGTCAACAATAGTGGACTACATAGGGAAAAGGTTGCATTTGGGACAAGCATAAACCTCCACTTCCCTCGGTTGTTTCAGTGGGCTACATCGAAGACATTGGCGTAGCAGTCCCATTGTAGAAATATGGTGTCATCACTTGTTTGAGTGTTACATTGTGTAAATAGTTTTATTTTGGTTATACTGTCTGAAGGTCAGAAACATCTTGTTTAGACGTCCTGAATGAATATTGTGTCTGTCTGCCAATTCTGTTTTGACTGAACATCATCTAACCTTGGTGGCGTTAGATTGGAGAACAATGTGAAACCGTTGTAAATCACTTCTCTTCATACTTGCAGTATATTTAGTGTGCTGAAAATGTTCCCCTTGCATGTTAACGTAATAAGAACCCGTCTCATTCCTTAATCTTTTGACACTGATTACTTAGCATTTTAGGAATCTATTCCACCAAGGTTACTTTTGTCTTACTATAAGTTTATAGGCCAGATCGATTAGATTGCGATTCAAGTATAAGGTCGGCTTCAACTGGGTTCTGTGCTGTGCTCTGTCATCATAGCAACTCTTGGTAAGTCATACCTGTGTGTTGTCTTCTACCCTGCAGTATGGAGCAGAGTTTCGGCGGTTCTCCGTGGACCGTTTCAAACCGGGGAAGTTCGAGGAGTTCTATAAGCTCATCATGCACGTTCACCACATCACCAACATGGAAGTCATGATTGGCTACGCTGACATCCACGGAGACCTGCTGCCAATCAACAATGACGACAACTTCTGCAAGGCGGTGTCTACGGCCCACCCACTGCTCCGGGTCTTCATACAGAGACAAGGTGAGAATGAGCTAGACCAATATGGTGTTGCTGTTCTCTCTATCAGAAACAAACTTTTTCTTTTACATAGTCATTTTTCACCACTAGCTGTTGGGATCCTTTTGTTTACCTCACACTGGGGGGGAGTGTCCTGCTGGTCCTCCGTGTGTGTAATGGTTTAGCCCTGTATGCTATCTTAAAGGGAAATGCTTGCAGGCGAATGCAGTCAATCGAAAGAAGGTCGATGAGAGCCAGTCTGCTGACATACCAGACATTACTGAGAACAAAAGCCCCGCTTGAATGAGCGGCTCCTCACTGTGTAGGGCTGAGCTGAGCACTGCTCATCCAAAGGCAACGATACTAAACACTGAATGGGAGCCAGCCTCTCCCCCCCCATAAACACAAGGCCGCTTCCCCCTGTATACCAGGCATGGGACCAGGCATGGGGAGCCCACAGGAGCCGGCCCCAGCATACAAATGTATCCATCACCATTCATGTTTCATGTGAAATCTTCAATGGAATGTTCACGTCATTGGCTGTGTTGTGCTTCCTGGTGTACTTTCCCGCTACAGTCCGTGTTATGACATTACTCCCAATGGTTGTAATACAAGAGCCTGAATAAAGCGGGGTGTTATCATAGCACATTGCTGACACAAAGGATGTTGAAATGATGCCTCTCCAGTAGTCTATAATTTTATACAGAACGAAGAAGCCCCTGGAAGATTACACCCAGCCTCTCCTAAAAAATAAAATGAAGGTTTTATCAGGTGTGCATTGTAAAGATGGTCAAGTATTCATATGTGTGCAGCAGGGTAAGGTGAACCTTTTGCATTGTAACTCATAGTGTAAGCGTGAGTAGTATTTAGGGGATTTTGCACTGTAGTTTCTTTAGAGATGAGTTAACATTCAAGAGCTGTGTATTGAACCTCACTTGAGGCCATTGTTCCAACTTCTAGTCATACTGAGGCCTATTCCTGCCTGTGTATCTGTGAGTAAATGGCCCCTGTGGTGACTAGCGCTGTGTAGTACTAGCCTACCAGGAGCACCGTGTTAACAAGCACCACAGGTTTCCCGTCAGTCACGCTGTCCAAGCGTCTCCTGAACACCCGAAGAACAATTCAGACCTCTGTCAGAGATGGCCAGTAGTTAGAACAGGCCTCTCTCAGGGCCTCTCACAGAGACATTAGTTTGACTCAGAGTCACGACTCTGTCGCTCTGATCACATTCTAATGCAGTATGGGTCATCAGGACCAGCAGACTGACTGAACCAACACTCAACTAGACCCTAACCTCAAAGACAACAATGCCACTCATAACAGCAACCGTCTTAAACATTCTCCCTCGGACTTGGAGAAAGCTGGGAAGGAAATAATTTATGCAAAACACCTCTCTCTGAGTGAAACTCTGGGATGGGTTTATAAAACTGAACAGAGCAGGTTAATCCCAGAACCCCTTTTTCAACCTACACTGTGAATGTTTAAATTATGTATTCAATATAGACAAGAAAAATACAATCATTTGTGTGTTATTAGTTTAAGCACACTGTGTTTGTCTATTGTTGTGACTTAGATGAAGATCATATAATTGTATGACCAATTTATGCAGAAATCCAGCTAATTCCAAAGGGTTAGCAAACGTTTTCTTGCCACTGTACATGCAAAGCATAGATTGGTTTTAATTATTTTGCATTGAGACAATTCCACTGTAACAGAATTACGCTTTGACTCAGTTCTTTAACTTTAAAATATATGCCAAACAAAAGCCATTGATTTCAAAGTTTTTGTATAAAGATGAATTAAGTGGAGGAACTGTGTAGATGTAAAATTGTCACAGAATTATGGTAAAATCTCCCTCAGGAGATGTAAATGCCCATAGGCACGTATTTCACTTAACATGTCACTGGGGTGCCACACAGTCAACATATATTTATTTTTTTCTGGTTCAAAGCACTTCTTGTTTGAATCACTGCTTGTTTGAAGCACTTCTTGTTTGAAGCACTGCTTGTTTGAAACACTGCTTGTACCCGAATCCCCCCCAGTGCAAGTAATTAATAAAAAATAAAAATTCCATTCATGTAGAGTTATAAAGTTAAAGTTGAATGTGTGCCAATCAGAATCCTACTTTCAACTACACTAATGTAGCAGACTTCTGGCTTTTATCCAAGCAAAATAAGTTTTCACGCTTTGGTTTTGGGGGAAATAACGTTGTTTTTGAAGACAATGCCAGCGCCGAACACAGACTAAACTTTAAACAGACGACGACAGCCCCTCTTTCGCAAAACCCCCAGTTTAAATAAATACAGGGAAGTTGGGAACGAGTAGGTGGGTGATATGGGCCAAGGTCGTCGTGGTGTGGCCTGTTTTAACATGTGGTGTTATGGGTACATAACCTCAATAACCTTCTGTAAACCCACCTGTGACAACTAGAGACAGATAATGGTATTAGCCAAACCAAAACAGTGGCTCTGTTACTTACTTAGTACAAACCCGCAGGACTGGCTGTCGGAAGTAAACAGCTTTATCCAAGTGTACCTTTTTAGTTTAACACTTAATTTGGCAAGGATCATAGTGAACAAATTGTTTTATTATTGTTTTTGCTGCTTTCCGACTTGGAATCGAGTTGTTGTTTTCACAACAGACGTTCAGGGAAAGTGTTATTGTAATTAGACTATTTGAAGCATAAATCTGTTGAGGAATAAAACTTGGCATGGTCTGAATAGAGGAATGTCATTCACACTGCAACAGAACCCTGCCTTGGGGCACTGTCTGGACTGGACTGATTATATAGTGAACTGGCTGCTTTGTTATATTTCTGTCATTGCTTAACAAAGTGTGTGGGTGCTTTACTAAGTGTTGAAACAAACATCCCTCTCCAGTAAGTATGAGTGAATTCCCCAGAGAGCATGTGACCCCAGACCAGAGTATTGAAGAGAGCCAGTCAGTCAAGTCTGAAGTCCCTATAGAGGTCTGAGATGGAGAGCCCATACTGTAATGGCCAGCTAGAGACGTAGAGAAGGCCCAGATTGACAAATAATCCGTCAAGATGAGATCTAATTGAGTCGAAGTCGTAATGAGTTGAAAAGTTCATTTTTATTGCCATTTTAGTTTTACATAGTATTTTTTTCTTAGATCCATAACTTCCTCCCTCTCGTCATGATGATGGATTATTGTTGGAGGAGAGTCCATTTAGCATATCTGTTAGCACACACGTCTCTCTGTTAGGAAACGTCTCTGTTAGCAACACGTGTCACCTTTCCCCCAGGTGTAGCCCCCCCCCCCCCCCCCCCCCCCCCCGAGGTATGTGACTAATTAATCATTGGCTGCAACTTACAAATCATCCCGATTTTTGCCTGTAGCTTCACATCGCCATTAGTCTGTCAATGCGTCCCTCCTATGTAGTCTGACTGTTATATGTGTCTGTCTACCACAGCAGCCAACCACGGGGTACTGTCTGAACATCTGGTCCACCCAGACCCAGACCCCTCATTGCCGACGGGGCTTCCGAGAACTCCCCCTGGAAGAGGAACACGCATGGCAGATGTGTTTTTCACCCCTCCACCAGTGTTGTGTAAAAAGCTGTCCCCTGAGCATTTTGAACCAGGGTGTAGAGTCATTTAGCACCGGCCCTTTATCCCCCCGAGGGTTAGGGATGTCGCTCCCCTGCTGATTTACTTCAGTGTAGTATTTATTAATGGGAGAATTGTGCCTTTCTCCTCCTCCTGGTCTTATGTAAGTATGTTACTGGATTATTACAACTTGCATGCTGCCTGGCCAGAGGAGAGGACTGGAGCACCCCTTGTATTATCGTCCATCAGAATGCATTAACTGTGCAGTTGACTTTGTCTTATTGTCCATTTCCTGCTCAGATTATTATTAATTTTTTTCATGTCATCGTGGACCTGACATCAGGCCTCTCCTTTCATGCTGTAACTGTTCTTTTGTGCTCTAGATGAGAGGATGGCTGGAGGCTCTGCAGAGATAAAAGCCTGGTTCTGTTTGGGATAGTGGTTATGAAACGGGTCCACATGTATGAGCTGGTCCACATGTTGCTCCGGACAAACAGACAGGCTCTTGAAAGGGGAGGAAGAGAACCAGCTGTCAGTAGCCCATCCCCCACTTCCACCAGTCCATTCCCCAGCGTTCGGTTTCTTTCCTCTCACTTTAGTGAAAAGTGCTGAAGCTGACAGAATGGCGGTTCAGAGACAGTCTGAAAGAGGGAGAACAGAAAGCGTGAGAAAGACCTCTGCAGGTTTAGGCTAGTCCAGTCTGCTGTGGTTCTGTTGTTATTCTTCTGTCAGACATCAGACAGCCCTGTCTGGGTCATTGGTAATCCCAGTCATATCCAGAGGGAAGACGGCCTGAGCAGCACAGCACCGTGCTGGACCAATAACCCCCAGAGAGGGAGGCCACTGGCTGGCTGCAGATGAACAGACCAACATGCTGTTCACAGAAGTAACTTCTACCTTCCTGTATGTTTTTATAGCAGTTGTTTTGAAGGGGAATGAATGGCCTGGCTGGCTGGTCTGTGTTTGGCTTCCCTCTGCAGTATATTTGGTTATCCTGCCTGCTTCCCGTAGTAGGCTGTCCTGTGTGTGTTCCTGTACCATGCCAAGTGTATCTACACTACAGTGGTGTGCTGGCCTAACCAGAGCAGTTAAGTGGTGTGTGTGTGTGGTCGTTTCCTCCTGTGCTCCTCACTGAGAGCGCAGTAGATGGAGTGTGATGGAGCAGTGGCTGCCTGCTAGGAGAAGCATTGAGGGTTAGCACCATGCCTGATTGGGGCTGGCCCTCTCTGTCTGCCTCAGAGTTGTAACTGTAATCAACAGTTTAGATGGGGCCCTAAATCAACCTGCTTGTTTGGGTGTCAGTCATGCCACATCACCCCCTCCTCCACCCGCACACTCCCATCAAAAGGGCCAGCTACAGTAGTTTAGTTTACCCAAGCAAGCTTTTTTCCCATGGCTTTACTTTGATTTCCCCTGTTTGTGTCTTGGTGTTTTGTAGTTGAATGGTTGTTTGTGGAGTGAGTCGTTATACGGTCATGGAAACAACAACAACAACAACACAGCAGCTTGCTGTTTAGGAGCTTCACAGGAGGAGAGCAGAGTGGAGGATTGGTTGGAGGAGGAGAAGTGTTATCTGTACTCTTTCCTTTATTGATCCCTCCTTCCTGGTCTGGTCTAGAGATCACAGCCCACACACATACACCTCTTTCCATCCTCTCTCTAAACTAGAGTGGAGGAGGAGTGTGTTCACTTTAATTAAACTCTAAACGTCTTTTTTTTTTTTCTTCCCCTCGCTCTCCCCTCCTGCTTCATTTTGCTTTACGACCTGCTTTGAAAAGGCCTCGGCTGAGTCTGCACCCACAGCCTAAGTTTCCAGACACACTGCCATGGTTCCTGTGTGAGTTTCTCTCCCACATAATCTGAGACTGTGTCTGTACCACTGCATGTTCACTTATATGACCTGTTGTGATTCATATGGCTGTAGTTCTCCAGAGACTTGACTTAACCACCACCAAACCCTTTCTGCCAGCTCCTCACAAAAACAACCTGTAAATACATCTGTCTGCCCAGCCCATTTCTGCAGCTGCCTGAACCGTGTGTGTTTTTAGACCAGGTAAAGGAGGGGAGGTTTAGCCTAGAGCGAGGCTTATCCTTATTTATAGTCCCAGCCAGAGGGTGTATAGTGGATTCTAATACAAGGCCAGATATGTGTAGTGTGTGTGTGTGTCACAGTGGTGAACACAAGTGCATGCTTGGGGCGGCAGGTAGCCCAGTGGTTAGAGTGTTGGGCCCGTAACCGAAAGGTTGCTGGATCGAACCCCCGAGCTGACAAGGTAAAAATCTGTCGTTCTGCCCCTGAACAAGGCAGTTAACCCACTGTTCCTAGGCCGTCATTGAAAATAAGAATTTGTTCTTAACTGACTTGCCTAGTAAAATAAAGGTAAAATAAATAAATAAATAAAAATGCTTGTGTTGGGGATTATGGTGCCCTTTGAACTAGGTTACCTTGTTTTAAAGCCTCGCTGCTTGCTGCACTCACTGTAAATTGGCAAGGACATGCCTCGTCTCCTGTCAGGTGCTGAAACGCAACATTTTACTGTGTTACAGTTCGTACAAGGAAATCAGTCTATTGATGTGAATTCATTAGGCCCTAATCTATGGATTTCACATGACTGGAAATACAGATCTACATCTGTTGGTCATGGATCAGAACCAGTCAGTATCTGGTGTGACCACCATTTTGTGCAACACATCTCCTTCGCATGAACAGGCTGTTGATTTCTACCACTCCACAGATTTCATGTTAACAAACTATAGTTTTGTTAAGTCTGTAAGTCTGGCTTTTTTATGGCGGTTTTGGAGCAGTGGCTTCTTCCTTGCTGATCTGCCTTTCGGGTTATGTCGATATAGGATTAGTTTTACTGTGGATATAGATACTTCGGCCCATACTATAATGTCAACGTTGTAAACCACCCACCCAACGCCATACACGTGATCTGCAGTTTTGAGTCTGTTTTGGACGTACTGCCAAATTCTCTAAAAAGATGTTGGAGAAGGCTTATGGTATAGAAACGAACATTAAATTCTCTGGCAACAGCTCTGGTGGACATTCCTGCAGTCAGCATGCCAATTGCATGATCCCTCACCTTGAGATGTATGTGGCATTGTGTTGTGTGACATCTGCACATTTTTGAGTGGCCTTGTATTGTCCCCAGCACAAGGTGCACCTGTGTAATGATCAAGCTGTTTTATCAGCTTCTTGATATGCCACACCTGTCAGTTGGATGGATTATCTTGGCAAAGGAGAAATGCTCACACATTTTGAGAGAAATAAGCTTTTTGTGCATATTTTTTATTTCAGCTCATGAAACATAGGACCAACACATTATATTTTGCGTTTTATATTTTTGATCAATGTAGTTCCATCACATACATTAAAAAAAAAAAAATCATGGGGGTCTATTTTTTTCACTGTCTCGTACATCGTGGTAAGGTTATATTAAGGTTAACTTTTTACTTTCAGCATTTTCCTTGTCTATTACATAATACATTTTGTTGTATCTCTAAAGCATTCTGGAAAAACTACGTACCTGTAGAGTTTTGTTGTTGATGACCAGGGATCAAAGAGTAGAGAGTTCTGTAACAGTCATCAGCCTCATCTCTCCCTCTCAGGCAACACAGCTACATGTGCTACAGCTACGTTTGCTAGTTTCCGAGCCCTTTAACATTCCCAGCAGCTTGTGTGCACATGGGGTTGAGCAGTGAGAAAAGAGCAGTGAGAGAGTGAGCGGTGCGGTGCGGTGCAGAGAACGTTGTGTTCTGAACATCACCGCAGCCTCCTGCCACGGTTTATTTCTGGAGGCCATAATTACTATGGAGGGCCTCCTCCTCAGCTACTCCCCACCTTAACACACTGGTCTATCTGGGAAGCAAACCGGTCCAAAGCCAAAGCAAAAACTTGCCTCTGTCTTTATCCACATAGTCC